>CM054130.1:40415609-40781471 GCA_028751855.1 Ambrosia trifida
AAATACATTAAATGGATACAACATCTATGCCTTATAAAATACCTTGTCAAAATCATCACCATCAAGTAACAATGAACCTTTGCCAGCCGATTTAGTCTCTTAATAGTATGACCCGGAAATCACATCTCTCTATCTCTACTCTGCTCAAAGCTTTCCAGCTGTCTTTCTTTTCCCTTTTTTCTTCAAGCCTAAAGACATCAAACAAATCCATAAAAATTTACACAAAATGCAACACATTCAACCAACAATTTAAAAAAGATATAGCAAAGGTACATAAACCTAAAGGTTTAGGATTTGTTTATAACCAGATGAACACTTTCAGTTATTTCAAGAATGCCTTGTAAAGCTACGATGCTTCTTGGACAAGGCTGGAGATGCAGAATTTAGGAAGGAAAGGGCAGAGAAAAGAACAAACAATGGAACATAATTGGAATTAGGCTTTGGGGAATGGGTATATTGGGAAATGGGGATGAGCGGGAACTTGGGAATTCAAAATTGAATGAAAGTATCTGGCCGCCCAAAATTTGTTTTTCTATACTTATAGCTTTAATGTGTTGTACTCATGCATAGAGGTATTGTATTTTCTTAAAATTTGGCAAATTACCATTCCTATCCCTCCTATATGCATATTAAATCTACTATAATATATAAATAAAACTCTTAGGGACACTTGTCAAGATGTGAGGGCTTCTCATTTGGTTTTCCCGCTCATTTGTTTAGATCCACTTTTTTTTGCTATTTTCCAAACCAACCCTCAATTTTTATTGAGATTGTCTTACACCTAAATAATCTAAACTCATTTTACCTTGGACCTACACCCAAATTGATTATAATCACTTTCCTTTCCATTCTCTTTTCTTCATCACAAAGCCTAATGTCGGTTGTTTCGTTGTTACTGCACGATCGTTCTGTTCATGTTGGTAAAACTATTAATTTTGGATTTTAATGCATGGATTATTGTTGTAACAATATGACTTTAATGCATTATTACTTTAATAGTTGACTTTAATGCATAGATTATTGTTGTAACAATATGGTTTCGTTAATCATTGCTAAGAAAACAAAGATGAATATGAAGATATTTCTCAAAGGGATTATCAAGAGTATGATATAAATATAACGGTGCTTTACTTAACAAAAAAATATAATGGTGCTTTATGGGATATCTACCGTCTGTGGGATGCCCCAAATTGGCCGAATACATAAAAAAACATCTCAAAAAGAATGTTGTAGCGTTAACAATGCTCCTGTAAGATCTGTGAGTATTTTCTTTTTTTATTTTAATAATAATAGTTAATTGGCCTAAAAGAATGTGAACAATCATAGTACAGTCTTCCAAAAAGTAGATGCATTATATTTTTATTTGTATTAATGTCACACACCCTAAATATTTATTTGTATTATATTTTCATGTCTTATACAAATCAAATTGTTCAACCCGTGTATAACACGGGAGATAACCTAGTATAGTATAGATATTGGCTATGGGTTTTGATTTGATGCAATTTAATTTGATATTTCCGGTTAGAAGTTATTCAAGTTTATATGATTGTTACAAGTTATATTTTCACAAGTTACATGTTAATATGTTATGAGATATAAGTTTAGATGATTATGATTATAAGTTAAAGTTGTCTATGATTTTGTTATCTACTGATGACGTGGGTAGCTTAAAGCAAAAAATAAATAAATAACTGAATAATGCTTAAAGGGTTAAAGCCTACAAGGGTTCGATAACCAGAAGCATCCTAAGTCAAAAAGATGACTTGTCACGTCACCTTTTTCATCGAGCAAAGCAAGTCAGCTGATGGAGTAACATCAGCCAACAGACCGCAGGTCCATAGCAGCCACCTACCAATTGTGGGATGTCCTTTAGTTGCAACAAGGATCAAGGTAAGATGCCTTCCCTTTATGGAGTGACTTTTCCCCTATAAATCAGAGGCTGATCTCTCAGCTCTGGACACACCACCACAATCACTCTCACTCCATTCTGCTCATTCTTTTGGTCTTGCACGTGGGGAGATTCCTCTTCACTCAGATCTCAAGAATTTAATACTCCGGTCTTGAGTACATCTCAAACCGGAAGCCTTCAAGCATCGAAAGCAATAAAATAACCTTGAACCTCCTTCTACGTTTGCAACGTAGAAGGACACCACGACCTGCGTTAGGCAGATCTAAACCCTTGAACCTCTGAACCCCCTTGGGACTCAGAACCATCGTTGGACAGTTATTTGTTGTAGCAACAAGTTAGCGCCCACCGTGGGGCTGCGCCGTTTTCTTCACTTGAAATTAGTTGTGTAGCTCCAACTCCCTCCATGTCTGACTCTGAGTCTCCGGAAGAGGTTAACCAAGTTTCTCCAAGAACAGATCAAACCTCCCCGGCCAGATCTGTGTCCTTTTCCACTCTAGGAGGTACTCCGGCAGGGACCCAGTCCTCACCTGCTCACTCTGCATCAGCAAGCTTACTAACCCCACCTCCCACTCGCTCTGGGGTAATGTCTCCTTTCCCGGATCTTGCACAAACCCCACCACGCATAGATCTCACTCCTGAAGGAGTGGAGAGAAACTTCTTGCAGCTCAGATCCCTTCTAAACCAGTATGTTATGAAGGAAAGGGACAAGGGAGTTCGTCTCCGGCTTGACTACAACGAAGAAGAAGAAGTATCACTCTCTCCCGGACCTCCTCCTCCTCTCACATCAACTCATGGACAAAGACTCTCATCCAGGGACAACAATGTTGGTCCCAACAACCCTCATGCTGTTTCCCACCATGAAACGAGGTCTAGTCCCACTGCCTTCCCTTTGTTTACCACTCAAGCTGCCACTACTGGTATGCCGTTGGGTCATGAAGTGACCCTGGACCAACTCCTACAGTCACCTGTAGCTAGTGTCCCACCACCAGCAGCCACTTCATGGGAACAGGCCATGGTCTCACTCCCCCTGGCCAGAAACGCCTCTACCAGCCTTCCCATGACCACCAACGCCTTGGCTACCAATGGTATTCAAGGCTTCAACCTCATGCCCTACATGATATCTCAGATGATGGCTAACTTCCCTTGGCAACAACTCATCAGCCAAGCCATCGCCGCTCAACAAGGGAACACTGGTGCAGTGACCAACAACAGGGTCGAGCACACTGTTCGACAACCCTACAAGCCAAACAGTTTATCTTGCTTCTCACCAGAGATAGCAAACTATGATTTTCCCAACAAGCTAAAGATGTCGGTGCATATAAGAACATATGACGGCACTGATGATCCTGAAGATCACCTTCAGATCTTCTCAGGGGCTGCTCGGATCGAAAAATGGGGTGACCCTGAGTGCTGCTTGATGTTCATGCAAACTCTTGTTGGATCTGCTCGTATCTGGTTCAATGGCTTGACGGCCGGAAGCATCCGAACCTTTGACGAGCTAGGAAAAGGGTTCCTAGCCAACTTCTCACAGCAGAGACGTTGTGTCAAGGATGCAACCGTCATTTTCCAGATAAAGCAGAAGGATGATGAAAGCCTGAAGAATTTCATTGAAAGATACAAGAAGGAAGGTCTTACTTACGTCGGTGCCGATGAAAAGATGAAGGTTGCAGGCTTCATGAATGCCATCAACTCAAAATACCTTACCAGGGAGTTCAATAAAAGCCTCCCCAGAACCCTTGAAGAGGCCTTGGAAAGAGCTGAAGCTCACATTCGAGGAGAAGAGGCTGTAGACATCAAAGAGCAAAGGAAAAGAGGTTCCAGCTGGAGAAGCAACAGTCCTACTCGAAAGAAGGGCAACTATAGTGCCTATGACAAAAGATCCAGGGGATCCGAGTCATGAAGGTCTGATAGTAGGAACCCTCCAAGCCGAGATCGAAACATCAACTTTACAGCTCTCACCAAAACTCCTCAAGAAATCCTAGCAACAGAAGAAGTCAAACATACCTTCAGGCCTCCTCGTCCCCTACCAAAAAGCAAAAGAAATGAAAACTCCAACGAATATTGTGAGTTTCATGAGGAGAAGGGACACCACACCAATGACTGCTTCCAACTCAAGAAAAGGATTGAAGAAGCCGTAAAATCTGGGGAACTAGCCCACCTGGTCAAGGGTGTTAAAGAAAACATGACGGATGGCAAGAAGAAAGATGTTTCCATGGTGTTAGTCGAAAATGAAACCCCCAGCAAAAGACAAAGGTTGGAAGGGTGGGAACAACAAGGCATCTACTTTCCTTCCACCAAGGAAGAAAAACACTATGATCCACTTGTCCTTGAAGCCTTCGTGGGTTCCACCAGAACACAAAAAGCCTACATAGATACCGGGGCTGCCACAGAGATAATGTTTGCCAAACATTTCAACACTCTAAGCTCTGAAGAACGCTCCCTGTTACGGCCTGCTGAGGCTGCCATAAAGGGCATTGCTGACATACCCATCAAGCCTCTTGGCGAGATAACACTTGATGTAACCTTCTCTGATGGTCAGATGCGAAGGACTGAGCCTTTCACCTTCGTTGTTCTGGACTTACCATCTAGCTATGATGTCATCATAGGAAGACCGGGGGTAGCAACCTTCGACATGACGGTTTCCATCAGCCGAAGAAGTGCCAAGTTCCCCACCAAAGAAGGTATAGCAACCCTCCAACCATCCACTTCAGTACTCACCATTGATGAAGATCAAAGCAAGCTTGGTCTCAATATCAACCCCAGGTACCCTGACCAAAGGATACGGGTCAACACAACCCTTCCTAAAGATACTCTAACAAGGCTTGAAGCATTGTTAAAAGATAACGTTGATGTCTTCGCTTGGTGCCCAAGTGACATGACTGGGATCCCACGAGAAGTTGCTGAGCATGAGCTAAAGATCCCTTCAAACGTAAAATCCATAGTTCAGAAGAAAAGGAGCCTTGCTCCAGAACGAAGCAAGGCTGCCTGTCAAGAGGTAGACAAGCTAGTTGAAGCTGGTATCCTTCGAGAGGTAAGATATCAATCATGGGTTGCAAACCCTGTGATGGTTCAAAAGCCTGATGATTCATGGAGGATGTGCATCGACTTTAAAGACCTCAACAAAGCCTGTCCCAAGGATTGTTATCCTTTGCCTGAGGTTGACCTAAAAATAGACTCTCTCACAGGCTTCCCCTTCAAATGTTTCCTGGATGCCTATAAAGGCTATCACCAGATACAAATGAAGGAGGAGGACGAAGAGAAAACTGCTTTCCATACTGACAAGGGTATTTTCTGCTATAGAAAAATGCCCTTTGGTTTAAAAAATGCAGGTGCTACCTACCAAAGGTTGGTCGATAAAGCTTTTGCTGATCAAATTGGCAAAAACATGGAAGCTTATGTGGATGACTTGGTTATCAAGAGCAAAACTGAAGATCAAATGCTCTCAGACATACAAGAAACCTTCAACAACCTCAGAAAAATCAACATGAAGCTGAATCCTGTCAAATGTTCCTTCGGTTTTGAGGAAGGAAAGTTTTTGGGGCATGTTGTAGGAAAGCAAAGCATAAAGGCAAATCCGAACAAGGTTCGAGCTATCCTCAACATGAAGTCACCCCAGACCAAAAAAGAGGTTGAAAGCTTGAATGGCAAATTGGCTGCTTTGAAGCGTTTCGTGTCTAAATTGGCTGAGAAATCCCTACCCTTCTTCAAGACCCTCAAAGGTTGTACCGACAAGAAAGACTTCAGGTGGACGGAAGAAGCTGAAGAAGCCTTCAACAACATGAAACGTTATCTGGCTTCCCTTCCCACTATAGCAACGCCTGAAGCAGGGGAAACGATCTCTGTCTATCTTTCAGTTACTGATGAAGCCTTCAGCGCTGTTCTCACCATTGAACGAGACAAAGCTCAGGTACCCGTCTATTTCTTCAGTAAAACGTTAAAGTTAGCAGAGGTCAAGTACCCTCCGTTGGAAAAACTGGCCCTAGCCTTAGTACAAACAGCCAGAAGGCTTCGAAGGTACTTTCAAGCACCCCATACAAGTAATTACTGACCAACCAATTAAAAACGTGCTTGAAAGACCTGAGACCTCGGGACGACTAGCCAAGTGGGCTGTTGAACTAGGTGAACACAAAATCACCTACGTCCCAAGAAAAGCAATAAAAGCACAAATACTGGCTGACTTCATTGCTGAAATTCCAAGGGTAGAAACGACCGAAGTTAACATCACGACAGATGAACCCATCGATCCTGAAGCCTGGAAGCTCTACACAGATGGAGCTTCCAGCGTTGAAGGATCAGGGGCCGGTCTTGTACTCATCAATCCTGAAGGTTTAGAATTCACATATGCCCTTCGTTTGGATTTTCAGACAACTAACAACGAAGCCGAGTATGAAGCCCTGATAGCAGGACTCAAGCTTGCAAAAAAGATGGTAGTTCATAAGCTTCAAGTGTTCACAGACTCATTGCTGGTCTCCAATCAAGTGAACGATAGCTACATTGCCAAGGAACCTAACATGAAAAAATACAGAGAGAAGGCCAAAGAAATCATGAACACCTTCCAATGTTGCAAGATCAAACAGGTTAAAGTAATCGTTAAACCTTGCTCACCTTACTAAGCAGGTTAGGGTGATCATTAAACTTTGCTCACCTTGCCACAGGTTCCAAGGTCTCATAACAAAAAGGCTGATGCCCTCAGCAAGCTTGCTTCATTAAACTTTGCTCACCTCACCAAAACGGTGTCGGTTGAAGTGATCAAGCATCCTGCAATATCGGAGCTTGAAGTTCAAGACGTCATCACTGAAAGTGAACCAAATTGGATGACTCCCTTAATGAAGTTCCTGCAAACAGGTGAACTACCTCAAGATCCTGTTGAAGCTGAAAGGGTTCGGATCAAATCCAAGTAATACACGATTCAGGACGAGATACTCTATAAAAAAAGGGTACTTATCCCCGTTGCTTTGATGTGTTGGTCCTGAACAAAGCAGGTACTTGATCAAGGAGGTTCATGAAGGAATATGTGGAGCTCATTGTGGTCCAAGGTCAGTGGTGGCAAAGCTCATGAACCTAGGTTACTTCTGGCCTACTATGCATCGTGATACATCTGAACAGTTGAAGAAATGTGAAGCCTGTCAAATCCATGCACCTGTCCCAAAGATTCCCAAGCACGATCTGGTACCCATTACCTCAGCTTGGCCGTTCCACAAATGGGGAATGGATATCGTTGGGCCCTTTCCACCAGCAAAAGGAGGGGTCAAATTTCTGTTGGTTGCAGTTGATTACTTCACAAAATGGCCAGAAGTGAAGCCCTTGGATAAGATATCTGGAAAAAAGATAATCGAATTTGTGTGGGAAAACATCATCTGTCGATATGGTTTGCCTGGGGTACTCGTCACAGATAATGGCAAACAGTTTGCTGAAAAACCATTCAGTGCTTGGTGCAAAGAGTATCGAATAACACAAGTCTTCAGTTCTATAGCATACCCCCAATCCAATGGGCAGGTTGAAAGGATGAATAGAAGTGTGGTTGAAGGGATTAAGGCTAGGTTGGGTCGTCAAGGAGGAAAGTGGTTGGAAGAACTGCCAAGCGTCCTTTGGGCAATCCGAACCACTGCAAAGACAAGCAACAAAAAGACACCTTACAGCCTTACCTTCGGATCTGAAGTAGTAATACCTGCTGAAATTGGAGTCACCACACCAAGAACCCTTCATGTCGATGTCCAAGCCAATGAACAAGAAACATCACTCAATCTTAATCTCCTGGAAGAAGCAAGAGACATGGCAGCAATCAAAGAGGCCAGGTACAAACAGAAGATGGAATCCTACTACAACACCAAAGTCAAGCATGAACGTTTCAAGCCAGGTGATCTGGTCCTAAGAAACAATGAAGCCAGTAAGAAGGAAAACCAAGGAAAGCTAGGACCCAAATAGGAGGGTCCCTACACCATCCTTGAATCTCACAAAGGAGGGTCTTACAAGCTTGCAACCATGGAAGGTAAGAAGCTCCCTCGACACTGGAATGGCAAGAACCTCAAAAGGTTCTTTGTTTAGGTTGTAAGAAAATGTTGTTATCTTTGAAAGACAATGTAATGTTATCAGATGAATGAAAGGATCATTGAATCCTCTTTTGGAAATTTTGTCTTTCTATCCTATGATCAGGTTGAGAACCTTGCAAGAAACTCCATGGAAAGGGCCATGTAAGGGGATGAGCTCCCAGGCCATTTCG
The DNA here is from genome assembly GCA_028751855.1 of Ambrosia trifida. Lineage (NCBI taxonomy): Eukaryota > Viridiplantae > Streptophyta > Magnoliopsida > Asterales > Asteraceae > Ambrosia > Ambrosia trifida. The sequence goes on from CM054130.1 coordinate 40,423,742, forward strand.
CTCAATAGGTTCGAGGGTTGAACGGACCTATATAAGGGGTGAGTTCCTAAATCAATTCGACTCCATGAGATAAACAAAAATAATTTTATAAATCTCATCGACAGGCTTGAACAACCTACACCAACTGTTCCTTAAGTTTATAAAACAAACTTATGAAAATACAAACACTTGTGTAAGTGTATATAGGATAGCTGGTGACATGTTTGCCTAGACTACCTTAAGGATGAATGACTGCAGCATTCAACCTTTGAAGGTGCTACCGGATAAACATTCCCAAACAACAACAAAGACAAACACGCAAGTAACAAACAAAGAAATAAAGAAAAGTCAAACAACAATAAAACCTAAACAACAGCCCTACAGGCTTAACATTCAAAGGCTTCTAACAAAGCCAAATAGTAGCACAATTGTTCAAAGGGCTACAGCCCATAACCATAAAAGAACCACTAAGGGTTCCAACAAAAGATAAAAGTGTTTGACACACAACTACATAGTTAATTGTTTTTACAAGCCCAGATGCTAAGAAAGCTACGAATAGGAAGGTCAGGCATCGTTACCAGACACTGAAGCCTTGGAGGCTTCATCATCATTTCCAAACTTGGCCACCTTTGCCTTCTTTGCCTTCTTCCCTTTCTTTGGAAGCCTCTCCACAATACCAGCTTCAGAGGCTTCAACGCTAAGATCCTTAGAAAGTGTTTCAGCCGCATCCAGAGTTTCCTCACTATCACCAGAATGAGCCCTCTTCTTTGAAACAGATTGAAGCACCTCGGCAGAAACAACTTCGTTTAACCCAGCCGGCTTCAAATCTTTCAGCTCCTTCAAGGGTTTCCCATAAAGGGAAGAAACCTGTGCAACATAAGGATAGCTGGAATGTTCCATCTTGAGGACAGTTTCCTTAAAAACATCTAAGGAATTAGGCTGATAAAGGGGGGATTCCTCCAAGACTTGGCCGGCCTCATGAGCTTTAAACCCTGCAATAAAACCAGCATGCTTACCATGGGCTAAAAGCTTGGTGTACGCTTCCCCGAGAGCAGAATTGAACTCAGCAGAATGAAGAAGATAGGTGACGACTTGCTGAAAGCCCTCCTCAATCAACCACTTGTTGTCCCCATGAGCAGCAGCAAGGGAACCTTCCAACTCCTTCTTCTTACTCTCAAATGCTTTCTTCTCTGCCTCCAAAGCCAATTGGTCCGCCTCCACCTTAAGCCTAGCAGCTTCATGCCTCGCCATCTCTGCCTCATGGCCCTTTTTCAGTTCATCAATCAGGGCTACCAAGGTAACCTCCTTCTCAGCATATTCCTTAGCATCCTTCTTCATATCAGCAATAGCTTGTTTCATCTCCCTCTTCTTCTTGGCAAACTCACTGTACTTGCCCATGACCTTCCTAAACCTGCTAATCCCCTCTGGAAGCATTGCAGCAAGGTTGCAAGTACCCACCATCATCTTTGCCAACAGAGCATCATCATCCAAACCTTCAAGGCAAGCCTTTGCACCAGGAGTAGCAAAGTGTGCAAGAACCTCCTCACAAACAGCAGAGGACTTAAAATTGTCACTAGACTTCACATTCCACTCAGGAACATACAAGCCTTCCTCATCAAAGCTAGTTGACCCATCTGTTTCTTTCACCCCTCCAACCTTCACCTTCTTACCCTTACCTTTCTTGACAACAACATCTGTCAAGACATCATCCACCGTCTGATCCTTCTCATCTTCAGACTCCTCAATGTCATCACTAACTGTCACCGGTTCAGAAGGACCAGTAGATTGGGCAGCCTTCAAAAGCCTCTTGCTGGACCTCCTTGAAGAAACACTAGTTTTTGCAAAACCCTTCACATTAGGGACAGCAACATAGTTGGTCCCGTCATACCTACCCTTCACGTACTTGGTCAAAGCATCCTCCCCATCTGCTGCTTCAGCATCAGAAAACACAATGCCTTAAGCATCATCACCTTTGATGAAATCAAGAGCCGACATAACTGCAAAAAACATAAGACATAAGGAAAAAGCAGAAAAGTAATCAAAGTCAATAACAAACAAAAGTTCATACCCTGATCACCCTTCATCACAACAGGATCTCTACCCGGCTTGTCCCAACGAGTGCTAACACCGGATAGTACTAAGAAAGGTTCAGCAAATGGACGAAGCCTCGAAGGACATGCCCTAAGAGTGGTCAGAAAAGTCTGGTCTAGTTCAGACTCTGAAGGTTCCCCTTCATTAAGAACAGCATCAGGATGCCTCCAAACAGGCTTAAAAGGGAAGATGGACTCAGACACCCAAAAGAACCTATTTTTCCATTGCCCAACCGTTGTATCATGTGAGGAAAGAAGGTTAGTCTCCACTGATGATCCTTCGAAGGTGAACCAGTCACCATTCTTGGCAAGGCGAAAGAATCGCCTGAACATCAGAAGAGTAGGATCATACCCTAAGGCTCTACACAAACATTCAAAATATAAAACACGGCCAACACCGTGTGGATGGATCTGACCAAGAGAAACCCTATAGTACTCAAGGACATTCAATAGAAACACAGAAAAAGGATGACGAAGGTTTGCAAATTCGAAATGACGACAATACAAAGCAATGGAACCAGAGGGACACTCAAAAACAGCAAGTTTCTTACCAGGAGCCACAGGATTAAACGATAAGTCTATATCCCACTCGGCACAAAAGGATTCCACTTCTTTTTGAGAAAGAGTGGAAAAAGAAATGGCCATGTCCTTTTTAGCGCCCATTGTGCTTAAAAGGATGATCAGTTAAAGAAAAAATAAAAAAGAAGAACTAACCTGTATGATGAAAATCACGAAACCCTAAGAATGGATCAAAGGTTTGGGAGAAAGAAGATGAAGAAAAGTGAAAGAGTAAAGTGAAAATGAAATAAAAAGATGATTAAAAAGAAAAGAAAACGGTTATTTTAATTCAAAATAACTGTAATTATGACAAACCATTAAGACTTCTGCAAAACGCTGCCACATGTCACATCAGCAGTTCAATCACATTGAAACTGTTGAGCAATAACCGCCCAAATTAAAGCGAACACTTGAACCTTTCAAGCAAAGGCCAAACTTACAAAACAGTCAGAAGCTTTCAAGCTATCTCATCAAACCTTCTGACTTGGGGGGCTGATGACGTGGGTAGCTTAAAGCAAAAAATAAATAAATAACTGAATAATGCTTAAAGGGTTAAAGCCTACAAGGGTTCGATAACCAGAAGCATCCTAAATCAAAAAGATGACTTGTCACGTCACCTTTTTCATCGAGCAAAGCAAGTCAGCTGATGGAGTAACATCAGCCAACAGACCGCAGGTCCATAGCAGCCACCTACCAATTGTGGGATGTCCTTTAGTTGCAACAAGGATCAAGGTAAGATGTCTTCCCTTTATGGAGTGACTTTTCCCCTATAAATCAGAGGCTGATCTCTCAGCTCTGGACACACCACCACAATCACTCTCACTCCATTCTGCTCATTCTTTTGGTCTTGCACGTGGGGAGATTCCTCTTCACTCAGATCTCAAGAATTTAATACTCCGGTCTTGAGTACATCTCAAACCGGAAGCCTTCAAGCATCGAAAGCAATAAAATAACCTTGAACCTCCTTCTACGTTTGCAACGTAGAAGGACACCACGACCTGCGTTAGGCAGATCTAAACCCTTGAACCTCTGAACCCCCTTGGAACTCAGAACCATCGTTGGACAGTTATTTGTTGTAGCAACATCTACCTACTGAGTGTTTTGCTCATACGTGTTTTTCTAAAGTTTTTTAATTCACTTTATGTTACTGATGCTTTAGGAGAGGGATGTGAAGAGACTTACACTTAGTAGCAAGTACTAAAGAATATGTATTAAATTCCAATACTGGAAAGTTTAAACTATGAATGGATTTATGTTTGATATCTGAATATGGTAACACGTCAGTCCTGAGCGAGCAGGGTGTTACACTTCCTCTTCTTCCATTTGTTGAAAAGAAAACGCTAAACAATAAACCGTTGAAAAAATCGAAAAATGGTCTTAGAATCCAACTATAAGGCCTTGGAAACCAAACCGTCACATAAGAGTCCTATAATTCTTGGCTAATGCATTTGCCACTAAAATCCGTCAGCAAAAATAATTAGCAACGAGCCTTTTAATTTTCTTGACTCATAGCCATTACATATAGCCTTTTGTATAGTTATGAAAACAAGTATACATCTTCATGGTTTATCTACCATAATTCTGAAATCCAAATTTGTTGTGTAACATTTGCCAACTACATAAAATAAAAATGCTTCGACCATGTTACTATCACATAAGACAAATTGGCGTACACAAATTATATGAATATAGTTTCGGTTTGGCATGACGAATAAGATAATTGTGGTTTCGTGACAATTAGTTTATACTCATCTCAAATATTACAAATAAAGCAACCCAAAAATGGTAAAAGAAGGATATATATAGATATGTAAATGGGGTTGATGGTATCTTGGACGGCTTACAAAGCCATTTAAATGGATACCTTGCACGTTTTGCACTTCTCCACACAAAAGCCTGCTTTCTTGTTTTATTTTCTTCACATTTTTGTTAACATATCATTTTCAGAAATATGACATAAATTAACTCTATAAATAACTAAAATATTGGTTGATCAATAAAACATATGTCATGCCAAAAATATGGGATTGTTCTTCAGTTTATTGGCAAATCTATTCAAGAAAGGTGACAAGTCTTTGCCCGTTGAATCCATATTCAAACTTCCTTCACCAATACCCAAATTTCCTCCAGGTAATTATTTCATATTATCATCTAAATATATACATATGATGCTATAGACATTTCAATGGAATTTAGTTATAAGATTTTTGTATATTTTTTAATGACCAAATGTGCATGTATAACTCGGTGTCATTAAACTTGCTACATTTGTTTTAAGTGACCGATTTTGAAACCTTAATGATTTTTTCGATTTTTGTTTTTGGATTTTTAGGCGGTTTGGGAAATGGAAACGTTTTTCTTGGCATTTTCTGAAAGTATTTGTACAAATAGGCAGTTCACGCAAAAGCTAACATTGGATGTTGGACTTCGTTCGTGTGGCAAGCAAGCTTAGCGAGTTCGCTAGTCACACGAGCAAACCCAAAAATTTGCCTGAGTTCGCTACTCCTTGCCTATTTGTATAAGTAGTTTTGAAAGATGCTTAGAAAAACTTATCCATTCTCCAAACCACCTACAAATTCAAAAAAACATTTTTTTCCTTGCGAATGTGATGATACAGGGAATGGTTTTGCAACTGGGACTATCGATTTAGGAGGGTTACAAGTGTGCCAAATCTCTACGTTCAACAAAATCTGGTCCGCTCTTGAAGGTGGACCAGACAACAAGGGTGCAACCTTCTATGAACCATCTTCAATACCAGATGGATTCTTCATGCTTGGGTGCTATAGCCAACCCAACAACAGGCCTTTATTTGGATGGATTCTAGCAGCAAAAGCCGTCACAAATGAGTTTTTTTCATCACAAAGCTCATTAGCTAAGCCAACAGATTATTCTCTGATTTGGAGTAGCGAGTCGAAGAAACTAAAACAAGATGGTGGCAACTGCTACATTTGGTTGGCAACACCTCCTGAAGGTTACAAACCGGTTGGTTATGTTGTCACAAACTCGCCAGAAAAACCGTCAGTTGAAAAAGTCCGGTGTGTCCAGGAGGAATTATACACTGATGCAATTGAAGTTGATAGATGGATTTGGGGGTTAGACAAGAACATCAATATAAACAATATCAATATTTATGAAACAAGGCCAAAAGATAGGGGTGTGAATGCTCTAAGTGTGTCAACAGGATCATTTGTAGTGCAAAATATTGGTGCACCTGCTGACCTGTCACTTGTTTATTGCTTGAAAAATGCAAAAAATAACCTTATGGCCATGCCCAATTTGTCCCAAGTTGAAGCACTGATTCAGGATTACTCACCTGTGATTTATTTCCACCCTGATGAAGAATACTTTCCCTCCTCAGTCGACTGGTTTTTCCAAAATGGAGCTTTGTTGTATGAAAAAGGGAAGGAGAGTGAACCAAGCCCGATACAACCCGACGGCTTGAACCTACCGCAAGGTGGTTCTAACGATGACTCGTGTTGGTTAGACCTACCTAAAGATGATTCATCTAAACAAAGGGTCAAGAAAGGTGATGTAGCTCATTCTTGTGCATATTTCCACATTAAACCTATGTTCGGAGCGACATTTACCGATATACCCTTGTGGGTATTCTACCCTTTTAACGGTCCGGCAAGAGCAAAAGTGAAAATATTTAATGTATCTTTAGGAAAAATAGGTGAACATGTTGGTGACTGGGAGCATTTGACATTAAGGGTTAGTAACTACAATGGGGAGTTAAAGAGTGTTTACTTCTCACAACATAGTGGAGGACAAATGATTGATGCTTCAAACGTTGAATTTGAAAATGGGAATAAGCCTGTGGCCTACGCGTCGTTGCATGGTCACGCGTTTTACTCAAAACCCGGGTTAGTTTTACAAGGAAGTGGTGGGATAGGAATACGAAACGATGCATCAAAGGGTAAAATAAAGATGGATACAGGAGTCGCCGCGATGGTGGTGGCGGCCGAGTATTTGGGGCCTGTGGTAGTTGAACCATCATGGTTGAACTATAGTAGAAAATGGGGTCCAAAAATAAGCTATGACATTGCAAATGAGATCAAGAAACTGAGGAATGTTTTGCCAAAGTTGTTGAGAGGTGCATTTGACAAATTAGTTAGGGGGCTACCTAATGAAGTGTTGGGTGAAGAAGGTCCTACAGGCCCAAAAATGAAAAATAATTGGAGTGGGGATGAGAAGTATTAATTAATATGTATATTTTACCACAAGTGATTATCATAACGTGTGTAAATATTAAATTACAATTTATTAACTCAATTATTGAATTTTATATATTTATCTATAATTCTTATTATTGTTTAAAAATATGAGCCTTAGGTCTTTTCGATCGAAGTACTAATATAGGTTTGTATGGTGATGGAATTTACACACCCTTCACATTATATACAAACTTTCACGCGTCAATAATGTCTATCAGTTAAAATCATGTCAGAGACATATACACATTCACCATCCCCAAACTCCCAATCCAAACAACCCTTTGTTTGACTTTTAGAGAACTATTAATCAGAATAATGATTTCAACAATCACTTAATTTTATAATTTTTTGCATGTAAGTAAATAGAATATAGTCGTTGTTAAACTCAGGTTGACTAAAGAGTTGGTGATTTGCTCAAAACTTTAAGTATAAGTTTCAATATTAAATTCATAATGATCAAGCGTTGTGTATCCATAGAGAGGGACATGCAACTTGTAAGATCAAAACCTTTTTTTTAAATGATTCTAGGAAAATGTTTAATAGGATCCATTCATGAGGATGAATATACATATACATATCTACATGTTCTAGAAAATAAAAACCTTCTTATTTCATTAATAAAATATTCTAAGGTTGAGCCTTCTTTGTCTTGGCCTTTGGTGGGCGGTAATGATCAGCATTTCCAATGTGAGCTATTTGTATTACAAATATAACCCTTTTAAAAAGGTTTAGTAAAGGGTGTTGTTAAATATACCAAGTTAGTCAAACATTTTACTTATATTAAATGCTATTGTTACACATACCAAGTTAGTCAAACATTTTACTAACTTATATTAAATGCTATTGGCTTTTCCATGCACATTTTTTCAATCAATTTATTAATTTTTTTTAAAACACATAATTTATTAAATAAGTTAGTATTTATTTGGATTAAAGTTATTATTATTTTTTTTAAACACATAAGTTATTAAATAAGTTAGAATTTTTTTAAAACTATGAAGTCGAGGTTTTTTTTTTTTTAAACCAAGAGGCAAACATGAAACGACCACCTTGTATTTTATTTTATTCAAAAATTAGTAGTTAGGTGAATTTTTTGTTAACCTTAGATTTAAATTAGTAGTTAGGTGAATTTTTTTGATAACCTTAGATTTAATAATTAAAATCCAACATGGATATGTAAACCAAACATACGAAATTTCCAAGTGCAAAATATCCCATATGTTGTGCGTTTTTTTTTCTACCATGGGTTTTACAACATAAAAAGTGTATCAAGAATTCATAAATGGTTTTTTTAATCAAACTAAGAAAGTTAAAGTTGGCCATTTTTTCAGTTTTTTTCAAAACTAACCAAATTCCAAAATGAACACCCTAGTAAATCAAGAATTCATAGATGGTTTAATTCGTTTCACGTTTCATTTTTAGGCATTCGGGTCTCGTGAAGCATTGGTGGATTGGGTACAAAAGTTGGCATACTCACTTGGTGTTGTCGTCGTGAAAAAAGATCAAATAAAAAAAACCATGTGGCTTCGTGTATAAGGTTGTGTTCCAATGTGATCGTGGCGGCGAATATAAAGATAAAGATTCAAGTAAAGTTACTGGAACCATAAAAACTAATTGTCCATTCGAATTAGAAGAAACATATTCAAATGTATATGATTGTTGGACCTTAAGGGTGATATGTGATGAACATAATCATCAACTTGTACTGTATATGGAGGGTCATCCATATGCAAACCGACTTTCCGAAGATGGATTTAGTTTGGTTGCAGATTTGACAAGGATGAATGTGGCGCCACGTGATATTCTAGCAATACTTAAGTAGCGGAATTTAAGTAATGTGTCTACGCTCAGGACTATTTACAACGCACGCAACAAAATTCGCATGGTCGATCAAGTAGGCAGATCTCCAATGCAGGTTCTCATGTCCATTTTGCACTCTAATGGTTATGTTTATGAAATTACTACAACCGGGTGTAACGAGTTAGAAAATTTATTCTTCGTTCATCCAACATCGTTTTATATTTGGCGTGCATTTCCATACGTGTTGCTTATAGATGTCACCTACAAAACAAACCACTATAATATTCCTTTCCTTCAGGTTGTTGGTGTAACTTCAACTAGCAATACGTTTTCCATAGCTTTTGCCTTTATGGTAACCAGTCATGGGTTACCATGTGCTTGCGAACTTTCAAAGTATATAAGTTCACGTAAGTATGTTTATGTACTTCCAATTGTTTTAAACTCTTCATTCTAAAAGTTTAGAGAAAATAATACTTATTTATATTTGTGTGTAGATCAATATGTTCCCTTGGATTCAATTGATATTTTTTTGGAGGAAGCTAGATATTTCACCATCGACATCTTTGCAAAGTGTCAAAAAGGAGTCGGAACCTCAAGTTGAAAGAAAAACTCGTGGACAACCAAGCTTGAAGAAATCGCAGCAAAAAAGGTGTGACAAAAAGGAGCCGGCCAGACATAGTTCATTCGAATTTGACTTAAACAAGGAATCGGTGATAGACTGGACCAAGATCCCAGATGAGCCGGCCAGACATAGTTCATACGTGATAGACTTGACTAAAGTACCACTCATGGATGGTTTAGATGTGCTGGCTGATATTCCAAAAGTATTACTAGTTGTTTGCCTCGGACTTGATGAAGATAGATATTATGAGTACATTCGACAGATGATGAGAGAAAAGTTACAAAGTCGATATGATATCTACGCGAACATTTTTGTTAGGGATGTAAATTCATTGTATCAAGACTTATGCTTCTTTGGGTCGCCTTGTCCAGAAGTATACTGGATGAAAATGCTTGAGGCAGGTGTTCAGATTGCTAATAAGTTTGGTGCAATTGTCCATTCTTTAAGCATGTCAGTCAGTACAACTATTTTTCCGTTTTGGAGTGGTCCAAAAGAGATTCAACATCACAGAGCTCTTACAATTGCCCTAGTTAATGATGAGAACCATTATGTCATGGTGGAATTACAAGGAGGGTACCCAATGCATACTATCACGCCTTATTGGAATTTTCACAACATTAGCCGGTCTGCAACTAGATGGGAAACCATGTATAGGTCGCGTCTAGAACTGTGTGTCACCGTGAAAGTGGTTTTGTCGATCTAGTTGACTAAGTATTTTAATGTTTGCATGTTTACTTTTTTTTATTAGAGACTCGTATCGTTGTTTATTTATAATGAACTTTTGCACTTTCGTATTTATTTATATTTTTTATGAAAGATTAATTTATTTTTTATTAATATTGGGATTAATATTATTAATAATAGTACAACAAAACATAAAATTGTAAATAAAAAAAATGATAGTAGATAGTAATATAAATAATAAATAATAGTATAATAAATGCCTACTTATCATTAAATGACCACCTATCATTAAAGTTTGACTAAATTGGTATACTAATCCTTTTAGTTGGTATATTTAACACAAGCCTTTAGTAAATTGCAATGACGTTGTTTGATAGTCAATTTAACCCCTTGATCATGTCAAACCAATTCTTAAGTGAAACTAATTTTTGCCTTACATGATAAGTTGTGCCAACTTGAATGTATCCAACTTTCCGTTCAAATGTTGCATACAAGGGCTGAGCAAATTAACTGTTTATTTATTATTATTATTATTATTATTATTATTATTATTATTATTATTATTATTATTATTATTATTATTATTATTATTGGTGAGTTGACATAAGTGGCAAAGCTTGAATTTTATTTTTGTGGCGCCGAAAGTTAAAGGGCACTTAAAATGATGACACTACAAGAATTCCGGGCTTTAAGGGTGACCCCTTTAGGGGTGACCCGCTTTTTGGTCGCCCCTAAAGGTCAAGCCAACCCCCAGCCGTTGGATCAACAAGAAGATCAACAAGCCACGTTTCATCGTTCTTTTAGGCTTTAGGGGTGACCCCTTTAGGGGTGACAGTCGCCCCTAAAAGTCTAAAAAAATTAATACACCCGCCTCTTCTTTCTTTCCCTCCTTCCCTTTTCCTCTAAAAGTTAATTTGGCGACTTGCTGCTTCTTTTCTTTCCCTCCATCTCTCAATCCCTAAAACTCACTCTCAATCCCTCAATTAATCTCTCAAACTCTCCTCTCTCTCACCCTCTTTCTTCTACTTCTTCTTTCCTCCACACCCCTCCCCCCCACCACCACCACACCACCACCACCACCGCCCCCCCCCCCCACTATCGGCCCACGCACCCCACCACCTGCTGCTTCTTCTTTCCTTCTTCTTTTCTCACGTAAGTTTTCTTTTCTTTTTTGTTTAGTTTTTTTTTTTTTATTAAAGTATGTTTAATTTTTTTTTAATAATAATAATATGAGTTGTAGGAAGCTCCGATCTACCAAACCTGCTGAAGATTCACCTCTAATACCGGTTAGTAATCGCCCCTAATTATTATTTTTTATTATTTATGCCTTAAATTTTATATATAGGTTTATATGTGTGTAAATAGGTATGTATGTGTGTATTTAGGTATGTCTTATGTTTTTTTTTTTTCTGATTTTTTGTTTTTTTCTGTTTTTTTTTCGGTTTTTCTGTTTTCTTTTTTGTTTTTTTTTATTTTTATTTTTATTTGTATGTATGTATGAGTGTATGTATGTATGAGTGTATATGTGTGTATGAGTGTATGTGTGTGTGTATGTATGTATGTATGTATGTATGTATGTATGTATGTATGTATGTATGTATGTATGTATGTATGTATGTATGTATGTATGAGTATATGTGTGTATGTGTGTATGTATGTGTGTATGTGTGTATGTATGTATGAGTGTATATATGTATATGTATGTATATGTATGTATGAGTGTATGTATGTATGTATGTATAAGTGTATGTGTGTATGTGTGTATGCGTGCATGTATGCGTGCATGTTTGAAAGAGTATATGTATGTATGAGTATATGTATGTATGAGTGTATTTATGTATGTGTATGTATGTATGTATGTATGAGTGTATGTATGTATGAGTGTATATGTGTGTATGAGTGTATGTGTGTGTATGTATATAAGTGTATATATGTATGTATGTATTGTATGTTTATTTATATTTATATGTTAATACATATTGAGACTATTGAGACTTGTAAGACATAACCGAAAATGAATCCCCATTTAAAACATAGTGCGCTTAGAAATACCCGCCCAAAATTGATTTAGTAATTAATTTCGGGTAGTCCCCGTTTTGGGACTACTTTTTGAATACTTTATCTCATTTAGGATGTGAATGTGTACTACATGATTGTTTGTTTTTGAAAGATTCGGTTGGTGTTTCCTCTTTGCTCCTCGGGTATATATTTATATTATATACTTGGGGGCTAAGGGGAAATGCTGCCGATTTTTTCTTAAACAAATAATCATGTAATACACATTCATATATGAGATAAGGTATTCAAAAAGTGGGTTTAGCAGCCTACCCTTTAGGTGTCAATAATATGTTTCATTTAAATTATCGTGCCTTAAACCCAAATTATGTTTCAGTCACATCATCATGTCGATCGATAAAAGCTGGATTAAATTAAAGAACCGTTTGGACGTTGAATACGAAAAAGGAATTTACAATTTCATTATGTCAAACCACTCGTCAACTCATATGGAACGATTAGATGTCCGTGTAGAAAGTTTAATAATTCTAACTTCATAGACTTCACATCAATGACATATCATATTCATAAAAATGGTTTCGATGAGGATTACACGCTGTGGATCTATCATGGTGAAAATCCAATTACGCCGTCTCCTGTAGTTGTAGATGGGGTTAGGGGAAGAAGCGATATGAATGACGTTACCGCAGACCTTATAGCGGAGCGTATGGAAGAGGATACAGACCTTAACGAAGGGGACTCAGATACAGAGAGTAGTGACGTTCGTGATGAGTTTGAAGCCCTGATAGATGAAGTCGAATCAGAAATATATCCTGGGACCACAGTGGGTTTTAGGGACCAAACAAATGTGAGTGAACCTTTAGGGGCGACAGTCACCCCTAAAGCTCAAGTCGCCCCTAATGACCAATTATTATGGGCAATAGGCGTCGCCCTTAAAGCTCCAGTTTGTTGTAGTGTGAGATCCGACTCAATATGTATAAAGTTTTTGTTCGAAACGCGTAATATTATATATATACTACGGAGCAAAAAAAACGATGGGGTCGGGGCACCGCGACCTAACTATCCTCCGCCCTTGGGTGACATGACATGACATATCACACCAAACCTTAACTCCAGTTTTGAAGTTTGAAAAGTTTAATTCGTATTAGATTATAGAGGAAACGATTCAACTTTGAACTCGGATCAAATCTGAAATTGGTTTCGATTTGGTTTCGAATTCGATTTGAGTTATATTTAATACGAATGAAATTAATAAACCTTAAATTAAAAAGTCCATAATATGGTTATATAGATATAAAATAAAAACTAAATTCATATATATTTTGAATTGTGAACAAAAATTCACAATATTCAAGTTGATTAAGAGATCGAAATTTAAATTCAAATCAATTATTTGATTCAATAATTCATAAATCGAATTCGAAATTCCATTTGAAGCGAATAGAATTTTGAGTTTTTAAATTTCGATTCGAATATTGACCACTAACTACATAGCAATATACGTTTTCTAACACATAACAAAAGGGGTCTATGTGTTACATATAGAATGTAGTCAATAAGTAAAGAATACAGTGACTAGTTATGTACTTGCTTGTAATACTTAGTTAATAGCCGTTGGCTATATATAGATGTTGGATAATAATAAGAGGTAGCTTGATGTGGGTTAATCCTTTTCTCTCTGAATTTCTTTGTTTAATCATATCAAGTGGTATCAGAGCTATCGACCCTCGGTAGCTGTGATAGTTAATAACCGTTTTTTTTTTGTTCAGTCAACCACCACAACTTCTTTTCCCGCCAAAAAAATAACAACCTTTCTTCCATCGTTAACCACCATAACCACCATTATTCTTCATCTTCCACCTCTATCATCACCATTATTTTTCCGTATTATCACCATTACTATTCAGTTCTTCCATCCAAATCATTCAATTCATTCAAATCTTCAATCTTCTTTGATTCTATCGTCTTCCGTATTCTTTCTAAGCCAGCAAATGATCAACTTGTGATCATTCCAATCTGTGAACTGATTGATTTGCGATTCATTCACTCCATAATTCTCAATTCTTTTGTTATTCAATTCAATTCTATCAATCATGTCCTGCAACATAATGATAATAATAGTATTACTATAAAATCAACCTAAATTACATTGTGATTCATAATAATAATAATAATAATATCTTACTCAAAATCAAGAGCAGTAATAATGACAACTCGAAATCACACCCTAGAATAACGCATGCAGGACACTGAAGCCATGTTAGGTCGAAATATGGATGAATTAGCAGCAGTCAAGATTGCTACTGCTCAAAGTTCGACCGATATAGAAGCCATTAAAGTGCAGATGCAAGAAAGTACCCAAAAATTGACTGAAGCACTTAATACCTTGCAAGTGATGAGTCAGACTCATAATCAAGGTACTCAGGGTACTCATATGATGAGAGATGAATCAAGAACCAACATGCACATGCATGACCACTGTGGTGGTAATAACAGATTCACAAAAATGGAGTTTCCCAAATTTAATGGTGTCAATGTGGAAGGATGGATTGTTAAGGTTGAGCACTTCTTTGCAATTGACAATACTCCACCAAATTGGAGGGTGAAACTAGCTGTGATAAATTTGGATGATGTTGCTCTATTGTCGCATCAATATTTCATCAAATACGGAGGGGGATCTATTAAAGGTATGTTATGGGAAGAATATAAGAGTTTCATTACCACAAGATTTGCTGCTGATATTGAACAAGATGCCATGGGAGCCTTAGCTGCAATAAGACAAACAGGATCGCTACCTAAATTGTGCCAAGAATTTGATTTAGCCTTGACTAAAGTCAATATTCCTAATGAATATGCAGTGAGCCTTTTCTTGAGAGCAGTTAAGCCAGAGATTGGAACTGCTTTGAGGGTATTCAGACCCAAAGACATTCCTGAAGCCTATTATCTTGCAATAATTCAAAATGACAATCTCTCTCTACTCAAACCTAATGATGGGTCAAATACTTACAAAACTACTAAATGGCCTTCCAAAACTTATGATTCAACTTACAAATCCACAACAAACCCCATGCAGCCAATTTACCTTTATTACCAGCTCCTTTCCCAAAAGCCAAAGTTCCCTATAGAAAGAGTCTCACTACCAAATAATTGGAAGAAAAGAAGGCCAGAGGAGAATGTTATGGTTGCAATGAAAAGTATTCGGCTACCCATAAATTTAAAGCTAAGTTGTATTCTATAGAAATATGGGATGAAGAGGATGATGAGGACTGTACTGAAACAATGATGCAGACCTCTTAATTGGTACCCCAAATTTCCCTGAATGCTATCATGGGAGTTCCTTCTTATTCTACCATGCAGATCAAAGGTTCCATTGGAACAAGAACCCTTCACATCCTTACTGATTCAGGTTCCACCCACAATTTCCTAGATGCGAAAATTGTTGATAAGATGCAATGTCCAACTAAGAAAATTTTGCCAATGAAAATCACTGTTGCTGATGGAAATGTATTAATCTGTGAAAGAATTTGTCCAAACTTGCAATGGATGATGCAAGGAAATTGGTTTACAACTGATGTGTTGTTACTTCCTTTGAACAATTATGATATGGTCTTAGGAATTCAATGGTTGCAAAGTTTGAATGACATTACATGGAATTTCAAAGAATTAACTATGAAATTCAAGGTAGAGGACAGGGTAGTGGAATTGAAAGGAACAAGAAATCAAGACATCAGTCTATGTTTAACTAAAAATATGGATGCCTATTTGAGTAACACTTCTCAGGTGACTCAAGGCCATTTATTCAGTATCCAATCTACAGAAAGGGATGATGTTGTTCACACTCCTGTGGTGAATGCTAAAATCATTAGCGGCCATATTGATAATCTGTTGAAAGATTTTGATGACATTTTTGAACTTCCTAAATCTTTACCTCCTAAAAGATCATGTGACCATCAAATTATTCTCAAAGAAGGAGTTTAGGTTGTGGCTCAAAAGCCCTACAGATATCATGCCGCACAGAAGGATATAATTGAAAAATGACACAAGAACTCATTGATATGGGGTAGATAAGGGAGAGCACTAGTGCTTTTGTAGCACCAGTAGTTTTGGTCAAAAAGAAGGATAGCAGTTGGAGAATGTGTGTAGATTACAGGAAGCTTAATGAGGTTACAATAAAGAACAATTTTCCTATTCCACTTATTGATGAGCTACTTGATGAACTTGGGGGAGCTTCTGTTTTCTCTAAATTGGACCTTAGGTCAGGATACCCTTAGGTAAGAATGTTTGAATCTGATGTTCATAAAACTGCTTTTAAAACTCATCAAGGTCATTATGAGTTTTTGGTTTTACCCTTTGGGTTGACCAATGCACCAGCCACTTTCCAAGCCCTAATGAATTCAACCTTTAAACCTTTATTAAGGAAGTGTGCTGTAGTTTTTTTATGACATTTTGGTCTATAGTTCTTCTATGGGTCAACATGTCAAAGATTTAAAAAAGGTGCTGGAATTAATGAGGAAAATTTCATTACTGGCTAAGAGATCTAAGTGCACATTTGCTGGTAAGGAAGTGGAATACTTAGGCCATGTCATTTCTGAAAAGGGTGTCAGTACAGATCCTGCTAAGATTGTGGCTATAACTGAATGGCCTATTCCTACTAATATAAAGCAACTTAGGGGGTTTCTTGGCTTGGCAGGGTACTATAGAAGATTTATAAAATCTTTTGGTGGTATTTCTAAACCCTTAACCAATTTGCTTAAAAAAGATTCTTTTAGTTGGTCAATAGAAGCCCAAAATTCTTTTGAACAATTGAAAGTTGCCTTGTCAACTGCTCCTGTTTTGGCTCTCCCTGATTTCAATGAAGTATTTGTTTTGGAGACTGATGCATCAGCAAAAGGACTGGGTGCTATTCTGATGCAAAAAGGCCACCCCTTAGCTTTTGTAAGCAAGGGTATTTTAGTAAAACAGCAATCAATGTCAGTTTATGACAAAGAACTGTTAGCCATTTTAATGGTTGTCAAACAATGGCATCACTACCTTATTTTAAAACATTTTATCATCAGAACAGATCAACAAAGCCTTAAGTACCTCTTGGAACAAAAGGTTAGTACCCCTCTACAACAAAAGTGGCTTGCTAAACTTCTTCCCTATGATTATGAGATAGTGTACAAGCAGGGATCAGAAAATAAAGTGGCAGATGCATTATCCAGGGTAGAGGGGTTGGCTCTATTTCATATGGGAATCAGTTCTTTGGACCCATGTTTATGGGAAAAGGTCAAGGCAAGTTGGGAAAATGATGCTACAATTCAAGATGTTCTTTTCAGATTACAACACACTTCTTCAGTTCCTAACTATTCTTGGGATGGTCACATACTTAAAAGAAAAGGGAAGGTGATGATTGGAAATGATGCTGATCTCAAAGAGGAAATTTTTACACTATGTCACTCATCTCCTATGGGTGGTCATTCAGGGTATTTTCCAACATTGCAGAGGCTTAAGCAGATGTTCTATTGGAAACATTGCTCTAAAGATGTTAGAGACTTTGTGAAACACTGTCATACTCGTCACAGGGCTAAGTATGAAAGAGGGGCTAGTCCTAGTCTACTACAACCCTTACCTACACCTACTGCTACTTTTGTAGACATTGCTATGGATTTTATCAGTGGGTTGCCTAAAGCCCATGGTAAAGATTCTATTTTGGTTGTAGTAGATAGATTCACTAAGTATGGCCATTTTGTTGCCTTATCACACCCTTACACAGTAGCTTCTATTGCCCAAATTTTCTTTGATAACATCTTCAGGCTACATGGATGTCCTAACTTTATTGTTTCTGATAATGATCCATTATTCCTGAGTTCTTTTTGGCATGATTTATGAAGCTACAGGGTGTTTCTTTGGCCTTCTCCTCTGCTTACCATCCTCAGTCTGATGGTCAAACAGAAGTACTTAACAGATGCCTTGAATCTTACTTGAGGTGTATGGTCATGGATGATCCTATGTAGTGGCCTAAGTGGCTCACACTGGCTGAATGGTGGTATAATACCACTTATCATTCAGCCATTGGCATGTCTCCTTATGAAGCACTTTATGGTATTCCTCCTCCTTTACACATTCCTTATATACCTAATGAATCTAAAGTGGCATCAATTGAGGAGTGGTTTCACTTAAAGGAGCAAAAACTAGTAACTTTGAAAGCTAATTTGGCAAAAGCTAAGAACAGGATGAAGCAAATGGCTGATAAGAAGATATCAGAGAGGCATTTTAATGTGGGAGATTGGGTTTATGTCAAGCTGCAGCCATATGTTCAGACTTCTTTAAAGAAACACAGGACTAAGAAACTTTCCCCTAATTACTATGGACCATTTTTAATCACAGAGAAGATAGGAAGTGTTTCTTACCGGTTGGATTTGCCTGAATCTTCGCAGATTCATCCCACCTTCCATGTTTCATTATTGAAAGCAGCTCCTGAAGGCCCTGTTTCTATAACTCCACTTTCTGATGCTCCAAGATTTACTTTTCAACCAAGGGCTGTTCTGGATCGAAAATTGGTTCGCAAACGAGGTCGAGTTGGTGTTAAGGTTCTCGTTCACTGGCAGGATTGTCCAATTTTTGAAGCTACTTGGGAGGATTGGGAGGAATTTCAGCTCAGGTTTCCTGCTTTTAATTCATCAGGACATGAATGTTAAAACAGGGGGTATTGTTACATATAGAATGTAGTCAGGAACTAAAATGTAATAAGTAAAGAATACAGGGACTAGTTATGTACTTGATTGTAATAGTTAGTTAATAGCCGTTGGCTATATATAGATGTTGGATAATAATAAGAGGTAGCTTGATGTGGGTTAATCCTTTTCTCTCTGAATTTCTCTGTTTAGTCATATCACTATGTGTTGGTAGGTATCACGCCATGTAACGTTATTTGTCTACATGAAAGCATATCTGGTATGTCACATATGCATCACTTACTCACACACAAACCGATCTTGGACATATCTGCATTGGGTTCTTGTAGGTAACCCGTAAGTGATAGTCCTTTTTTTTGGGTTATGACGTGCATCAGTAATCTGTAAAAGAGTGGGGATATGTAAACTCACCTTAGGTGCTTAATGAGTTCGTGCGTTTTCTTGAGCGTGCAAACGTTTAGTAATAACGCCCTAAAGTAATAAGAAGTGTTGTTTTAGGTTCATATGAAGGGTCTAGAGTTCTTATACGATTAGGATAATTGAAAGAATAATAGGAGGAGTGTTAGATAGATTAGATTTGTTAAAATCATGTTTTGGACAGATTGCAACTACTATTTTAAATTACGTTTTAAAAATATCAAACGACCTCCAAAAATTCTGAAAATTTACAGTAGGCTAAATCAAAGTATTTTGAACAAATTTCGTTTAGAAAAGTTTTTCGTTTGAGCCCTAGAAATAGGTCAAAAACGTGAAACAAAACAGAACGTCCAGATTTGAACCCCCTATTTTGTTTGAGCTCATTAAGGGTCAAAACAGATTAGTTTTTTGACATATAATATACCGTTGAAACGAGAATTTGATGATCTTGATCATGGTATTTGAGTTTGCTTTAAAAGGTGTTGTAAAATTTGAGTTATGGTCGTTTTAAGCTCGGTTTTGTAAGCTGTAACTAAATTATTGTAAAAATCGTGAATGTTACAGTCTTCCCTAGTTAAGGAAATTTTGTCCCCAAAATTAAACTAGTAGAGAATATAGTCTTGAGAAGGATAGGTTTTGATTTTGTTATACGTCAAATAGGGCTATCTTTTTGAACTATTACGTACTAGTTTCACATCCAACGCATCATCAGTGTTTATATATAAGGTGTAGCGCAGCTAACTCACTACAGCTTTGGCACCTTGAAAACGTACTAGTTTCTTACCAAAGCTACCCTCTTAACTTGTTGGTATATATTTGTTCTCAAAGATTTGTTAAGGGTTTAATGTACTAGCTACACAATGGAATTTCAATTCATGCCAATGCACCTGTAAATTCACCATTACGTTGCGCACCGTAATGGTCAATTTACCTTACACGGACGTGTTATGTCCTTTCATTATGCAACCACAAGGTTATGTATACGAAAGCTATAATTTTGTATTGAGGTGATGGAACATGTTTTTTTTTTTTTTTGTGTCAAGGAATACAATCAAATATATGTTTGAGTTGAGTTAGTAATTGATAATGTGTAGCTAGTGACATGCACATAGAGTAATTTGCAAAAATGTAATACTTATCAATGATCAAATAGAAATTTCTAGACATGGAACAAATTCCTAAGTTAGAATGCAAGTAAATAAGGTCAATAGAGCATAACACAGAATCAAGTTGTAAATCATGTATATGTTCAAATTAAATTTGTTAATCAAGTAGGTTGTAACACCCCAACCGATGGCGGAAACATCGAGGTGTCACGTATGAATGATTGTTCAGTAGCTCATGGTAATACATATGTTTACATAATCCTTTATTACAATATTGAATTACATTAAATGTCTTGAATGAAATCTAGTACATCCAATAATCAAACAAAGCTTAAGACTTCAAATATCTTCTCATGCTAGCTCTAGACTTCAAGCATCAGTAATTCCTGTTGAGTTTGGAAAAATGGGGGGGTCAACTAGAAGTTGGTGAGAATACATAAGCCATGTCAAGCAATTAAGTTTAAGAGTAATCAAAGTTTAGCAATTCATATGTCTGTCGTAAGTTTAAGTCTACATGAATAAACATGAAGTGTAGTATGCACATAATCAAACCTCTGACAAGTTTAGGTCCATCCCGTCATCCACGGTTCACCTTAATATCACGTTGGAACGATAACAATCACCCGCGCTCCCCATAAAAGATGGTCAACGAATCTAGGTGGGATTGTCAATCCAATAGATCTATTATTGAGTATCGCCGGCTTGGCCATAGCTAATGATTATGTATGTTGAAGTTTAAGTCTAACTGTAGTTGTCTAAGTCATGAGGCATTAAAGTTTAAAACTAGACATGTATGTAGAATTGCTTAAGTATAATGTTGCTTGTATAAAGAATTGCATAAACATGGTTACGTAAACTCACCTTAGCAAAGTATTAAGTCTCGAGAAATAGAGTATGTGTAGCCCAAAGTTGCCAAGTATTACCCTATGTATAAGGTAATAAATAAGTCTAAGTCTTTCTAGTCTACAAGTATTTTCTAGGGTTTCGAATTTGGGGATAAGTATTCGTTTGATTAATAATGAAATTGTTTATTAAATAAAAGAAATTCGATAAATAAATAAACAAAAGTCTTTTTGTAAACTCTAGATTAAAGATGGTCACATTATAAAGTTTTAAGTATGAAAATAATTTTTATAAAATTATTTTCTTAAAAATAGAATATTTAATCTATTTATTTCTATTTTGCCAAAATATAACTTTAATATCTAAAAATATTAAAATTCAAGAATTTTTAAATTAAAATTTGTATTTCTGTTTTAAATGGACATAAATAATTTAAATAAAATTTTGGTGTAAAAATATTGAAAAATGAATTTATTATGATTTATTTATAATTAAAAATAACAAAAATTGATTAAAAATATTAAATAAATGATTTTTCAGAAATAAAAATCATTTCAGAAATGTTTAATGTTTTATAAACTCAAAATAATTTTTGTGGAAATTTATATAATCATTTCGATATTTTTATAGAATTTTATAATTATAATGGGATAACCTTGAAATATTTATTATATATAATAAATAAATAATTTTTGGAAAACTAAAAATTGTATGTTAAACTTTTCTATTAGAACATCATAAAATAATTTTTGTAGAATTTATAAACCTCTTTTGCTATTTTAAAACTATTTTAAAGAATTAAAAGGTTAAATATATATATATATATATATATATATAAAAGGTGTTAAAAAAATTTGGTTGATGGTGGGATTTGAACCCTGGCCATAGGCCGGTTCAATGTTTATCCAAACTCGAGCCTACCAACTGATCTGCTGATCAGTTGGTATTAGTTTTCGTATGTTAAAATATATGAACAGACACTACACTAGGTCATCTTCCCCAATTCGTGACTTTATGAACCCTAGTATTTACAATCGAATAGATTAGCAATCAATAACCCCAGTAACCATAGGGTTATTGATCGGGCATTGACGAAGAATAGAAACATGCAAGTAATCGTTACCTTGAGTCAGAAAACGATGAGGAATCCACGGTCAAACAAAAGGTCAAACGTAAGCTATATCTTGATTATTACGAGGAGTTAACAGAATTGAGACTAGGGGTTTGATATTCGGTATGTTTAGTTTGCAGGAATTGTTTCAATTTATACAAAACATTCTGAATTATAGATTTAGTAAGTTTTACCAAGTTAATTATTAAAACGCGTTTTTCTTATATAATTGGTATGTTTTGACTGGGTTAATGCGTGATAAAGACGCGTTCATTCAGTCATACCATAATAACAATGTAATTACAAGCTTATTACCATGTTTGCTTGAATTAATTGGTCAACAAAGCCTTAAATGGCTCGTCCCTGTTGCAGCGAAGGAAGAACAGGAGAAGTTATCGGGATTGAAGTGGGCTTATATACATATTGGGTTGGGATACAAACAGATATGAGCCTTGGCTCAGTTGGTTACGTTGTGTGATGCTAGACCCTGGACCGGTTTGGGCGCGGGTTCGAGTCCCGGCCCAAACAAATCATTTTTTTTAAAAACAGATAGGAGGGGAGAGGGTGTAGTGGGCCGGTTATGTGGGCTGAAGGTTATGGGCTCAGAGTTTCTAAAGGGTTTTGGGTGGGCTCCGAGAATGGGTAAAGGGATGGTTGGGTTGGGTTTGTAGGTTGGGTTTGTTTTATTATTGTTATTATTATTATTATTATTATTATTATTATTATTAAAACAAAAATGTTTTGACATAAATATAAATTTGCCATGGTTATTTTTGTACAAAAGTAGTTTAATACAAGTAAAGTGGTGATTTTACCTATACAAAACTTAGGAAAAATTTGCGATGTTACATAGGTCATCTAAATTAAAATGTAAACAAGTATGACATGTAGATTGTAGTTGACATGGGTAGGTATAATTCCAGTTATGATGAAGCATACAGAGATCTGAACGTAGACAGAGAAAATAAAGTTCATGGTTTTTTTTAGCGGTAATCGAGTTAAAGTTCGTAGGCAATCAAGATGGAAAATGTTGCTTATGAAAATTTAGTTTATGGCAAACAGGATGGAAAATCATGTTTAAGTTTATGAAAATGAGAAATCATGTCTTGGAAAATATAGATAATGAGCAATCACGGGAAATGATAGTGTAGAAATTTGGAGAATATCAATAACTGGTAATCATTTTATAGAAACGAAAAATATATACATATATATGTATACCTAAACAATTTATTATAGATTTATGAATAACTAAAATTTTCATGGTAATGAAAACTGCAATTTTTTATATATAATCAAGTTTGTGGAAAATGATGAATATATAAAAAAAATATATTATCTAAGTTATGAAAATCGGGTTTATGGAAAATTAATAATATACATAATACAAAATCTTGATTATAGAATCAAGTTTGTGAAAAGTTTTAGTTATGAAAATACAGTTGCTAAATAGTGTTTATAATAAATATAAAAAAAAGTCATTGTTATACAAAAAGAATAGAAGATCATGTGTGGGGGAGTTTGGTTCATGAAGAGTTTAGACGATAGATAATTATTATATAAATCAAGTTTATGTAGGATAAAGAAATAAACAATTAGGTTTATGAAAACTTAAATTTGAAAAAATTTAGATGATAAGTTCTAATAATTTATAGATAGTGGACGATAATGTTTATGGAAAAGTATAGATATTAAGAAATCGTGTTTTGAATAATATATGGGTTATATTCATGAAACAAGTATGAATAAATGGAAACCTTAGAGAGTTTAGCTTTTTTGTGGCTAGGAGAATTTCACTTTCAAAATTAGTCTCGAGTAAGGGTGAGGGCGATTGAACATGTTGAGAATAAATGGTACAGGCTAAATGGGCTTAGACTAAATAGTTCGGTGAGTCAGAGATTTTAAACATGATGTTTTTTTTAAAGTAAGCTTGAGGAAATCGAGGATCCACTAACAAAAAAAATTGCAATAATTTTGTGAAATCTCTTGGTGGTGAAAGTTCGACGAAAATTTATAATCGTTGGTTTTTGAAGTCAGGGTGTCTCCTCTGCACAAGTTATGGTGTTATAGTTTAAACAAGGTTTTAAGATCTTGGATATGGTGAAATTTTATGGTTGAAGAGACTTTTCAAAAATTATAGGGGAGGTTTAAACTAAAAACGACGAAAAAAATGGCAGGTAATAGGTTTGTGAAGTATTGGTTAAAAATAAGTAACATGTTGTAATGGGATTCATGAGTCATGGATTAATGTTGAAAATAATTTTAGCGTGTGTGAAATAAGGAATCCTCACAAGCATGATTGTGATAAACACAAAGATCGTGAAATTTAAACTAGATGAAACTAACAATCATGGGAATGAAGTTGTAGTTTAAGGTTAAACACAAATGGATGAGGTTGAGATAAAACTTTGCGAAATAATATGGAGTTCAGTGTATGAAGGAAGGATAAGAATTGCTTGGATTGTCTCCATCTAATTATAAAAACCGATGGAAACTTTGACTTTTCAAAGTAATTGAACTCAATTAGTGGTTTGGGAAGACATGCTTTAGCCTATAAGTGGACACTCACTCCAGGAATTCCCAGGAAAGCATAATTGGTCCATCGGTTGATTCGGATTTATACGAAATGCTTTGCCTAGCAAGAAAACCCAGTGTACAGGCATCCACCCTTCCAGATTGCGCATGTTCCCTTGCACTATTAAGACTCAATTCTTTGAAGGAATTGAAAATCAAGGAAGTAGGCATTAAGCCTAAGAGTAAGGCCTTCAATAGATTCCCCTTCATAACGGTGCAGTGTAGCTCCACCATGGATGATGTTGATGATCCTTAGCATGAGGAAAAAGTCGAAGGAAAAAGGTAGAAGCAACATAAGGAAGCACGAGATGGATTGAAGAAAAACATAATCAATTAGCATGCAAGAATTGGGGTCACTTATGATGGACTCTTAAGGTTATAGTCTAGTTCATGTATCTAATAACCTAATTCCCTATAACCATGGCTCTGATACCAATCTGTAACACCCCAACCGATGGCGGAAACATCAGGGTGCCACGTAGTGACGATTGTTCAATAGCTCATGGTGACTAATAAATGTGTCAATAGATTAATTAATTAAATTACAAACATTACATACAAATCAAATAAGTTCGAATGACAATAACAATTTTCATTAAATTGAATCTAAGGCTTCAACTCCTATGTGATCCACAAGCAAATGCTAAAACTTCCAAGCAACTGAATACCTGAAACACGTTAAGTTTGGAAAATGGAGGAGGTCAACTATAAATAGTTGATGAGAATACATAAGTTTTTTTGGTAAAACGAAGTATAGTATCAAAAAGTTTAAGCATACAATTCTGTGTCAATATGTAACAACTAGGGCATACATGTGAAAACAAAACTACAGCAAATTGGGGCATAACCAAACCTTTGTTGACATAGTTTAAAGGTCCATCCCATAGACATGGTTCACCTAAGTATAAGTTTCAGTTCCAATCACCCGTGCTCCCCATAGACATGGTCAACGAATCTAGGTGAGGTTGTCAATCCAATAGATTTATCATTGTTACTGTTGGCTTGTACGGAGTTAATGATTATGCAAGTATTAGTTGAGTTTACTTAGCAAGTTTAAGACACGTAGCACAAAGAATCACACAAGACACATAGTTGAATTGCATAAGTTTAAAGAATAAAGTTTAACATGTTTCACCCCGAAAAGCATTGAAAAACTGTAAAAGAGTGGGGATATGTAAACTCACCTTAGGTGCTTAATGAGTTCGTGCGTTTTCTTGAGCGTGCAAACGTTTAGTAATAACGCCCTAAAGTAATAAGAAGTGTTGTTTTAGGTTCATATGAAGGAGTGTTAGATAGATTAGATTTGTTAAAATCATGTTTTGGACAGATTGCAACTACTGTTTTAAATTACGTTTTAAAAATATCAAACGACCTCCAAAAATTCTGAAAATTTACAGTAGGCTAAATCAAAGTATTTTGAATAAATTTTGTTTAGAAAAGTTTTTCGTTTGAGCCCTGGAAATAGGTCAAAAACGTGAAACAAAACAGAACGTCCAGATTTGAACCCCTTATTTTGTTTGAGCTCATTAAGGGTCAAAAAGGATTAGTTTTTCGACATATAATATACCGTTGAAACGAGAATTTGATGATCTTGATCATGGTATTTGAGTTTGCTTTAAAAAGTGTTGTAAAATTTGAGTTATGGTCGTTTTAAGCTCGGTTTTGTAAGTTGTCCAAATCCGGGGTTGCAATTATGTGCACCTTTGAATATTTTAAAAGAAAAATCATGCTAGTTTTAAACGAGAGTAAGCAATGGAAAAAAACGTTGAAGTAAACGGCATTGCAAAACTTAAAATACTTAATTGGAAAAACTTGAAACTAGCTTGGAGAAAAAATGATGGTTGGAAATTTTTAAGTGTTTGGGAGGGATTAAAGAGTGTTTTCATTAAGAGAGATACAAATAATGAATAGGTTAAGTAGGGTATTTATAGCTAGACAATTATAGTTGTAACTTAATTAGGATGTTAATTAATTTATAAAAAAAAAATTAAATGGATATACTAAAACTTTGGCCGTAAGTTTTTTTAAAAAAAGATATTCAAATTATCTTATCATCTTAATAAGCATTAATTATTATTAAACCCACTTGTATTATCATAAAAAAAAAAAAAAAAAAAAAACATTAATATTGTGGATAGTTATATAGAACCGTTTCAAATGCAAGGATAGACCATGATGGCTTATCACTCATATTTAAACAAATCATTAAAATTTTAAGGTATGAAACTATGAATAGATGGTAACTATGTTTATCAAATCATTAAAATAGATAAATTATCAAAACTTGTATTTTAGAAATTGTTTATGTTAATAAATTCCTATTTTTTTTTTCTATAATAAAAAAAGATAATATCCACAATCGGTATTATATATTGCTCAAAGTTTTCACAAAATTAAATTTGACCCCTTCAAGGTTTTATAAAAGTGTTGAAACTTGGATTATTTCCATTATAGGCTCTAAAGCTGTAAAAATCGTGAATGTTACATTTTATATATGCATACGTGTGTGTTGATTATAAACATCATATCATATGGGATGATACGGCACGCAGACTTTTCAAGAAACTGCGTGGATTTCACCATCAACCACCACTAACATCTTTTTTTTTTTTTGTTCCATCTTCTCTTGTGTATATAACCACACATATTCTCTTGTGTATATATAACCACACATATTTAAGCTTATATATTCCAATCACACTTTTACAATCATAACTTTTTTATCATCAGTTCTTTCACACGACATCATTTGGGTACAACTATCGGATGCATGACCCTAAATCAAGAACTACGTACGTACTTCTGAATTATCCATCCAAAGCATGTAAGAACTTTTTGTTACCTTTAACTTTCATTCTAAATGAACGTATTGTTGTGTTTAAAAAACTAAATACAAAAAGATATTGACGTATAGAAAAACTAGAAGGTTACTCGCGTGATCGTTTAAGCTCATGGAAGAACCCGGTTTTGCAATGGAACGTAGCTTCAAAAGGTACACTTTATTTCTTTGATCATTCTTGTATGATATTATATATGAGTTATCAGTTTAAAATTATGAATCATCTTATACATACAGTAATATGATCAATGGATCATATGAAGGAGATTCTTTAGTCTAGTTCTTAGTTTTATAGATGGATCAGTAAATTAATAATTTGTTCATGTTAATAACGTGATTATTTCGAAGTAACTGGTCAAGACATGAATTCTTTTCGGCAAAATATTAATTGTATGTTGTAATTCTATACATGTTTATGTGTGCCTGTATTTTAATTTTTAAACCCTGCTTTTGTTTCAAATGATTATATTTTAGAGTTAAGAGAATGTTTTACATGATTGGTAACTACACCGTATCGAGCTGAACCTAGGAACCAAATTATGGCCCAAACTAATTATTTTAGGCACAAAAAAAAAAAAAAAAAAAAAAAAAAAAAAAAGTCTTATTCTCGAATTTATTAAGGGGGACAAATGGTTAACAAAAAAAAAATAGCGTTTAAGGCAATGCCTACTTTTTCCCTTCAAAACATTTGGAACACAAATGTAAAACCAATAACTAATCTATAATCGAATCAAACCCATACATAAAACCGAAGCCGATCAATTTTCTAAAACCAAAAAACCAAACCATTGGTTTTGGTTTAGTGTGATTCTAAAACCGACTCGACTCATGCACACCTTAGTTAACCTATTTTATTAGCTTTATTTCTTATATAACTAGTTGTTTATTAGAAATGTTTTGAAAATTGCACTACTACTACTACTATTTGTAAATTAACACTTGCTATAAACTATTAACATTTAACATCAATGTCGACTTTAAACTCATGGTGTTTAATTTATGAACAAGATTAGAATTAGTCCAGAACACATCAATATCAACGTAACCATCTATCATTTTTATATAATTAATATTATTTTTTGCTATCCATATTACTTTTATTTTGTGGCCAATCATCAACAACCGGCTTGAGATAGAACAATGTTACATATCACAGAACACTGAACTTTTGCCTCTGACAATTCATTTTTGATAACTAGTTTAATATTTTTTTAATAAATAATTTATATTCTTTTAATTAGCTATTATAAATTCTTCTCACAACATACTATTCAATTTTGAATGCACAATCGGTAATTGTCAAGTAACACCCACTAACTCCTTTTTTTTACTTCACTGGTCACTACTTTATAAATTTGTCATCATTATTAATTTGTTATTATATATATATATATATATATATATATATATATATATATATATATATATATATTGTAAAATTAAAACATAATTGAATAATAGTTGTTAATTAGTACAGTTTTCAATATTCATTTTTTAAAGTACATACTAATTTAAAAGTGTAGGAAATCTAATTGTTGAGATTTCTAAACAAGCATTATTGGAATGTCATAAAAATGTTTATTTTTTCATTACTTTGGTCCCTATGGTTTACATAAATTACCCATGGATTTAAGGTTAGCTAGAACGTGTTGGCCCTCAATACTAGTTATATTCAATAACCAAATGGCCTTTGGTTTTGCGGTACCTTGGTGCTTCATAAGTTTTACATTTTCAATGATGTATGTATAACCCCTCATAAAGACAAAAATGTCTAATTTAGTTTGTGAGTCCTCATTCTAAAAAAATTATTAAATTCAATAAATTCATTTTAAATATTCATTGTATTATTCTTAATATTAACTAAATATAAGATGAAAATAATATTTTAAAAAGTACATAAATCAAATTAAGTATATTAGAGACAAAAGCTTACGACTTTGGTAGGCCGTAACATTGTTCTATCTCATGCCGGTTGACATCACCGATGGGTTATTCCATGTAATTTATATATTTGTTTTATAAACAATAACTGAAATACACGTAACCGAACTTGAAGACCGATGTTATTATATCAAAGTCAATTAAACAAATTACGTTATTAAAAAAATCCAATTAATACTGTTTCGTTGTTATAAAAAATTGAAAAAAAAAAAAAGTGAGTTGCATGATTAATAAGATACTTAGGTGGTGTTTGTTTTTCTCCCAGAAGCACTTCTGACCTCTTTTGTCTGCGTCGCGCAGACGCGGACAGACGTTTGGGGCGGGCAGACTGTTTGTTTTTCGGAAGACATTTCACTCCAAAAGCTCTTCCTGACCTCTTCTTGGTGCAGACTTAAACCAAAGTCTTCTAAGGTCTTCAAAGGTCTTCTCCTCTTCTCTTCTCCTCACCCACCACCACTACCACCACCCACCACTGTATACCACCACCGTCACCCACCCACCACCACCACCTAGCATCGTCCACCACCACCGTTCACCACCACCACCGTCCATCACCACCACGGTCCACCACCACCCACCACCACCACCACCACCCACTACCACCACCCACCACCACCACCCACCACCTACCACCGTCCACCCACCACAACTACCACCACCCACCACCGTCCACCACCACTCACCACCCACCACCACCATCACCCACCACCACCACCACAGTCCACCACCACCCACCACCACCACCCACCACCACCCACCACCCACCACCACCACGGTCCACCACCACCTACCACCGTCCACCCACCACCACTACCACCACCCACCACTGTCCACCACCACTACCACCACCACCCACCACCGTCCACCACCACTACCACCACCACCCACCACCACCACCACCACGGTCCACCACCACCTACCACCTACCACCGTCCACCCACCACCACTACCACCACCCACCACCGTCCACCACCACTACCACCACCACCCACCATCGTCCACCACCACTACCACCACCACCCACCACCACCACGGTCCACCACCACCACCTACCACCTACTACTGTCCACCCACCACTGTCCACCACCACCCACCACCATGGTCCACACCACCACGGTCCACCCACCACCACCACCATCTACCACCAGACTGCTGTAAAAACTCAGTTTGTTTAAATTTAAGTTTATTTCAGCAGCCTGCAGACGTTAACAAACAAACAGTCTTTTTCTTGCAGACTGCAGACCTTTGGTCCACCTCTTCTCCTACAGATGTCTGCAGATGTGGTCCGCAGACTGCAGACCTTTTCCTGCAGAAAAAACAAACAGCACCTTATAGAACTTTGTTACTATATATTAACTCTTTTTTAGAGTTAACATAAAGTAAGTAACTTTAAGGAAAATGATTAAAACTCTATATAATAATCAGTTTTTATAGTTGTTCTATTTAGGTAACTTCTTTTTAATGCGCTTGAAGAATTTTAACAATATATAAATATTGAACACTTAATTTTTAACAAAATGATAGTAAAAGAAAAACCTCTCGAACATGTGTGTGTATATATCTAGCTATAAACATAAACAAATTATAAAAGCATAGTACAAATTCACAAACTCAAAGAAGATATGAGTTTAAGTGCTAGGAATAATTTGACTATAAGCTAATATACAAGCAAAGAATATGAAAATAATTAACCTATAGTTTACGACTAATGGGTTATGGTTAAGTTTTGTGGTGGCTCGGTTTTGAATAAAATTTCCATCGAAACATATATAAAAATAAGAACGACTCAATGATGGATTTAGACATTTATAAAACATTATGTTTTAAAAGACACAGAATATGTCATATTGATTGAAAACTACAAAAATGGATGTGTTGTTACCGGTTCCGATAATAATATTGTACATGTTAGCATGGAATTGGTTCAGATAGCAATAATGCCATTATGGTAACGGCACCAAGTATAGTTTACAATACCCAAAAGATGTTTATTTACAATGGTTATCTAACCCAAAAAATAAAGTCGTGTAACCCGAAAAAATAAGGACATATTTACATAAATCAAAAACAATAAAAATGAATACCTTTAACAATTCCAATAATACTACCATTATTGTCTGGTCAGTATCTGTGTCATTCATCATGGTACCGTACCGAAACCGGCACTCAATATAGTCTCGACACTAACAAAAAAAAATTGTTTCATCCACAACTCCATTCTAAACAAATTTTATATCAGAACATCCTGAGGGAAAAAATTAAACGTAGCCACGTATTTATTTTAAAAAACTACTGAAATTAAATAATTAGAAAAAAATTAAATTAGTATAAACTTAAATAGATGAAATGTGTATATAATAGATATATAAAATGTGAAATCGAACCTTTAAAAATATATAAATAAATAAAGTAAAATAATTGATAGCACGTTATGACTATTACATGTTTCACAAACATTACCAAATACAATATAATCTAATCTAATGATATACTCCCTCGTCTCAATTTAAATGTCCTTCTTTTTATTTTTTGTTTCCCAAATGAAATGTCAATTTCTAAAAATAGAAATGCAATTTTTAGTTTTGTCTATAAAAGACAAAACACAATCAAAGATTTGAAGATATTATTGTAATTTTATCACATACAAATAAAAGATTTCTTAATAAATGTGTTTATGTGCTTAAGAAATTTAAATTGAGAGAGAGGGAGTAATTAATATGTAAAACAATTGTAAAAGAACTTTGTTTTAACCTTTGTCTCATTACACATGTATTTTAGTGTAGATAATTACTATATATTAATAATCAAACTAAATGAATAGTGACACAAAATGAATAGTAAAAATATTAATATTTTATTTATATACTATTAATATATTATATTATATACTATTAATATATTATACCGATCCCGACAATACCGATACCGAATGGTACGGTAACGGTTCGGTATCGGTATCGGTACGATACCGGTATGGTATCAGTATTTTACCTTAAAATACTGATACCATACCGATCCCGTACCGATACCGATAATACCGAAACCGAAAATCCATAAATATGGGTATCGATACCGATCCCGAAACCACTCGGTTCGGTATCGGTTCGGTACGGTATCGGGATCGGGACGGGATAGGATCGGTATTCGGTCTTGTATGCTCATCCCTAATTAATATATTATATACTATTATTTTATTCAAAAACTTTACGGTATCGGTAAGGTACCGGTATGGTATCGGTATTTTACCTTAAAATACCGATACCATACCGATCCCGTACCGATAGCGATAATACGAAAACCGAAAATCCATAAATATGGGTACCGATACCGATCCCGAAACCACTCGGTTCGGTATCGGTTCGGTACGGTATCGGGATCGGGACGGAATGGGATCGGTATTCGGCCTTGTATGCTCATCCCTAATTAATATATTATATACTATTATTTTATTAAAAAATTTAATTATATTATATACTATTAATATAAATAACATAATCTTATGTAATTTTGTTACAAATTTCATGTGTTACCTTATGTGTAGATTTCTTTATTTTTTTTAACGTTTACAACCAAAATTAAATCTCGATTGTATAATTCATTGATTGATTAACACCTCATCTAAATCTCGATTATAAAACACGCAACACGCGTGATTTTATACAACTAGTTGTCTTGAATTTCAACTTCGTGATTTTACATTTTTTATTTTGCCGGCAAACAACATTATTGATTATATCTTTTAATTGGTATTCACGTTTGTTACAGTAATCATGTATGTTATACTTGATTATACTTCGGGAGCGTCCCGGGTTGAAAAATTTAATATGATACATCAATTTTACATATGAAATATACTGATATATAACTCTAATATTAATATCTAACCTAAAACAAATTAACAATGTACAACTCCAATACTAACACCTAACCTAAAAGAATGTAGAACTTTAATGTAACTCTAATATTAACACCTATCATAAAGACTAAACAAATGTACAACTCTAACATACTTATATTTATACCTAACTTAAAACAACGTATAACCCTATTAACCTATTCGGTTCTGGTTGAAAAAAAAATTCATATTTACTGATTTGAACCTAATTAGTGACTTGCCTATACATGATTAATGATTTACCTGAACACTTTATTTTTTTTTCCTGTATGAACAAAACCCCACAAAATTTTTTTTTCGTTTTTTATATAGCACTATGGTACTCGTTGGAAAGATAATAAAACGCTCGTTAATTTGGTGTAATTTTTTTCTTTAAAAAATCTCGTATATTAAAGATATTAACATTTAAAAATTATGGGAGGAAACATGAGGGTTAAAAATCCAATTTTGTTTTTAAATTATTTTTTTCCTAAAATATCTCAATGCCACATGACACACTCAAGAAAGAGAATGCCACTTTAAGTGTCATGTCATTAAAATGGCTTTGGTTTATTACGTGTATAGATAGATAGATTGATATTTTGTCTTGTTTTGGCCTTTCTTATCACAGAAGATTAACGGAAGCACAAGTTCCATCCATTAATGCCGAAGTTGGTGGGCAAATGAGAAGAGTACATATTGTCTATTATCTATGTCGCAATGGACGTATCGAACAGCCACATCTCTTTCGTGTCCATCATCAGTCCCGTAATGGCGTACACTTAAGAGGTCCATAATTTCTTAACGTTACAGTGGATTGCGAAGTGCATAGACATGTTGCATTGTGGATATACATGTCATATAGAATTCGAATTAGGTTTAAACATAGGTTTATTTGTTCAGCTGTTATTGTCCTAAAAGAAAAAACGACATATTTTCTATTGCTTATAATAAGTTATTAATTGGTAGATGCATATCATATAATCAGAATTCAAATTAGGTTCAAACATAGGTTTTATTTGTTCAACCGTAATTGTCCTAAACAAAAAAAACGACCATTTTTGTCTACCACTTATAATTTAATTTGTAGATGTTAAGAGGTGGCTTATGGAGCTAAGAGGGAAGGACATGCCAGATAGTTTTGCTTGGTCATACAAGAGGTTCGGTGTGTTTTTATTTTATATATTTATTTAATTTGCAGGAGGGGGGGGGGGGGGGGGGGGGGGGTGTTCTATTGACACCAAGCCGGTATTAAATTAGAATTAGAAAATTGAGTATAGCCACATTTTCACATTTAACGGAGTGAAAGAGTCATGATAGAGTAACGACTATCATCTTGGGTTGTGAAAGATTATACGGTGTGAATGTATATACCTAATACGGAATTTGTGAGTTAGTGTTTAATCATAACTGGTATGTGACTTTGGATTGAGTATTTTATATTAAATTTTAAAAATTAAAACATATATGAGCATCCAGGGGCGGACCTAGCATAGAGCTAGGTGTCATGTCCGTTGTTACTCAACTTCGCGCGCGTAGTGAAAAATTAGTAGAAAATTTGGTTTTTTTACTAAATTTAGAAAACGTTGCTACTAAAATGAAAAAATGAAAAATGTTACTACTGAAACTCATTTTTAGATCCGCCACTGTGAGCATCATGTTTTATCATAAGTAATTGCTCTACATCTGTATTTTTAGTCGTATGTTGTTACTTTTGAGCATTAGTACGCAAAAAAAAGAAAGGAAAAAATCTCATGTTGAACATCATGTCAACTCACAAATACGCATTTTATGTACCAGTTCATATATAACATGATTTTTAATGTCTTGTCTTCTATGGTTTATGTAAAACTCTCGTGTTTAGACTACTCGGAGTGATGGGGGAAAATATGGGGATAAAGCGTCATGTGGCATTTGTGGGACCCATGTGGGGGGGAAAAAATTGTGGGGAGTGGAAGGGGGGAAGGAAATAATATTATATTGTGTTAAAAAAAAAAAAAAAAAAAAAAAAAAAAAAAAAAACCTCTGACCAATCAAAAGGTGACACATCACCCCACACAAATGCCCCACGCCGGTGAGTCCCCCCACGCTAAAGAGGCAACGCCCTCTTCCCCCACCTTGGCGGCGGTGTTCCCACCCTTGAAAGGCCCACGCCACCCTTCCCGCCCTCCACTCCGAGTAGTCTTATGTCGATTTCAACCCACCAATTCCCAAATTCATAGTTTCTTAATTACACATTTAATCTTCATTGTTTCCTACAAAACAGAGGAATAGAACGTTAAGGTATCGATTATAGAAACGGTCAAAATATTTGATATTACAAAAACTGTAAATATGTAACTAATTTATAGTTAATAAAGATTTTCTTCGTAAATAAATAAATTGCAGAAGGTACAAAGAAGGATATGTTTGGCAAGACCTATTGAATGACGACCTCATTACCCCTATTTGTGACAATGAATATATTCTCAAAGGATCAGAGATTTCCTCAACAACATTAAACAATGGTACATCTTTTTTCTTTTCTTTCTTTTTTTTTTTTTTATCTTTTTATTTTAAATTATTTTCAATGTGAAAATGACTTTACTTGTATTTCTAATTAATAAACCATGTATCTAATTAATAAACCATGTACATTTTTAAAAAAATTTAATGTATTTGTTTTAACTTGAGGTAAATATTTAATCATTTATACGACATAATATAATAATAAAATACTTGAACTCCTTTATTTTACTCAAGAATGAATAAATAAATAAATGGCCCAAAAATTAAAACCTTTTTCTAAAAACTTTTTGTCTATTCTTTTATCATATTCTTGTTGTCCACAAAATGAAATCCTAAAATTATTATTTTGTTTTAATTAATAGACAATGATTCATACGAAGGGGAAGAAGTCTTTGAGTTAAAAACGTCACCATCATTTGAAGGCAATGTGAAAGATCCAAAATACCCTTCAATAAGAAAAGAATACTCAATAGATTTCTCAACAAACACATCCATTGAAAATGAAGAATCTTCATTTGGCTCCAATGTTACAACCGAAGACACAACAAAGAATCAAGATGAAAACAAAGACAAGGAAGTGATCCAAGACGACGAAAACGAGAATAACTCCTTTCGCGAAACGTTATTGAATGACAACACGAATGATAATAATAATAATAATAATAACAATAATAAAAGTGGTGATAAAAGCGAAACCTGTTGTTTCAAGGCTCCTCTGTCGCCAACTTACTCTTTTAGGAAATCACGTCGAAAGTCAAGCATGTTTCGAAACTGGATAACTTGTGGGACCACTAACACCCATGAGAAGGCGATGGTGGTGATCGATAAAAGAAATGGTAGCAAAACATCCATGGTTAGTCCGGTTTTTGAAAAGAATGGTAAAGAGACTAACATGGGGCAAATGTGTAAAGAACAGAAGTCGAGGGACTTTGAGAAAAGATTTGACTCGAACGATGGATTGAAGAAGAGTAAGAAGGAGGATTCCAATAAATTGAAAACCTATGGAGCTGGTTACAAGCCTGTCAATGGTCCTAATTGCTCGTAAGTTCAACTCTTAGTTCCTATATTAGATTTTGACTTTTTAAGTCAAATGTGCATGTTTTGATTTTAGAATTAACATGCAAATTGTTTAGAAATTTTTAAAAGCTACAGATGCCTTAAAGTTTTTATTAGATCATGTAGATGTATGTGAACATGGTGTTACATTTGCTACAAAAATCATAATTTTTTGTAGTTTGAAAAACAATAGGTTTGACATAATAATGTCAAACCTGTTCTCATTGCTTTGTTAGTGTTTTAAGAACATGTGTTTTATGATCAATATTGAAATACTTTCCGCAATCATAAGCCGCCCTGCATAACGATGGTGCACCCTATGCATCAAAACTAGTACATATGCTAATCGGCCCAACTTTCCGTATGGTTGATGCAGGCAGTGTGGGAGGCAGTTCAATCCAGAGAAGCTTCATAGCCACATGAAAAACTGCAGAGGAATGAAGGCAATGGCCAAGTCTACCAATTCAAGACCTAAACCAATGTCAACAAGAACATATTCACCATCTACAACATCCATGGATACCTTTCTCTTGACAAATAATTGAATACTTTTAGTCACCAAAAACTACATTTGTATAAAATTAAAGAAAGCATATCTGTACAGAATTGTTCAATTAACTGCTTTGGTCAACATTTTTTTACTCAGTTTAGGGCCTGCAATTTTATTTTTATACATTTTGTATAAAATAGCGTGAGGCACTCCAAGACGTTTAGCCTCCCCCCCCCCAACAGTCGTTTTGAAAGCTGAGTCCCAACTTTCTGCCTCATCTCCTGAGCCTTCTCCATCTATCTCGTAAGTCGATTCCAAAAGGCGCTGCCTCGTGCATGAGCCGCCCCCTCACCACAAGGAATCGATGCGTGTCAACCAACCTGACGCGTTTCACCATCTTCTCAGACACGCCTTTTCTTTTTAACCTAGGCTAGGAGAATCTTGAACTGATTTTTATAAGATCACATGTTTAAATCCATACAAATATAAATAATAATAAAAGCAGCTACTTTTTGTAAAATAAAGAACACTGAAACAAAATAAATGCAACAACTTTCTTCAAATTTTCACCATTCTATTGGTTAAATGAGGATCATACATTTTACTGAAACTCATGTAAACAAAAACTACCATTCATTAGTCTCTCACCTACCTACCATTCCATTAGTTTTGGTTAGAAAACACACTTTCTAATTCTTCATGATGCGAAATGACATATCTGCCCACACATCTGCAATATCAAATCTTTAGTCAGTAATAATCTCTCTGTATCTTGACCTAAACTACCTTGCTGCTTTCTGGACATGATTAAGCAAAACTCCATATATTTTCTTCCTTAAATTTTCCACATTTTCATCTCCGACCGAATCATCAAGCCATTGGTTAACCCGTTTAAGTTGACCCAAAAGACTAACAGCAGCACCCGAATCTTCTCCTTTTGTTAACCAAAACCCATTGTTCAAAGATTCCTCCAAGTAATTCAAAAACCATTTTCGCGATACTAAAAGCAGTTCTTCAGCCAATTTACCAGTTTCCTTTAAACCGCTTCCTTTGGACCATTTTACCCTCTCGGGACTTCTGTTTTTCACAGTGGGACTGGAACCCCCACGCCTCACTCTTGAAGCAACCGGTTTTTGGGTTCTTGGAGATTTTTTGTTTCCAGGTGACCGGTTTTCCACTTGGATTTTATCTGAAGCGTTTTCAAGGACAATATGGTAATTTCCCTCACTATCTTGAATCTTACTGTTGTCTTCCACTGTAAGCAAAGTAAATTTTCCGAGATTTGTTTCTAAAGCAGCTTGCACCCATAATGCACTATTTCTAGGTTGACCTTTAGCTTTATCGGCAGTTGACTTTGAGTCAATTAAGGCGTTGACTACCGCAGCTGAAGTTTGAAGGTTGTGATAAAAGTTGAAGAATTGTTCAACAAGAGGATTTCTAGAGGTCTCAGCAAGTTCACATATTTCAGCAAATCGACTGCATATAGTTATTAAAAAAATTAACAAATAAATCAACTAGTTTTTTTTTATAGAAATGCCATAAAATGTTAACAGCAAGCTTGACTGCCATCACTAATATCATACAACTGCATAAACAGACAATTTAGACGCACGCGAATGACGATGGAAGTAGTACCTCATGCATTGAAGGATGTTCTCTATGGCTGAAGATTCATTCAAAGCATGTACTGCAGATGAAAATCCCAGATTCCTGTGGCAAATAGCTTCCTGAGTTGTATCAAGTTTCAAATATTACTAGCGCGTCAAAACAAAATTTCTAATAAACAAGAACACGGTTAAACGTAGGGACATAAAATGGGTATTTCTATCCTTAAAGATTATGAAAAACTAATTTGTTAATTATGAATACAAACATTATATTGTTTGCATAACAAAGTAAATTTTGGAATAAAACAATTTAGGAAGTTATACGCAGGGGTGGCAATTCTTGACATGACAAAAAATAATGAGGCTTTGGGTTGTCAAATCTAACCTATTCATTAACCAGACATAGTTTAGGTTGGTTGGTTTTAACCCGTTTAACTAAACATGTTGACCTGTTTAAAATTAGAACAGAAAACAGTTTCTTAAGGTCAAATGGTCAACCCATTTACTATTAAAAAAATAGTTTATAATGTCAAAATGCCAATTCGTTTACGACCCGTTTAAATTTTAACCTATGCATTACAAATCATTTACAACCATCAACCTGTTTAAACTTGATTAGTTGATTACAACCCACAAACCCGTTTGACTCCTTAGTTTACCGAGTTACACGGGTCATGTTCTGGTGACATACTTTTAAGGGTGTCGGGTTTAAGTCTGATGTTTAGACAAGAACAAATAAGTGGGGACCTGCCACGATTGCCGCCCCTAGTTGTATATTGACTAAAAATAGATATTGAACGCCTTTAACACCATTTAACCAATTTGTAATGTTTCCCCTTTAGCTAATTCTTTTTCTTTATACCAGTTAAGACACAACACAACACAACCCAACTTGACCATTCACAAGTAAATAGGTTAGAAATGAAAAAACTACAATAAATAAATACTGAATAATTAGAGAATTTGAATACCTTTCCAAGTTGACGAATTGTAGGCGAAACAGAATCCCATGAGATTTTTGAATCAGGGCATGCCCTCGCAGTGATAGGCACTTTGGTAAGATTGGTAGGTACAGGAATGTTGTCAAACGAGGCTTTCAAGTCCTTTTTGATTGGTTTGCTAATTGATTTTTCAGATACTATGACATTCTTGTTTGTAAGAGGTGCAAGATTCAAATTAGGAGGTTTTAGAACAAGATCTTTCACTGAAGATGACTTCTTAGCAGAACGAACCTGAAAATCAAGAGGTATCTAAAATTCAGACAATAATCGGATCAAAGAATTTAATGTGCCAGATAAATATATCCCAAAACTGCCAAAGAGTTCTATATGAGTATCAATCATAATCAAGCAATGTAACAGACCACAAAAATCAACATGCAATGATGGAAACGCGTCGTCAAATTTGATGCGATGCAATTCCATGATGCACAGGTGATGTTGCCTTATCTGACGCGGCGCTTTACGCCGTTGACCAAAATTTGAACAAATTAGATTATAGATTGCAACAGGTATGAGATTTTAAAAGTGAACAAATTATACCGTCAACTGAACAAATTTGACCAGGGATGACGATTGGATATAGATTGAACAACCCAATGTACCAGTTTCAAGTTGTTCTAGAGCTTCTCCAATGCTAGAGCAAGTCCAAAATCCAGACCCGTCACCTAGGCACGCCACATCATTCTAAACATCAACTTTAAAAAATTCCTTTTTTGCCTCCAACACTAAACCTCCACATCTCACATCACTTTTATATAAAAAAAAAATACATTAAAACACTTGTATGTGTGTGTGGTCACCATCCCTTGAGTCCAGGACGTCCGCTGCACCTGACCGGACCGGACCACTCCACATCAACACCTCCAAGGCAGGCCTGGTCTGGTTTGTGCATCGGCCCAGAGCGGACACCATCCACTTCAAAGCGGTGGAGATGCTCTAAACAAAATCCAAAATTATGTTTAAATTTTACAACTACCCAATACACAACATAGCTATAACAAAACTTAGCGGCGTCCAACCAAGGCCCAAACACGATCCGAAATTTTGCGGTTTAACCCGAACGCGAACCGTTTGATCCGATTTTTTTTTAATATAATATTATTTTGAAATTAAAATGTTACAACAAAAATACAACTTTATATATAAAAATATATATTTTTATTGTAAAATCTTACCTAAGTTTCTTTTCAAGTATAAAACGCCAGACAACAAAAATACCATATAACACATAGGTATGACGTGTCAACCCTCCAACCCGTCAGGCTGACCCGAACCCAACCCATTTAGCTAAGGGTTGACAACTTCAGCCTGAAACTGACCCAAACCCACAAATTTCATGTTAGGTTCATGTCGGAAATTCACACCCCTGGTATTTTCACTCATCATTGAAACGGTCATTAAAGGCTGATTTAGGGGATATTAAAAGTTTAAAATGTACAAGTCGCAAAGCATCTCCTATACAGAGTACAACAATCCAATGCACAATATCAACATAATAATATCAAAACTTACCGGAGTAGAACAAACCGGAGACGAAGCCTCCACAACTTTCATACCCGACCCGCCATTCCCTTCCAACCCGGACCTCCGGTTCTTTACTACCGGCACCGGGCTCCGGTCCCACCCCTTCCTCACCGTTAAATCCAAACTCAACCTTCTAGAACCTTCCACCTCACTACAAACCTTCCTATTCGACAACGATAACCTTCTAGAACCTTCCACATTTGCCAACGAAACTCTTCTAGAACCCTCTTCTTTCTTCTTCTTATTATTATTATTCCCAATCACCAAGACATCACTGGAAATCAAATCCTTGGGTTCACCAACACACGCTCTCCGTCTCGGAACCGGTTTAATCCCACGAACAATCGGAACCGGGGACCCGGAATCAAAGCGCGTGACATGCACGAACTGACCTAACTGAACCTTATCGTTTAAAATCAAGTCCACGTCAGAATCCGGAACAATGACGTAAGCGGAGTGAATAGAGTCAGATAGCTTAAGGTAAAAGCGTTTGTTGTTAGCAAACACGTCGTCACGTGGGACGATTCCGATGACTTGAAGGAGCGGAGAACGGTGGTCGCCGGCGACTTTAGCGGTGGGGTTGTCTAGGGTTTGGAGGAGTTTAGAAAGGATGCCTGGTGTAAGAGAGGCCATGGAGATGATGGGTACAACACCATGGTAGGGATGAGTGTAGGGGTGGTGTAAAGATATGTTGGGGAATGGGAGGGAGGGAATCTTAAGGTGACATTGGATTGATGGAGGGGTATGGGTATTGAATTGCGTGGCCGGCGTCAACGACGGAAAGGTGGTTCAGAGAAGACTGAAGAGAGAGAGAGAGAGAGGGGCTCAGGTATCTATGGGCATGTGCAAGGGTGATGAAGCTAATACCGACAAAGAATTAACAGAGGAGGGGAGGGGAGGGGAGGGGAGGATCTGTTTTATATAACATCAAATCCAAAAGGGTCATGACAGTGTACACCATTTAAATTAGGGCTGTCCAAAAAGCTCGTGGCTCGGAGCTCGCTCGGATTTAGCTCGAAAAAAGTTCGCTCGATATGGCTCGGTTTGAAACTGAGCCGAGCCGGCTCGGATCGGTTGGAAAGTGAGCCTAGCTCGGCTCGGTTTGTAACGAGCCGAGCTGGCTCGGTTTGCCTCGAATAATTCTAATTTTTAATATATATTTTTTATATACATATAATATACTATCAAAATGTAAAAAAAAGATGGAGAATATGTTACATATTTAATATTTGATAGCATTGGCATGGAGATTCTTTGCTTAGGATTGAAGTTATAGCTAATCAAGTTATTTAAATAAATTCAATAATGCTTTTGATCCAAGTACTCAAGTTAATTCGTATGTTGATGAACTTATACGGTATTCCGTTAAAATTTGAGACTTATTTTGTACTTGCTTGAACTTGATTTTAGCGTGTAATGTATAAGGTTGAATTATTTTAAATGTGTTATTTTTAACTATTAAATAATATTTTTAACTATTGAATTTTGAAAGCAATTTTTCTTTTTTCTTTTTAAATTCGAGCCAAACCAAGCCGAGCCGAGTCGGCTCGGTTTAAAACCAAGCCGAGCTCGAGCTTTGATTTTTAGCTCGGTTTCAAATCTGAGCCGAGCCGAGCTGGCTCGGTTTATAACCAAGCCGAGCGTGAGTTTGGCCTGGCTCGGCTCGGTTCGGCTCATGAACAGCCCTAATTTAAATTATTTGTAGCTTTTGTATCATTATTTATTACGGTAAAAAAATCAGTTAAATGAATTATATACATCGTGCATAAGAGCATTCACGGTAGTTTCTTCATACCTCATTTAATTACAACCAATCACAACCATATATTTCATTAAAAATTATTATAGTTTCTCTCTCCTCCACTTACAACCACTTTCAACAAATATTAAAAAATAAATACAGTTTCCAGTTTTCCCCAAAAGATTCCCAAATAATCCCAAATATACCGATCAACAGTAAATTCCCTATTTTTCTTCACTCACAAACCCTCAAAACCACCCCATATAATTTAGGGGTTATTCTCACATAACAATGGGGGAGCTATTGTGAATGCTCAGGGTTATATGATTCATACATCATACATCCTGTGATATCACATTTGAGGTTGTATGACATCACATTCTTGATATATGACAGCTTCTTATTAGTCTGTGATGTAGGTTAGGATGTATGAATTCTAATTATAGGGTATATGGTTCCTAAATACCATAGTTTAATATGCTGTGTATAGAGGTACAGTGAAACATTTTCCCATGTCCGACTGACGAGACTGATTGGCACTGAGACCAATAAAGCACCTTCTATACACGGTGTATAGGGTACCATGGCTATGCAATTACTAGTTGGGGTTAGGGATGTTCACGAGCAGAGCC
Source organism: Ambrosia trifida (assembly GCA_028751855.1). Taxonomy (NCBI): domain Eukaryota; kingdom Viridiplantae; phylum Streptophyta; class Magnoliopsida; order Asterales; family Asteraceae; genus Ambrosia; species Ambrosia trifida. The sequence goes on from CM054130.1 coordinate 40,467,646, forward strand.
GAATCGAGCGGACCTTTGCTCGTGCTTGGCTCATTTACAAACTGAACTGAGTTGAGCGGCTCGTTTACAACCGAGCCAAAAACTAAGCGATCATTTTTTTAGCGTGGTTTTTTCGGAGAGTAACTCAGACAACCAAAAAATTAGGATATTTCCTTCAATGTTTTTGTTGTCGGGGTTTGAGTGTTCGAAGATGATGCTTAGGTTGAGGTAGTGAGGCGATGAGCACAATGTAGAGAACAAGTGTCGTATTATGGCATAGGGTGATATTAAGCGACGTTTAGCAATGGACGATTAATAATAACATGATGAAGTCAAGACTGTCACTTCGCGACTTGGGGTTTACTATTAAACTTAGTGTTAAATTTTTATTTGATTAAGTGGCTAGTTATATTTTATTTATATACCTTGGGTTAAATGTTATATAACAAAACCATCCCAAAAATAATGATGTGATTTGTGCGTGTATATCTCTACTACCTTATTAAGGAGGAGAGATGGGTAAGAAGGTAATTTCACCATCATTTTAAGATGGCATACAAAAGGTCTCATGCATAAATCTCTAACTTTTACCATTTTCTTCCATCTATGCCCTTATGTACAAGTCACTAATACAAATCAATTGCACCATTCAATACATTTAACTCATGTATTAACTTTTTGTTACCTAGAACCATTACCAAGTAAAAGATTAATTCATGTAACTTTTTTTAATGGATTAACTTTTTGTTACCAATGGAATTTGAATTATCACCACAAGAAAAGGCTAAGCCTTATTTATAAACACTTTGTAACCAGTAGGCTAAAGGCTCTTTGGTTCATGTGTGTAACTAAATGTTGCAAATAAAAATCAAGCACAGATCGGATCGGATAAATGACACTATGGTGTATAAAGTTTTGGCAATTTAAAATGTGAATAAAAATACATACCCGCGGCAACGCGCGGGCATTCCACTATATAATTATATGCATGATAAATTTTTTGAGCCGAACCGAGGCAAGCAGACTTTTGCGCGTGTTTGGCTCGTTTACAAATCAAACCGAGCCGATCGGCTCATTTACATCCAAGCAGAGGATCAAACGAACATCTTTTAAGCATTTTCCAAATAAACGGCGAACAATTTGAACAGTCCTAGTTTGGGTGTGTCAATATGAAGACCCATCCAAAATCACATTTTTTTTATTAATGTTGCTAATGGGGATACGGATGGAGTATTGATGCTTTAATGGTATATGGACGTTTTTTTTTTATTTTAAGAGGTCGTCGGTTGAGTATCGTGTGTGAGAAAATGTCAAGCACGAGTTAGGGTTTGACTATAGTTGATTTTTAGGCGGGGTTCATTTGGAATTGATGATTAACTAGGTCACTAACATTGTTTGAACAAGTCTGAAACAATTATACCAGCCCTAAACAAGTATATAATTAACCTAAAACAACCTAAACTAACCCTAAAGAATATTGTAACTTGTTTAAAACTTCTAAAAATATATTTTCATACCGTGTTTCTCGCTTAAAAAAGCTCGTGTTTTTCAAACGCCTTGCACTGAGGCTCAAGACTCACCCTTAATGCCTTGACTGCGCCTTTAACAACTATGGTATAATCATAAGGCTAGGCGGTATGGAGACGGGGCACCACCCCGTTCTTACCTTTTTGCCCCATCCGAGACAAGCACACCCCCCACCCCCTTGAAACGCATGAGACGGACCAATCATTCCTTTTCTTTATTTATTTATTTGTTTTTTTTTTAACGTTATACAACGGCTAGGTAACGGCTAGTTGTATTTATTATTATTTTTAAACCAAATCATTTACCTATATATATTAAACCTTTTCACAATAATTTTTATACCATTTCCACTACAATATTCTACATTTCCTTTTATACTTTTTATAAACCCACCAAATTTTATAAAAAACTTCATGGATCCGAATCAACCTAACCCGAATAATCCTTTCACCACACCGGGTTACACGCCGGTAGTCGAGCCACCCATATCGCAATTCGTTCCTCCAATTACGGTGGTAGCCCAAATGCATCAAAACCCGGTAGCTTTCGCCCAATTACACCCGATACAATACATGCAAATGCAACACTATATCCAACAAATGCAACAAATGCAATCGTTTCAAACTACCCAACAATTTTCTTTACAACCACAACCCACTCTACCTATCGGACCATCTCAACCCGTAGAGGAGGAGAACGAAACCGATGATGAAATAATTCCCGAAACCCAAGCCACGCCACTCACCGAAAAACCGACCGGCAAACACAAAGGAAAAGCTAGAAAGAAAGGATTGGGACGTGGTAAACCAAAAGATGGAATAGCTAGGCCATTGTCCGATGTTGAAGAGGAGGCGTTAGCTAAGGCGTGGGTCGCTTCTTCAAAACGCGCCGCAGTCGGTAAATATATTTATATACTTGCGCAAAAATATATTTATATATTTTTTTAATTTCGATTATATTGTTTAATTATTTTTATTAAATTTATTTTAATCAAAGGTACCGCACAATCGCAAGACTCGTTATGGGAGACGATGCAAGAAAACTTTCATAAGTATATGCAATGTGCGCCATATCGACTACACGATGCTCTAAGCTCGAAATGGAGAAAGATGAATACGGATTATGGTAAATTTAATGGAATTTACAACCGCATTAAGTCGAGCCCGCCTAGTGGTTGGAACGAGCAAAATATTTTCAAGGAGGCTTTGGCGAAGTATAAAACTGAGACGAAAAAATCATTCTCGATGATACGGGCTTGGGCGGTGTTGAAAAATGAACCAAAATGGGTGACGGTCTTAAATGAGGTTCAACGGGCCAAACGAAGACCTAAAGCTCAAATGGGAGGTCAGTCAGTTCCAATCGATATTGATATGAGCGACGAGCCCGAGTTCGACGAACCACAATAGAATTAAATCATGATTAAATGATTAAAAATAGGAAGATTTAAAAAAATAAGTGTTTTCTGAACCAATAATTTTTATTTCAGTTCATGATGATGAGAAATAATTACTCAAAAAGTTTGAGATTAAAATCATTAAAAATGAATTTTTAATCAATTAAATATGGTTAAAAACAATTAAATCAATAAAAATATAAAAATAATACATTTTCTAGAAAATAAAAGTGTGGAAGTTTGCTTTATGGTGTCAAGAAGCTATTCCTAAATTTTTATAAATTTTGGATCAAAAATGAATTTATTATGAATATTCTAAAATTATATGTATTATATATACTAACAAAATAAAAGAAATTAAAAAGGAAAAAAAAATGCTACAAAGGTTGGTGATGGCTGGGTCTCGAACCTGTGACCTATGGTTTAAGAAGCAAGGGACTCAACCACTAGAGCAAGCAATGCTTTTGTTATTTTGATTAAAACTGAATTATTTTTATACAATAAGTAAAGCTTATCTTCTTCCCCAAATTACTCAAGAACCCTAACCCTAAGCTTTCAACAATAACCCAATATAAGCACGATATACTATCTGTAACAGAGGGTTTTTGATCGGAAACACAAGACAAACAAAACGGCATAAGGAAAAGGAGCTTACAAGGCGAGATAGGGTCGAACGTGAGGATGATATGTCTGTTTGTAAAGAACCCGATTACTCGACTTCTGGACTCGTTTTTTGCAAATTTGTGGTGGGTTTCGAACGAGTATAGGTGCAGAAACAAAATGGCGATATCTATTTATATAATCGTTCAAGATTATATGCGTTTCAACCCGATTAAGAAGCTTCGACGGTTACAAACTAAAATCCGATTAATACACATTTAAACAAGTTAATTATAAGTTTTAAATCGTTGGAATTTATTAGGACTTGATGGAGAAATCAAACCGGTTCTTAAAATCGGGATTTAAATGTCATTTTAATGGTTTTGAAAGGTTGCCGGAAAAACATGGCCGGAATAATTCTGGTGGCCGGACTAGACGCCGGAAAAACGTGAGGAAGAGAGGGAAGGTTTTAGTTTTTTTTTTTAAAGTTTTGGTTATTGGCAATTTTGGTCCCTCATGTTTAACCTCGTTAGTTAGGTTGGTTTTGGTTAATTTTTTTCTTTATAAAATGTTAACTTGGTTAACTAAGTTAACTCAAATATTATTAAAACTTTATAAAACTTGAATTTTTATAAAATCCCTTGTGTAGACGCTTCAAGATACGTATTTGATTAAAATTTATACCCGATCCATAATAAATTTAAATGATAAATTCTTTTAGTTTGCTCTAAAAATAAAATTTGAAAACTACGAAACTGACAGGGACTATAATGAAAATACTTGAAGGGCTATTTTTGTCAATTATATGAAAGACGAAGGTGACGGATGTCACAACCATGGTGGTGGTGGACCGTGGTGGTGATGGAAGGCGGTAGGTGGTGGTGGACCATGGTGGTGGTGGGTGGTGGACTGTGGTGGTGGGTGGTGGTGGTGGACGGTGGTGGTGGTGGGTGAGGAGAAGAGAAGTGGAGAAGACATTTGAAGACCTTAGAAGACTATGGAACAAGTCTGCATCAAGAAGAGGTCAGGAAGACCTTTTTGAGTGAAAGGTCTTCCAAAAAACAAACAATCTGCAGACCCCAAACGTCTGCGCGCGTCTGCGTGGTTCAGACAAAAGAGTTCAGAATTGCTTCTGAGCAAAAAACAAACGGCACTTAAGTGTAGCCAAGTAATTAGCATTTATTGAATAATGAAAAGAGTTTAATATTGTTGATTTAAATTCAGTGATTTGGTTTATGCTTTATAGCGTTTGCTAGGTATAGAATTTTGTCTTTACGTTTGTCTTTTGCGAAGAAAACCATTGTTTACTTCTAGAATTATGTAATAGGAGTGGAAGTAGTATTAGCACTTCAAAAAATATATGGTTTATACTTTATTTTGGGATAGCAAACTCACACAATCAGTAAACATACTCATGAATATTACATTAATCTCTAGTAATGTCGGGGCTATACAACTTAGCAGGTAACGTTTTACTAGTCACATGGATGCCACGAAGCTACAAGCCATTTGTTGATATGTATATGCTTTAACCTTAAAATAAGGATTCAAAAAAATATATAAAATTGTGTTAAAATGAATCTAATATTCGATGAACCGTTACATTCATTTATGTCCGTAAACTTTTTGTTTACATTTGTTCATTTATCTTAGCTGTTTATGACTTTCCGTTCATTTATGTTTGTTAGTTTAAGTTTGTTCGTTCATATATTTGGTTTAGATTTTATAGGCCAGTTACAATTTAGTCTAGTTTTTATATTGGAAGAATCCATTGGATCTTTCAATATCATTAGGTTGATTGACCCATTATGTTTATTTGGGTTTGTATACGTTTATGAATCTTTCCTTTACACTTTATACCTTTACCAAACAAACATAAACAAGCATGAACACAAACAAGATACCTTTTTAAATACAATTGTTAGCGTTCGGTCGTTTGTTTGACAAAGGATAAACGAACGAACACGAAAGGAGCTTTTACTAGCCTATATATTTATAAATGATTGAATATATATTTTTCTAAGTAATACAAAATTGTATTTTTATGTACTTAGTGTAAGTCAATAATAGTATGATTAATAAATAACAATACAATAAGAAAATTATCAAATAAATTGTTTGATTAAGGTGGGTTTTGTTGGTAGGAATGGAATTGAAGAAATGAGGAGTAACAAAAGGATTTGGTTTAACTTATATAACACAAAAGTAGCATTTTTTTTATGTTTTATGTTACTTTATGTATGCGTGATTAGTTGGTAAAGATTATATATTTGTGTATCATCAGCTGGTTCCAATTTTTATTAAACTAGGTTTTTCCCTAGCCGCGTGGTGCGACGGCGTCAATTTAATTTTAAACTTAAGCAATAAGGTCACATCCAAAATTAATTGACATACAAACACACATATATTTAGATAAAATTAAATGCGATGTTGAATCTATTTATTGACATATGTGAGCAATGTTATTCATCTATGTTCATTTAAAGTATCATGATTAAACACAGGTGTGCGTTGCGGTGGAAGATAACGACTGAACGACATATAATAAATTAGATTACGTAAGATCCTAACACATAATATTAGACAAGTTTTCATCAGTACGGATGGTAACAAAAGTTTGCGTATCATAATTAGATTACATAAGTTCAAGCAGTTGCAGGGTTGTTGCTAATTGTCCGGATCATTGCCAATCTTCTTTTTTGCAGGTTCTTCGTTAAAGACTGTATAAGAAGGTGTTTGTTAGTATGGTTTCAATAACGTTGGCTAATAAGTTTATGATTGGTGTACCTTCAGCTTCCACGAGTGATCTTTTTGCAGAAGATTCAGTATGGTATTTGATGGCTGGATTTGTTGGCATAGTAGCAGTTGAAGCTTTGTCGGTGTTGTCATCATATGCAACAGTTGATTGAATGGTCTGCGAGGCGTTGGAAGTTTGCTTTGAGGAGTTGATAGAATGAGTCTTCGACAGCGAAGTTGATGATGCAAGTGTATTTGGTGTAGCAAAGGCCGCGTTACTGATTGTACAACGTGTGGCGCCTGTTTTTTTTTTTTTTTTTTTTTTGTCTTTGTGAGCTTGTACCTGCAACTGCAACTCTTTACCTGTGATAGTTGCAATAACTCCTGTTTATTTGGCTTGGACAACATTTCAGCGCATGCGAGATGTAAGAGCTGAGTTGCAGTTATGTCAAAGAACATAGCTTCAATTGTTTCTGTCCCGTCTAAAAGTATGGTCTGAAGTCGATACCTGCAGCAACATGGGAAAAATATTGACAGTCAAAAAGTTGATATGCAATAGAGTTTAGTAAAATTAGAATTAAAGACAGGTATTATATTGTACTTGTAATAATACTAAAATAATAAAACCATGTTTTGAATTCAGTTTTATAAGATACTTATATTGTATTTTATCATACCCATACAAAGAATTCGAATGTGGGATGACTTCTTACATATGTTTAATTGTGTTGACATTGGCATGTGTTGAGCAGAACCAGAGCGGACCGTTTTCCAGCTACTTGATTACATTGCGTACATGCTGTGTAGTTCCAAGGGTTTGTAGCAGACAAGAAATCTATACTGCCTTTAACGATGAAGTTTCTACCCTGTTATAATTTTTTTCCAATAATTATAAGCATCCAAATTTTTGATTGAAACTTGTAAAACTTACTGTAATGTTGTTTGCTGGTAATTTTTTTAGCTCTGCAATCATAATAGGTTGGCCTGTTGCTTGCACCACATGTTGTTGTTGAACATCTTGGTTTGCATACATGTATCAAGCAATATAAATGTCTTACTATCTTGTTTGTCCTTAAATATGATCTCAAACATTCTTACATGTCTATCAGATTCTGCGTCTCTAGAGTCTTTGGATCACGGTATACATATGTCACATTTGTAGTTTGGAATTGAAGGTTGCCTATATTTAAATTTATAGATATTAATTATTTTATTGTATGAAAAACGTAAGCAAACGGTATGTACTGACCATAATAATCTTTAGTTTTACGTGTCGTGAGAGCTAATATGATAGATGGGGAGGCTGATTCATATTCAAGTCGGCTGAATTTGTTTTTTGAAGCCAATGTTTCTTCCCAAACAACAATATTCACATCTTGGTTGCTGTATATTTAGGCATCAAATTTGAAGATTATAGTATATTATTAATAGGATTTAAAAAGCTAAATGTGATATTATTTATGTTTTTATAGAATTTGCAAATGGCACACCTACAATCCCTGAGTGTCATCACGACATACGGCTGATTTTTTGTGGTTGTTCTATCCTTCATTCCTTGTAGAATTCCGATATAATTTGTTAAAAAAATAACATAATTTGAGCTTAAAGGCAGTTGATAAAGTTAATTTTTCGTAAGATTACATACCCACGATACCCTCATGAGGTGCTGCTATTTCAGCCCTTCGACGTGTTGCAATATCAAAATACTGATCTTGTATGGCTGTTGAGTCTGGAATAGGTGTGATCATAATGGCTCGTGCCAGAAAAATAGTAGCAGAATGTGAAAGCGTATTAGTGTAATCGTTAGGGTCCACACAGGCATACTTCTAAATTTGATAACATGATCCTAGATGCAGTTTAGGTTCAACAACAAACTTGTTCTTCCCTTTTGCCATGCCCTGAATGGCTATACCCTGTTTAAAATTTTTATCAAGTACATAAACACTTATCATACAAAAGCAGCTTGTTTCCTTATGAAATACTGTTATAGTAAATTTATATTATTGTTACACGTTAATTGTTTTTACCTCTTCGTCCACAAATATGTAATGGATCTTGTCATCTCTGTGTGCCGGTATCCATTTTCTGATGACTCTCACTTCAATGGGTGTTGTTATTTTCCTTGGTCTCAATTCTGATATTCCTTTGTATTCCATCAGCTCCAATCTGTCAAACAAAATGGAACAGACAACATAAGTTTTTTGCTTATATATGTGTCATCAAAAATCAATAACAAATGTAATCAATAGAGACCCAAGCATGAAACCTGCTGTCAACTAATTTCATTTAGTAATTCAGAATAGACAATATTTAGCGTTGAATTAGCATTGTGCATTGTGATTTGCTAAAAGTATTTTCAATGATTGTGGGGATGTTGCTCTTGAAAGCGCAACGTATAATTGGCCGTGGCCAAAAAATGGTTCTGGCAAGTAAAGCCCCACATTCTTTAGCGATTGACCTTGACTTTTATTAATCATCCTGGAATAACATATTTTGATTGGAAACTGACGACGTGTGAACACAAATGGTAAGTCTTTAGGATTATGCACAAAGTTTATTCTGGGAATGTATACTCTGTTTCCAATTGATGTTCCAGTAATAATACGTGCCTCAATTACGCGTGGAAGCAACTGTGAAACTAAGAGTCTTGTTCCATTGCACAAACCGTTTTTAGGATCCATATTACGCATTAACATAACTGGACTATTAAGTTTTAATTTTAGATAGTGTTTTGGAACACCACTAAAATTCAAAACATTTAAGTATTCGGGTGGATACATTGCGTCTGTTTCAGCACCATCTTTTGAATGAGGCACCATTGAATCAGTACTTAGGTATGAAATACATTCTCCTGGTGATAATTCTTGCACCATTTCATTTATTACGTCAACAGTTTCATTTTTTGGACAAATGATAGCACGCTCAGAAATTTTGGCTGGTGTAGGATTAAGAAGTAAGTCACCGTCGTAAATAAAATGAATTAAATCAAGAAGGCTATCTTCAGATGGGCATATAAAGAATTCAGAAGGTATTTCAATTTGTTTTACATCAGGATGTTCAGAATCCAAAGTTATACCTTCTCTGCCATCATCTATCCTTAAAAGCCACCTAGAAAAGGCTTGCAACTGTTCTAAATCATTAATGCCTGTTGTGTTTGTTGCAAGGTGCATGTTCTCAGAAAGTGTGTACACAACCAAGTGTTTCCACAAATATGATCGAGGTAGGCAGGATGCTAGTATTTCATTTTTGTTGCACCTCGGTTTAACTGGCAGTGTTTGTCTGAAATCACCACCCAGCAATACTGATTTCCCACCAAAATACTGACAAGTATTTCCACTGAGATACTTAAGAGTCTTGTCTAATGATTCAAAACATCTACGGTCACTCATAGGTGCCTCATCCCAAATGATAAGTGTGGTTTCCAAAAGTAATTGACAAAGATTTGTTTTCTTTTTGATATGGCATACATATTCTTCTGTCAATTCTAATCGTATTTTAAACCTTGTGTGAGTTGTTCGACCTGCTGGTGGTAATAAGGATGCAATACCAGAAGCAGCAACTACAAGAAAAATCATACCATTTGATCTTAAACCTGAAATGAGTGTTTTCCAAAGGTAAGTTTTACCAGTACCGCCATGACCATGGACAAAAGCCAACAATTGTGTTGAGCTTGCAATAGCCTCATGACTGCATCATACACAACCAACTACTCGTTGTGAAGACCCGCATGCAAAAACGTGTGCTCAATCTGAAGTGCATTCCTATCATAATTTTTCCACCAGAAGAAAAGTATTGCTCAATACTGAAAAGACTGACGGGTCTGGAACTGGCAGCCCAAATTTCGCTAACGAACGCGGATTGGAATTGGAATTGAGTAAGACCTCAATTTCATATAACACGTATTGTTGCAAATCTGAATCATTGTTAAAATTCGAATCACCAACGATACTTTGACTGATATTATGGCTGATATCATCAGACATGCATTTCCAGTTACAATCCCACTATTTAGTTGGATTTGAGACATCACAAAAAAGCAGCATGTATACAAACAAAGATCTTAGCTCAACGGGTGTAGCCCATAATGCAGCCTCATTCAACGCAGTGTCCCACTCTTTATCATTTCCAATAAGACCCAGACTTAACAGGCCTCCCTAAAAGTTGGCATGACAGCACCAGAGACAGTCCGTAAATCTGCATAAGAGCAACATCCTTTTTGATAGGTCAGTAACAACCGCAGGTAAAAAAGTTCACCACATGTCGGGTGTGTAACAACCCGGAGTGGACCCCCAAATTTTTTTTGCGTATTAATAGTATTATCGTATAATAAAAGTGAAATCGAGTCAATAATAAATGAGTCGTTTGTGTACGAAACTAAAAACTGAACCATTTAATATATAATATTATTAGAATACGTTTTACAAGACAGAACCGATACGCGATACGAACCTAAACCCGAACCAGACTTGACCCATGTCCCTTGCTTAGTCAGCACACGGTAGACATGGCACCATTCTAAAGTGCCATGTGCCCTGCCTAACTCTTGACACCCATACACCTAACTTTATTATAAACATCACATACACACACATAAATCACATTACACACATACATACATAATCAGATAGAGAGAGAGATGAAAAATAGAAAGAAGACAGAGGAGACCGGAGGGTCTCCGACCACCACTCGCGGCGGCGACGCCCTCCCCAAATAACACAACCACCACTCACATCACCCCTAAATATTATAAGAGAGAGAATTAGAGATTAGAGAGAGATCGGTAGAGAGAGAAAGAGACGCGGAGAAAGGAGGAGATCGGAGGAAGAGAGAGAGAGAAGGAAAGGACAACAGAGGCGGAGCTCCTTCATCCACGGTGGTACACGACAGCAGCCGCAAGGGCATCCCATCACCGGGTCTTTGTCGAATCCGAGGTAAAACCCTTTCCTTCATAATATTATAAGGTCTCGGGTGACTATAGATTAAGATTCTAGTGGTTGGTGATGTACGGCGAATATGGTTGGAGGATGGTTATGGTTGTGGTTACCTGGTCAATGGACAGTCAAACTTCAGTCAACTTGGTTAACCGAACCGATCGTGAATACTCAAGCGTGAGGTATAACTTAACCTATAACTCGATAGATATATTATTTATAACATTTATTTTATACAGGTCGCGTGTGGGACTTGACGAGATATAACGGACCGAGACTGAACCATGAGTAGACTGGACATTAGTGTATACCTTAAGCTTGACATATGGAGTTGGACATTACAACATAAGGCTCAAACATTAGACTATAGATTCGGACATTAGTTTACGGACACTTGTACATTAGGAATTAAGCATTGTAACTTGACAACTTGAACATGATACATGAATTCAGTACATAAACTTGGACATAGAGATTGAGGATTGAGCTATACCATTAGCGGCTAGTGTGTGACCAAAACACTGGATAATATATAAACTTATGCGAGACTTAAGGTTTGGCCATTGATAGTTTGGAAGGTAAATATTTAGACTATTGGATCGAACCTGGTTATACCCAACACGAGCTAAAGGTACAAACATATATGGAATGGATAATAGCTTGTAGACACTTTGAACTAGAGGTGAATCATGGACATTGTAGATTAAGACTTGAATATATTTAAAACCAACACATAAATAAAGTCTAGCTAGAACATATGAACACTTGATAAGAGCAAATACAAGTTACAACCATTTAAACTTAGATTAATAGGCGAACCTAATACGAGAAACGTCGCATATGAAAACTCGATATGTGCACATGAATATTTGGAGAACGGACGCGGATTAGAAACTTAAGACTCGGAACCAACACATACCTCGAACACTTGAATAACGGAACACTAACAACAAGAACTAAACATAGAAGAATAATTGATACAAGTGGACATTAGTACGCCTTGAACAACTAGAACCAAAAGATACAATAAAAGAAACGTCGTTGTTAGAATGACAGTGATAGAATAATATAGAACCATACACTCGAGCTCGTCCCACACGTGAAACCATTACAAATGAATCTAAGACTAATAATGTGTGTCGACATAGGACTTGACCAGGAAGAATACCAGTTGGACGCTTCAATTACTATAAACTACATGTGTGCATTATTTCCAGGTGAGTTCGTGTACTTCCCCTCTTTGTTTTAACGTTTTGGGGTGAACATATGTGAAGAAACAAATAGTCTTACCACCGATTAGGGATGATAAGATTATGAGTATCCACAGGATTGATCTTTCACTAGCAGCTATGGATGGAAGATCCTGCAAACAATAGTTGGTTGTGGGTGTGGAGACAACTACACAAGGTAGTAGTTTATGGCAAAAATGGGGTGAATGAGGATACTATCAAGTGTGATAGCTCTCCGGGTTAGCAGAAAGTTTCCTCTCCTATTGGGGATGTGATCCCTTTTATAGGAGAGTCCGTATGCCACCATTACCCAAGTCCTAACCGTGGTTAGGTTGTCTCCATCACCCTTAATTATGTTAGTAAGGTGATATATGGAAAGCTTAATTAATGGGAATAGTGGAAACATCTACCGCCTTTAATGGTGGTCAACGTGTTTGTAGCCTTGACTCATGCATGGTGTTTGACCATGCATGACCTTCGCCTTGACCGAGACTTGACCATTGACCGGTCATTATTGTGTGTTGACCGTTTCCTGCGATGGGCTTTTCTCCGCGTGGCGATGTTATTCCGGGTTTGGGTATGCGGAATAGTGTATTCAGTACCCATTCCCATCAAGTCCCCCAGTCCAGTGTGTCTCTTATCTAAGAAGTTATGATGAGATGGGAGGTTTGCTGGACTTATTAGATGTGTGTCTTTGATGAAGGCCTGTTTGTAATATTAAATTGCGCACAAGAGTCTGGTGAAAGATTCTTGCGTTGCGGAGATGTTATGCGGAGAACGGCTGGTATAATTTTACGTCAAAGCTCCGCAGGCGTAAGACACGTCAGTAGTTTGTTATGGACAGTTGTCAGTTCCCCATGAACTTTATAACGTGTGGTCATTATGGCGAGTGGGCTGGACGTGACTAGTGACAGTTGAGACGTGTGCATGCACGCTGATCGGCGGTTTGTCAGGCGAGTGGGCGCGTGAGGCGCGTGTGGCGTCTGTTTGTCTTCATATGTACACATGTCATTTCCCTATTAGACTCATGTACGAAAAGGTCTGGCTGGCCCACTGATCACGACATCAGCTGTATTAATTACCAAGCCTATATATTGATTTTTAATCATGTCTTTTCCCATTTCCAATCGTTTCAAATTTGAAATTTCTCTCTAACGTATCTTCCCCTGTTCTTCATTCTTTTTTCAACCATGTCTCAAGATTCACAAAACGTCCCCGAATCTAGTAAGACAGCTGATTTTGTAAAAGATCTTTGGAAGGAATCATCAAAAAGTATTGAAGCCATCACTATTAAGTGGGATCAAGGCTCATTTTCAAACTTCCTTGATCAATATGGTATTCTGTCTGAATAGGAGCCTGGGCTCCCGGCCAAAGGGAAGAATGCTTTACAAGCACCACCGGGTAAGATAACCTTGTATGCGACAGCATTTAGTAAGTGTTTCTTTCGTCTTCCGGCCACCAGGTTTGTAGTGGATGCATTGCTGACGTATGGTATTCATCCGACACAATTGACCCCTTATGGGTGGTGTCGTTTGATTCACTTTGAGGCTACCTGCAGGGCTTTAGAAATTCAACCTACATTCGAGAAGCTGAATGTTTTTTATGTTCTTGAGGTTGCCCGTGGTGGTGGTGGTGGTAGTGGTCGGTATAGCTTAGGTATCTGCCGGAAGGTGAAACAACTAGTATCAGAGAATTTGAAATCCATGTATGAGTGGAAATATAAATTTTTCTATGTCCACCGTGGTGTTATCCCTGTTGCTTTTCAGTGGATGATGGTGGGTTTAAAAGAGAAGATTGCTGAATTTCCCCCAATGGCATGGTACAAAGAGCAGGCTTGGTACATGTCGCTTTGCAGCAATGCTACTCCGTTGATGATGAATGATTGTCCAGAAAGTGTGTTAACTTTGCTGGGCCTCAGTCTTATCTGTCCGGAAGGGCATGATCCGAATCCTCCAGAAGGTGATGAGTTTATCTCTGATTTTTGTTTATATTATTTCATATAATTAAAGTTATGTTGCCCAATTGTTTCCAGGCGTGTCTCTATTTGATTTGTTTGCTAAGAGGGGTGAAGCAAAGGTATAATATACCCCGGCTGTTGAAAGTGCGCAACGGTTGTCGGAGAGGATCAGCTCGAACTTTCTGTTTCCTAATCTCATTAATCCTCCGAAGCAGTATGCGAGAACAGGTTATGAACCACGTCTCTTTCCTTTATATTTGATAAATTTCTTGTGTGCGCGAAGGAAACGCAGTTAGGTACGCATCCTGCGTACTGATTATGTGCGTTCTTCGTGGCAGGTGTGGGTATTCAACTCCGCAGAAAAGCTTTAGTTGAAGTTGAAGAAGTTACCTCTGAGCGCCAAAAACCTGTTGGTTAGTCATTGCAATTCCTTTTATTCTTTTCTCACACACAGGTTAATGTATACAGATGTGATTTCCGCCCCAGGCACGGGTACATCTAAGAAGCGTGCCAAGGCGAGCAAGAAAACATAGCCACTGGCTGCTCCCATTATAGTCGAGGAAGTAGATGAAGAGCTGACAGAGTCGGACACGGAGTTGGAGCATAAACGCGCTAAGTGTTCGTCACCTGCCCGTCAGTCTGAGAGTGTCACTGAAGAGCTATTTCAATAAAGGATGGAGGAGTTGAAACAAAAACAGGTTCAGATCCCGCAGTCATCGGGAGAAGCAGCCGAGCTGTTGTGTCCGGAACCTATTGCAGCAGTTCTGGTTGATGTGTTTAAGCCTTTGACTTGGCCAAAGGGTGGTAAGCTTGAAGTGCGTGTGAAACCTCCACCAGTGCGCGAGAATCTTCCCATGAAGACTTTGAGGCACTTATCTGGTATGTTTGGCTAAGCTTCTTTCTGAGTATTTAAGCATTATTTTGTGTAACATCTTGTATTAGCTTTTTATGTAGGTTAACATCCATTTGCGGAGTCCCGCCTGAAACAGGCTACGTCTGTGGTTGAGAAGATATCTTCTCCAGACCGTCCAATTGTTGAGAATATTGGCATAGCGAAAGATTCAACAAAAGATGTAATTACTTTCAATGTATCTGAGGGAGTTATGGATGAAGATGTGATGCCGCAGGTGGAACCAATCCCGGATGATTCAGTGATTGCTACTGATAAGGGTGCGGGAAAGAAGGTAGATGAGTCCGCCACCCCCAATTTGAGCATTAACATCCTGATGTTTTATTAGAGCGAGTGCAAGAACCGAGCTCTTTGCTGGGATCTAAAGTTCCTCGTGAGAAGGAGAAAGAAGATGAGGTTATTGAGGAGAACCCCTCCTCCTTTGTGCGCACTGTGGAAGACTCCACGGTGGTATATAAGAAGGCCCCTTCAGGCGGTGAAGGGAAATCTGGCCAATCTGGTCGTTGGCAGGGGAAGTATTCCTCGTGTGAAACTGATCCGCCAAGGCCATACCAGCCACGCTGGGACATTCTGGATACGACCCGGTTTACAAATGCGCTTGATGCTCAAGAATTTATGATGTTGTCTGTTCCCCCTGCCGAGCGTGATTATCAAGACATTGTGGATAGGCAGTCTTTCTTTATTGATATGGCTATGAATCTGGCGCTGGGTGTAAGTAGCCTCGGTTCTCTTATCCGGCGTGAAAACGAATTCATGCGGGATTATCAGAACTTGAAAGATTCAGAGGCTAGCTTGTTGAGGCGTGAAGAAGAGTTCCAACGCGCCCGTCATGAGATCCGGTCAGATATTGAGCATCATAAGAAGGTGGCTCACGACGCTGTGGAGGAGGTGAGCAGGGTGAAGAAGGAAAAGGCTGAAGCTTCTAAGGCATGGTCTGCCGCTTGTCAAAGGACTAATCAAGAGACTGAGCTTCTGCGTTCCACCATTGAAAGTTTGAAGTACGAGAATTCTCGTCTGAAAAAGGAAGCAGAGCAAAGCCAAAAATCCCGTGAAGAGAAGCAGACAGAACTTGCTGACACCATCCGTAAGTATAATAGTCAGCATGATGATCTCCTCAGAGCCACCACCTCACTGTCTGATGTGGAGGCCAAGATAAAGGATCTTGTTTTAGAGAATGCCAAGCTTCAGGAAGAAAAGGTATTGGCGGAGTCTTCTTGTTCTCAGGCAAAGCTAGAGTTGGATAAAGTTCAGAGTTCGTTTGAAGAAGCTACTGATATAGCCGTTGCTGCCAATGAGAGGATCGCTTGGTTGATGAGCGATGGTGCTGCTGGGGTAAGTTAGAATTCCTTCTTTTATAAATAATTATGCCTTGTTCCGTAAATTTATATAGTATTCTGAACTTGCAGATATTTAAACGTGTCTGGAACGATCCCAAGCTGACAGAAGTGATTGCCCGCATATCCAGTACTTCCGTGAAGCAGGGTTTGAAGCTAGGCTTTTGCCATCATGCAGATGGTAAAAAGAAAGAGGCCGGGCCATATGAAAACGAGTCGTATGATGACGAACTGTTGAAGGCCTATGATGATTATGAGCATTTAAACTTTGAAGTGTTTGAGCTCTTGGAGGCCTGTCTGAAGACTGATGACCCTGCTGGCGAGTTGCGCAATTACTAAAAGAAATCCGACCGCCTTGGTGAGGAGTTAGCGGAAAAGGCGCGCCAAGAAGAGGAGGCCAAAAAAGCTGCTACTGATGGCGGAGCAGGGACATCGTCCGCAGCTGGTGAGAAGCGTGAAGAAGGTTCAAATACTGATGATGTTTCTCAGTGTTTGAATCTTGGATGAATGTTTTCCTTCTTCCCTTATGTTTATTTGTGTTTATGTGACGTCGATGAACAATTTATCTTGATTTTCTTTACGTGAAACTGATAGAATGTTTTCTTTATCTTACACGTGTGTGCTAATCATTAGATGATGTCATCTTTGTTTTCTGACACAAGTGTTTGTCAGACTGCTCATGATTGATGTGACAGTTGTGACGGCTATTGTCAGGGCGACTGTCACACTGCCCTAGGGTAATCGAGTGGTTACCATTAATGGTAATTAATTACCATAATCTCTCTCCTCTATTTATAGTAAGTGTATCCTCATATCTTCTTCATTAGTTACCTTTGAAAAAATTATTGCACACTTTCTGAGTGAATGGCGACTAGCACTTCCATTAGTAGGCTTCAAACCACAGAAAGATTAGCATTGCAAGGGATGATGAAGCTGTCTCAGCATCCTAGTCGTGATCAGTCTTCAATAGATGCTCTTGATCGTCTAGCTGAGTATTGTGAGCATTTGTTGTCACAAGAAGACATGCGGCCTGATAATCTTGATGATCGAGGGACCTCTGATGGTCAGCCGTTGAAGATGAAGAAGCTGTCGGAGTTGGGAGATGTAACCAAGATTAAACCCAGGAAGGTTAGGGGTTAATGTATGCTTCCGATGTTCTTGAAGTCTTTATTTGCAAACCATAAGTAAAATCTTTGTAGTTGCTGTTGAATGTCTTTGTTCATGGGGTATATTTTGATTTTGTGATGTTCCCCCTTGTTTATCTGTATCAACAGTCTATGTTTTTGTTTTGGAGATTTTAGTATTTAAACAATGGCTTGTATAACAAAGGCTTACTTGTAATATAAATGATTTGGACTTAACGTCCTTATTACAAAATCTGAGAATAAAAGATTAAACATAGCATATGCGCAATTGCGCTGCATTCCAAGTACGTGGTACTGGTGATCCGTCTAGGCGTTCTAAAGCATACGCTCCTTTTCCCAATACCTCTTGGATTTTGTAAGGTCCTTCCTAGGGGCGGCAATTATCGACACGACCCGAAAACCGACCCGAACCCGGCACGAAAAAAAATAGATTTGGGTCAACTAACACGACCCGTTTAAAAAATGGGTCGGGTTCGGGTTGACACATAAATAAAATGGGTTGACCCGTTAACCCGTTTAAGTATTTAGAAAAAAAAATATGTTATATTTTTGTTTTTCTTTTTCCATTTATATGTACATGGTTAGTTATAATTGTGTTATTTTTGGCACACTATATTATTTATTTGTCACACTTATATACTCACCATTAAACTTTTATTGATAACCAGCTTACAACCCAACAACCCGCTTATAACTCATGAACATGTATTACTCATTTAAAAATATGGGTTAAACGGGTCGTCTTCAGGTTGACCCGGATTTTATGTGGGTTGGGTTAGGGTTGAAATATTTGACACGAATAATAATATGGGTCGGGTTCGGGTTGCACATTTCAACCCATCAACCCGCCAACCCGTAACCCATAAACCCGCCAACCCATCAACCCGACACGATTGACACCCCTAGTCCTTCCCAATTTGGAGCAAGTTTTCCTGGTTTTTCCGCATTTGATGCTTCATTGTTGCGGAAAACAAAGTCGCCAACGCGGAAAGATTGTTTTTAACTCGCGCATTGTAATACTTTTCTAACTGTCGTTTGTATGAGGCTTCTCGAACACAGGCCGAATATCGGCGTTTGTCTAGCAACTCTAGATTCATCCTTAATTCTTTATCAATATCAGTTTGTTATGCTAACAAGACTCTTGGGGATGGATGCGTGACCTCTGTTGGGATGACCGCCTCAGTTCCGTATGTTAAGCTGAATGGTGTTTCCCCGGTGCTTGTTTTGGAAAGAGTGCGATGGGCCCAAAGAACATGGGGTAATTCATCCACCCAGCCGCCACGTCTTGTTCCCAGACGTGCTTTGATGCCTTCAATAATACTTCTGTTTGCGCATTCAACTTGGCCATTGCCTTGAGGGTGCGCGACTGAAGTAAATATCTGTTTGATTTTCATGGATGAGAGCCATTCTTGTAAATGTTGATCCGCAAAGTGCGTGCCATTATCGCTTACAATTTCCAGTGGCAGACCAAATTTGCAAATGATGAATTCCCATATAAATCTTTTGATATTGCGTCCGTCAATTGTGGCTAACGTCTTGGCTTCTACCCACTTGGTGAAGTAATCAATGGCGACCACCAAGTATTTGACGTTGCCCGGCGCTGTTGGGAAAGGTCCCACCAGATCAATGGCCCATTTTTGGAATGGCCATGCTGCTGTGACTGGTACCAAATTATTTTTTGGTCTGAGTGTACCAGGTGCGTGCCGTTGGCAAGCGTCACATTTGCGCAGTTCTTTTAGTGCATCGAGGTGCATTCCAGGCCAGTAATATCCCGCGTTCATGAGTTTAGCTACGACCATCCGAGGTCCTGCGTGTAATCCGCACGTGCCTTCGTGTATATCCTTTTATCAAGTACGTGGCTTCCGCAGAATCTACACATCTTAGCAATGGTCCGAGATAAGACCGTCGGTATAAGATACCATCGGTGACCTCATAATGTAAGGCTTTGTGTTGTAGTTTCCTTGCTTCTGCTTTGTTTGATGGGAGGATCCCTTTGGTCAGGAAGGCCATTATGGGGGTGATCCAAGATTCTTTTCCTGTCTGGACCACGTTTACTTGTTTTTCTAGTACAGATGGCTTGGTCAGCACCTCAACTCGTACGTCTTTTGCCATATGATTGAATGCGGTTGACGCCATTTTGCTTAAAGCATTTGCTGGCTTGTTTTGGCTTCTGCGTACGTGGATGACTTTGCAGTGGAGGATGCTATTCATCAGTTCTTTGGTGTGCTGTAAGTATAAAATCATGGATGGCTCTCTTGCTTCATATGAGCCATCGATGTGATTAGCAACTAACATTGAATCGACGTGGGCCTCGATGTATTGTGCGCCCATCTTTTTGGCGATGCGTAAGCCTGATATCAGTGCTTCATACTTTGCCTCGTTGTTAGTTGTTTGAAAATCGAGCCTTATTGCGTAGGTATACTCTTTCTCTTCTGGAGTTATCAGACGTAACCCCGCGCCAGCTCCTTCGTCATTACAAGCACCGTCAGTGAACAATTTCCACTTTTGAGTTTCATCAGGCGGAGTTGATTTTGATGATGCCTCATTTGCGCATTCTTCAACTTTATCTGCTGGGACTTCCGCGATAAAATCTGCAAGGATTTGTCCTTTGAAGGAAGGTCTTGCCTTGTATGAGATCGAGTGTTCACCCAATTCGATTACCCATTTGGCCAACTGTCCAGAAAGTTCTGGCTTGCGCAAGATGTCATTGATGCGGAAGTCTGTGAGGACATTGATCGGATGTCCTTGGAAGTATCTGCGCAGTCTTTTAGAAGCGTGGACTAATGCAAGAACCAATTTTTCCATTGTTGAGTAACGGGTCTCGGCGTCCAGCAGCGTACGGCTGACATAGTATATTGGGGTTTGTACCCCATTTCTGTCGACCATGAGTACCGCGCCTACTTCCTTATCAGTGACAGACAGGTATAGGGTAATCGGTTCCTTTGGCAGCGGAGCAGTGAGTGTTGGCAGATTGCTCAAACACTTCTTCATTTCTTGAAAAGCCGCTTCTGCCTCTGCGGTCCAATGAAAGTTTGATTTCTTCAAGAAATTCTTTAGTGTGTCCACGAAGGTAAAAGACTTGGACGCATAGTTTGACAGAAATCTGTTCAAAGCTACAAGTCGTCCCATTAATGTTTGGACTTCTTTGACCGAAGATGGAGATGGCATGCGCTCGATTGCTTGCACTTTTTCTGGGTTCGGGCGGAAGCCATCTTTTGTTACGATGACTCCGAGAAATTTTCCTTCTTCCATTCCAAAAGAACATTTGCCCGGGTTTAGTTTCATCCGCACACTGCGCAATTGATCGAAAGTTTTTTGAATGTCGTTTAACATCTGGTCTTCTTCTCTGCTTTTGATTACCAGATCGTCGATGTACACTTCCAAATTTACACCGATTTGTTTTACAAACGCGGTGTCCACTAAACGCTGATATGTTGCCCCAGCGTTTTTGAGCCCAAATGGCATTTTGGTACAGCAAAAAGTTCCCATGTCTGTTCGGAATGCCGTTTGTTCTTCGTCTTCTTTGGCCATCGGGATCTGATGACAACCCTTGTAGGCGTCCCGAAAACATTTGAGCCTGTACGGCGCTAACGAGTCAACCTTTAAATCAATATCGGGTAGCGGGTAGCAATCTTTTGGGCAAGCTTTATTCAGGTCTTTGTAGTCGACGCACATGCCCCAGGTGCCATTGGATTTGCTGACCATGAGTGGGTTTGCCACCCAAGTTTGATACTTGCTTTTGCGGAGAATTCCCGCATTTAGTAGTTCCATCACCTGTTCATTCATCGCCTTCGTTTTATCAGCCCCCATGTTGCGCTTCTTTTGAGCGACCGGTTCTGCGTTTTTATAGACGTTAAGCTTGTGTTCCGCGATGTGGCGCGGGACGCCAACCACGTCTGCTGGCTTGAAAGCAAAAATATCCATGTCCTTCGTTAACAATTGCTTCAAATGTGTGCGAATGGAGTCGCAGATTACATGGCCGATGACAACTGTCTGCTCTGGAAATGTAGGGTTGATAACCCATTTTTCCGGTTCGGTTATGACAGTTGGTTTTGCTTGTTTTGCTGGCTTTGGCGCATCTGTTGTGTGACATGTTTTGTTCCCACGAATGAATGCGACTCTGTTCGCGTGGGGAAACCTGCCATCTGATGTAGCGTGGATGCGTTGCAGTTGAATTTTGCCAGTCCTTCACGCCCTAGTAGGATGTCATGCAAGGAATTAACGGGAAGAACAACGAAGTCACACGTTTCAGTGCGCGAGTGTTTTCCGTCTGAGAGTGTTACTAGGAAGGTGAGCATTCCCAATGGATAAATTGTTTCATGAATGAAGCCAGAAATTGGCTCTGTGACTGGTATTATTCTTGCTTTGTCATCATCGTCCAGCTGGACAAAACATTGCTGGTACATGATGTTCGTGCTGCTGCCGTTGTCCAAAAACATATATCTTGTTCGGTAATGGCCGACAACGCCTGTGATGATCAATGGAGCTATCGACGAAGCCCCTCCCTTTATTCTTGGCATGATCACTTGTTCTTCTTTCCATGAATCGTCACTTATCTCCGCAAACATGCGTTTATGACCCGCGTTTCTATGGATCATGTTGCAGTCATTGCGCGATGTGCTGTACACATGATGCGCATTGAGGTTTCGTATTCTCTTCTGCGGGGGCTCGTTCCCTTCAGTGTTGTCATTTCTTCTTCGCACGTTCTTTACAAGGTGCGCCAGCTGTCTCGACTTTATGGCATTTTCTATTTCCATCTTTAGACTGTAACAGTTGTCTGTCAGATGGCCATAGTCTTCATGGAACTCACAGTATTTGGACTTGTCGAGACATTGTCTATCACATCGGAGCTCTTGCGGTTTTGGGAACTGTATTTGTTCTGTTTTTAATACCCCCGATGGCGTTTTAGATAAGAGCGTCCACTCGTAGTTTTTCTTTGGGTGCCATTTATGATCGCGAGGCCCTCTTGAACTGAGCATGTTCCGTGCATCTTGCGCTGAAGAGTATTTTCCTTCTTCGGCCGCACCGGTAATTCTTGACCAGACGGATTGCTTTCTGTAACACCCCAACCGATGGCGGAAATATCGAGGTGTCACGTAGTGACGATTGTCCAATAGCACATGGACTAAATTGTAAATATTACTAGCAAACAAACTTTCATTATCCAAAAGGAAATACAAAAGTCTTAATAGAAATCTCAAACATAGATAAATAAATATTCAGTCTTTTATTTAAGCACTAGGTCCAGCCTAAGCGTGAAAGCAAGTAAGATCAAACGTCACCTGAAACATGTACAAAATGATTTGTCAACACATATAATGTATTGGTGAGTACATCCATTTGATACATATAGTACAAAAACGTTTCGCAATTCATGTGTTGTATACCGTTTGCAATTATGTAATTTAAGTAATATCCGTTCAAAATCAACCCTAAGAATCAAGTATCAAAAATCAAGAATCAAACCATTTTTTAGTATAATGAATCACAAGACAATGACCAAGGTCTCTCAACAGAGTCACAAGAGGTATATACCATAGTACTATTCATTGAAATACTAGGCCCTCAAAGGTTAATGATTTTGACAAGTCATAGACACACAAATTAACATAAAGCAAACACACATGAGAATTTCATTAAGAATAAGAATAACATTTGATAATAGCGTACATGAATAGCCCCAAAAGTATAAAACATGAAAAAGGGGGAAAGATATACTCACTGTTTTGCTTAAGGACGATGAATCCAAATAAACTTGTCACGAGTTAAGACTAGGAATTCTGAAGAACTCAACCTATACGTATAAGAATACTAATAAAGGATATGTCTTAAAAGTCTAAGGTGTTAAGGTAGCAAGACACCTAGTTACACAACTTGTCGGTTTTAGGCGATACTTTGGCAATTTCTCAAAATTCCAATTCGTGTGACTTGTAAAAACATGTAGTATTTTAAACATAACTTTAATTACATGTTTTTATTTCAAAAATACACTTATAAGACCTGTTCTAAATCAGATTTGAAATTTATACAAATTAAGACGTTTTTCGCCTTTTTACTACATAGTTTTGTACCGGACTTTGCCAAAATCTAGCTTTTGAACCAATACTCAAAGTTTTTGGTCAAAATAAGTTATTGGATGGACTTTTAGGTGATTTTTAGTATGAACAATCAGACCTCATATTTTCTTTCAAAATATCCCATTAAAGCTCATAATTTAGGCATTTTTTGGTCCAAAAATTATCCATTTTCTTATAAATCAAAATCCCATCATTTTCTTCTCAACATGAGTCATTTTATACACATTTATAGGTCTAAACTTTCTGATCTAAATCAGATTTTAAAATCTTCATTCTTATACATATATATACACCTTACGTCATACATACACATATATATAATCTTGTGTTTTTCAACATCTTCCTTAAATTTGTGTGTATAATTACATGAATTTTGTTATTCAAGAGGTTGATCATACATGCAATTAGAATTTTCAGTTTAGGTTGGAAGTATAAACACACACATACATACATAAACACACGCACACTACACACACATATGTATACATAAGTATAAACTCACGCACACACACATATCCATCCAATCTCTCTTTAATTTTTATAAAAACCATATGTTTATAAGTTTAGTTGTGTGAATCATCCAAGTTAGAGATGAAAAAGGTTAAAATGAGATGAACAAAGTTGGGGTTTTTACCTTAACAAAAAATGTTTGAACTTGGATGAATCTAGCTTTACAATCCTAAGAATCCTTGCTCAAATCTTCATATTTTTAAGTTTATTGGATGATTTAGAAGAAATGTGGATGATAGAAATGGTGTTCTTGGAAAAACAAGAGAGAGAGGGTGAGGGAGGTGGGTGGCGATGGTGCATAGGGGGAAGGGGAAAGGGTGGAGTGTGTTATAGTGGTGAAGATGAATGGTCTAGGCTTTATAATTATCATCATACTACATGAGTCACTCACATAGGTATATGTGGCAGCCCACATACATGACACACACACATACTTAGGTTAGATGATTCATTTTATTAATATATTATAATATTTAGTGGGTATTAGGTGTAGATTAGCGGGTATACTACTAGTTAACACGGTACAAGCCTTTAACTGTTTTAAATACCCGACGCACCCAAAAATATTATTTTTGACTCCAGGTATATTATTATACAAGCCAAGTTAATATTAGGTGCTATCCAGTGTAAAAGGGCGAATTTTCATATTATAGGCGCGCAGATTGCGCGCTATCGTGCGTTGTGATCAAAATCATCATTTTTTTACTCTAAATTTATTTCTCCCTATTTTTCAACTAAATATGTTTAGAAATATCGTTTCAAGCATAAATTTTGAATTTCGGAGTTAAGCGTGAGTATAAAACGTGATTTCATAATAATCAAGTTTCAAAGAAAAATAAGAACCAACATGCGAAACATAATACATTTACAAGGACTAAACTTGCCAAAGTTTCAAAGTGTAAGGGCTACGAATGTCACAGTCTCCCCTACTTTCAGAAATTTCATCTCGAAATTACTTTAAGTGGAAGATTCCAGAAAAAGATAAGGATACTTCGTCTTCCTTTGGTCCTCATGTTCCCATGTAAATTCTGGGCCACGTTTAGATTCCCAACGAATTTTAACTATAGGAATACGACTACGTTTAAGGGTCTTGACTTCACGATCCATGATTTCCACCGGTTTCTCGATAAAATGCATCATTTCATCAATATGGATGTCTTCAAGCGGAACATGAAGATTTTCATCAGCAAAACATTTCTTCAAATTTGACACATGAAAAGTTGGGTGAATACTGCTGAGTTCGGTCGGAAGATCTAACTTATAAGCCACTTTCCCAATCCTTTCCAAGATTTTGAATGGGCCTACATATCTTGGCGCAAGTTTCCCTTTTTTCCCGAATCGAAACATGCCTTTCCAAGGTGAAACCTTGAGAAGGACCATGTCACCAACTTGAAATTCCAAGGGTTTACGCCTTTGGTCAGCGTAACTCTTTTGCCTACTCTGAGCTGCCAGTAAGGATCCACGAATAACCGCAATCTTGTCTGTTGTTTCCTGGACAAGTTCAGGACCGGTAATTAGAGTATCATCGACCTCGCTCCAGCACACAGGAGAACGACATTTGCGACCATAAAGGGCCTCAAAAGGTGCCATACGGATACTGGCATGATAGCTATTGTTATACGAAAACTCAACCAAAGGTAAGTGTGAATCCCAATTACCACCAAAATCTATGACACAAGCCCGAAGCATGTCTTCTAGCGTTTGAATAGTACGCTCTGTCTGACCATCTGTCTGAGGATGGTATGCTGTGCTAAGATCTAGTTTGGTTCCCAAAGCGTTATGAAGAGTTTGCCAGAAACGAGAGGTGAACTTGCTATCCCGATCAGAAATGATGCTCAAAGGGGTTCCATGACGACTAATGATCTCGGCGATATAAAGATTAGCCAATTTCTCAGCCGAATAAGTCTCACGAATGGGTAAGAAGTGGGCGGATTTGGTTAAACGATCCACAATGACCCAAATACTATCATGACCTCGTGTAGTGCGGGGTAATTTAGTAATGAAGTCCATAGCGATGTTCTCCCATTTCCACACAGGAATCTCTGGTTGCACAAGCAAACCAGATGGACGCTGATGTTCAGCTTTGACCTTGGCACAAGTAAGGCATTTAGCCACGTAGTGAGCTATATCCTTTTTCATACTAGGCCACCAATACATGGGACACAGATCCTGATACATCTTATCAGCACCAGGGTGAATAGAGTAACGAGTCTTATGAGCCTCGTCCATGATAAAGGTTCGAAGGTTATCACGATCAGGAATCCAAAGATGATTAGAGAGATATAGCAACCCATGTTTTGTCTCCAAAAGATTTTCAGCTCCACATGACATTTCATTGTACATGTTACCTTCAGTGACCGAAACATGTTGGGCTTCATAGATTCGAAGTTTGAGATCATGGGTTTGAATGCAGTTAAGTTGAGTATACTCCTTGCGACTGAGAGCGTCAGCAACAACATTTGCTTTTCCAGGATGGTAGCGAATCTCACAATCGTAATCATTTAGAAATTCGACCCATCGACGTTGACGCATATTTAGATCTTTCTGGTTGAAAATATGTTGAAGACTTTTGTGATCAGTGAAAACCACACATTTAGTACCATAAAGGTAGTGTCTCCAAATTTTTAATGCGAATACAACGGCTCCGAGTTCAAGATCATGAGTGGTATAGTTTTTCTCAGATGATTTTAGTTGTCGCGATGCATAAGCGATGACTTTGCCTCGTTGCATGAGAACACAACCAAGACCTAGGTTGGATGCATCACAATACACCACGAAATCTTCAATACCATCAGGAAGAGAAAGAATAGGAGCGTTGCAAAGCTTTCGTTTCAAGGTTTGGAAAGCTTCTTCCTGACTGGGTCCCCAGATGAAAGGTTTATCTTTGTGAGTCAAAGAGGTAAGTGGGACCGCAATCTTTGAAAAATTGGCAATGAAACGACGGTAATAACCAGCAAGGCCAAGAAATGAACGAACCTCAGTAGGATTTTTGGGTACAATCCAGCTTTTTATGGCTTCGATCTTAGCAGGGTCTACGTGTATTCCTTTGTTGTTTATTACGTGACCAAGGAATTTAACTTCCTTAAGCCAAAATTCACATTTGGAGAACTTGGCATACAGTTGTTCATCACGAAGAAGGCTCAAAACTTGGCGAAGATGTTGTTCATGGGTAGTTCTGGATTTGGAGTAAATGAGGATATCGTCGATGAAAACAAATACGAATTTGTCCAAAAAAGGTTTACAAACTCGATTCATAAGATCCATAAAAACCGTGGGTGCATTGGTTAAACCAAAAGGCATCACCATGAACTCGTAGTGTCCGTAACGAGTTCGAAAGGCGGTTTTGGGAATTTCATCCTCATGGACTCGAAGTTGATGATATCCCGAGCGAAGGTCGATCTTTGAAAAACAGAATGCACCTTGAAGTTGATCAAAGAGATCATCGATGCGAGGCAAAGGGTATCGGTTCTTTATCGTAAGCTTATTAAGCTCGCTATAGTCGATGCACATACGAAAAGTTCCATCTTTCTTCTTAACGAACAAAACTGGAGCTCCCCAAGGCGAGGAACTCGGACGAATGAAACCTTTGTCAGTCAATTCTTGAAGTTGGCTGGCAAGTTCTTGCATTTCCGAAGGGGCAAGACGATATGGGGCTTTAGCAATTGGAGTAGCACCAGGGATGAGGTCGATATGAAAATCAACAGAGCGAACAGGAGGTAAGCCAGATAAATCATCAGGAAAAACCTCTGGAAAATCACACACAACTGGAACGTCTTGAATACTCTTGCCCTTGTCCTTCTTTTCCACAACGTGAGCCAAGAAAGATACATACTTCTTACGAAGATATTTTTGAGCTTGAGTGCAAGACATAAGTTTCAAACCCTTTGATGACTTTTCTCCATAAACACGCAGAAAGTCACCAGACGAAAGTGGAATTTGAATAAACTTTTCAAAGCAAACAACCTCAGCATGGTGTTTAGAAAGGCAATCCATGCCTACTATGACATCGAAACTACCCATTTTCATGGGTACAAGGACAATAGAGAATTCATAGTTATCCAGATTCAACGTGCAATTGCGGATCACGGATTTTATAACAGTGGGATTGCCATCAGCGACCTCCACAGTAAAAGGATGTGTAAGATGAGAACGAGCACGAGCAAGCAAAGGTTCAAATTTTAACGAGACAAAACTCTTATCCGCACCGATATCAAACAAAATCGAAGAATACAAGTTATTAATAAGAAAAGTAGCATTAACCACGTCATTTGCAGCTTGAGCTTGATTCGCATTGATGTTGAAAGCACGACCACAAGCTGGAGCTGCTTGAATTGCCGGAACTGCTGGGGTTGTTGGGGTTGCTGGGGTTTGCTGTCGGGCCTGAATAAAGGCCGTAAGATGAGGGCATCTATTTTGCATATGGTTAGGATCACCACAAGCGTAACAACCTCGAGCCGGACCGTTTCTCTGGTTTTGGATAGCAGTCTGTGGGTTATTCACGGGTCGATTGGCAACACGACAGTAAGGGGTGGTATGACCCAGTCTTCCACAAGCATCACATTTACGACAGGGCACATCGGTTGGATGATGGTAGAGGCAAGTAGCGCATTGAGGATGCTTCCCAGTATAAGCCTTTGAGTTTGTTTGAGGTGCGGTAGGTGGGTTTGTAACAGGAACTTGGTTAAGGGGTGCAACTATAGCGTAGTTTTGGTTTCTACCTTTTCGTTTCTTATTGGAACTAGAGGTAGAGGCAGAGGTTGCTTTGGAAGGTTCAGTGGTAGTAGGGGTTGAAGCGGTTTCAGTAGGTCGTTTAGTACCCTTACGAGTTAGAGTACCATCCTTGACATGCTTGTCAGTAAGAGATGCTGCGAGACGAATGGCCTCCTCTACAGTTGCCGGTTTACTTCCTATAACCGAATCATGAATCTGAGGTGGCAGTCCCTCAATGTACTTCTCAAAAGCTAAAGATACCGGGGTTACCATACGAGGAATCAACAGGCTTAACTCATGGTAACGGTTGTTATAAGGAACATTATTCCCACTATCCTGCTTGAGGTGGTAAAACTCATCTTCCAATTTCTTCATCTCGCTTCGAGGACAAAACTCAGAGGTCATGATAGCTTTAAAATCGTCCCAAGACATAGCCAAAGCAGCTTTCGTCCCTCGATTGTGTTTTTCACCGTTCCACCAAGTGAGTGCCCTCTTTTGAAGAACACTCGAGGCATGACGAACACGCAAGTTGTCAGGACAGTCGCTATTAATGAAAGTATTCTCCATACTTTCAAACCATTCGAGTAACCCAGTGGCTCCCTCAGTGCCATTAAACTTGTTGGGATGATAAGAGTTGAAGTGCTTGAAGGTGCACTTGTCCTCTTTGGTTCCACCATTGCCACCCGCATTCCCGTTTGAGTTTCCACTCGAGTTACCGTTTGGGTTAAGGTTTGGGGTAATAGCATTAATGATGATAGGAACAAGTGTTTCCAATTTGTCATTAAGCATGGATGCGATACGACGATCAGATTTTAGCTTGGCCTGATGCTTTGAGGCTCTCTTACGAGATTGACGATCAGACATCTACAAAAGTGCAACAAGAATTATGAGATTTGGTTCCAAGATCTTGAAAAAGGTCATAGCTTATATCAAGGCAGGTGACTCATCACATGAGATATAGAAATTATAAATTGATATAAAGAAAATTATAAATATCATAAAGAGAATCGTGATAAAACTTCAAATGAAAAACAATATTAAGAATAAAATGAGATATTAGGATTGTTTCTAAGGAAACTGGTGACTAACTAAAGAAATTGAAATATTAGTGACTTGTGGGGGCGTACTTTAGTCTATAAGTGAATGCTCATCCCGAGAGTTCCCAGGTCGGCATACGGGTCCCTCGTCTGATTGGGATTTACGCGAAATGTCAGGCCTAGACAGAAAACTCAGAATACAGGCGCTCACCTTTTCAGATTGCACGTGCCCCATCACAAATAAATTTCAAAACTCTAGCGAGACTTGAGATGTAGAAATAAATCATTGAGATGTGGATTTTACTCCTAACTCAAAGATGCATAAATAAATAAATAAAGATACGGTAGAGTGAAACTTGTTACTAAGATAAGGATATCACTCCTAGCTTAGTGATTAAGTTTCTTTTGGAGGGATATATTCCTTGAGATTTGGACGTCTCCTACCTCGAAAGGAAAATATTCCAAGATGAAATAAAACATATAAGGAGTGAAACCATTCACCAAGATATGGATATCACTCCTAACTTGGTGTTTTCGTTTCGTTTGCGGAATATGATCTTCTTTGAATATAATGGAAAATAAAAGGAGACAATCTATCTAATGTAATAAGAGGATAAAAGTAAGCATATAAAGGGTAAGTTAGTTATAGTCTAGGTCAAAAGCATTTACTAATAACCTAATTCCCTATAACCATGGCTCTGATACCAATCTGTAACACCCCAACCGATGGCGGAAACATCGAGGTGTCACGTAGTGACGATTGTCCAATAGCACATGGACTAAATTGTAAATATTACTAGCAAACAAACTTTCATTATCCAAAAGGAAATACAAAAGTCTTAATAGAAATCTCAAACATAGATAAATAAATATTCA
Source organism: Ambrosia trifida (assembly GCA_028751855.1). NCBI lineage: Eukaryota > Viridiplantae > Streptophyta > Magnoliopsida > Asterales > Asteraceae > Ambrosia > Ambrosia trifida. Next base: position 40,498,597 of record CM054130.1, read on the forward strand.
GTCTTTTATTTAAGCACTAGGTCCAGCCTAAGCGTGAAAGCAAGTAAGATCAAACGTCACCTGAAACATGTACAAAATGATTTGTCAACACATATAATGTATTGGTGAGTACATCCATTTGATACATATAGTACAAAAACGTTTCGCAATTCATGTGTTGTATACCGTTTGCAATTATGTAATTTAAGTAATATCCGTTCAATATCAACCCTAAGAATCAAGTATCAAGAATCAAGAATCAAACCATTTTTGAGTATAATGGATCACAAGACAATGACCAAGGTCTCTCAACAGAGTCACAAGGGGTATATACCATAGTACTATTCATTGAAATGCTAGGCTCTCAAAGGTTAATGATTTTGACAAGTCATAGACACACAAATTAACATAAAGCAAACACACATGAGAATTTCATTAAGAATAAGAATAACATTTGATAATAGCGTACATGAATAGCCCCAAAAGTATAAAACATGAAAAAGGGGAAAAGATATACTCACTGTTTTGCTTAAGCACGATGAATCCAAATAAACTTGTCACGAGTTATGACTAGGAATTCTGAAGAACTCAACCTGTACGTATAAGAATACTAATAAAGGATATGTCTTAAAACTCTAAGGTGTTAAGGTAGCAAGACACCTAGTTACACAACTTGTCGGTTTTAGGCGATACTTTGGCAATTTCTCAAAATTCCAATTCGTGTGACTTGTAAAAACATGTAGTATTTTAAACATACCTTTAATTACATGTTTTTTATTTCAAAAATACACTTTTAAGACCTGTTCTAGATCAGATTTGAAATTTATACAAATTAAGCCGTTTTTCGCCTTTTTACTACATAGTTTTGTACCGGACTTTGCCAAAATCTAGCTTTTGAACCAATAATCAAAGTTTTTGGTCAAAATAAGTTATTGGATGACTTTTAGGTGATTTTTAGTATGAACAATCAGACCTCATATTTTCTTTCAAAATATCCCATTAAAGCTCATAATTTAGGCATTTTTTGGTCCAAAAATTATCCATTTTCTTATAAATCAAAATCCCATCATTTTCTTCTCAACATGAGTCATTTTATACACATTTATAGGTCTAAACTTTCTGATCTAAATCAGATTTTAAAATCTTCATTCTTATACATATATATACACCTCACGGCATACATACACATATATATAATCTTGTGTTTTTCAACATCTTCCTTAAATTTGTGTGTATAATTACATGAATTTTGTTATTCAAGAGGTTGATCATACAAGCAATTAGAATTTTCAGTTTAGGTTGGAAGTATAAACACACACATACATACATAAACACACGCACACTACACACACATATGTATACATAAGTATAAACTCACGCACACACATATCCATCCAATCTCTCTTTAATTTTTATAAAAACCATATGTTTATAAGTTTAGTTGTGTGAATCATCCAAGTTAGAGATGAAAAAGGTTAAAATGAGATGAACAAAGTTGGGGTTTTTACCTTAACAAAATATGTTTGAACTTGGATGAATCTTGCTTTACAATCCTAAGAATCCTTGCTCAAATCTTCCTATTTTTAAGTTTATTGGATGATTTAGAAGAAATGTGGATGATAGAAATGGTGTTCTTGGAAAAACAAGAGAGAGAGGGTGAGGGAGGTGGGTGGCGATGGTGCATAGGGGGAAGGGGAAAGGGTGGAGTGTGTTATAGTGGTGAAGATGAATGGTCTAGCCTTATAATTATCATCATACTACATGAGTCACTCACATAGGTATATGTGGCAGCCCACATACATGACACACACACATACTTAGGTTAGATGAATCATTTTATTAATATATTATAATATTTAGTGGGTATTAGGTGTAGATTAGCGGGTATACTACTAGTTAACGCGGTACAAGCCTTTAACTGTTTTAAATACCCGACGCACCCAAAAATATTATTTTTGACTCCAGGTATATTATTATACAAGCCAAGTTAATATTAGGTGCTATCCAGTGTAAAAAGGCGAATTTTCATATTATAGGCGCGCAGATTGCGCGCTATCGTGCGTTGTGATCAAAATCATCATTTTTATACTCGAAATTTATTTCTACCTATTTTTCAACTAAATATGTTTAGAAATATCGTTTCAAGCATAAATTTTGAATTTCGGACTTAAGCGTGAGTATAAAACGTGATTCATAATAATCAAGTTTCAAAGAGAACCAACATGCGAAACATAATACATTTACAAGGACTAAACTTGCCAAAGTTTCAAAGTGTAAGGGCTACGAATGTCACACTTTCCTTTTCCTCTGTTGTTAGAGGATGGATGATGATTGCTGCTTTGATTCATGTTTTTGCTCCGATGAAAAGATCGTTCAGAGGACGCATATACTTTGGCAGCTTCAATCACTTCGTCCCAGGCGTTTGGTACGCCATCTTTTCCTATCAAACATTTCATTAGGTCATCATTTCTTACCCCGTGTATAAATGCTGCACGGGTAAGTTCTTCTCCGCAACCTAACTGAAAGGCTTCTTTGTTGTATCTGACGATATAATCTTCCAAAGATTCATTCTCATGGCGTGTACACAAGAGAATGTGTGCTTTGTCTTTCTTGTGTTTGCGCAAGTGAGAAAAGTGATTCTTGAATTTTCTTATGAGGTCATCGAAGTCTACCAGAATTCCGACAGGTAGACTTTCATACCAAACCCTGGCTGTCCCTGTCAACGTTTGCACAAACAGATGGCACCAGGCTTGTACAGGCCACAGCAGCTGCCTTCGCAATCGAAAGCATGTAAGTGATCGTCTGGATCACGCAAACCGTCGTACTTCCCGATTGTGCTTGGTAGTTTACATTCTTGCGGAATTGGTGCTAGCGCGATGCGCGCACAGAATTTTGATCTCTCAGCGAAAGTCTTTGGCCAGTATGGCTTATAGAGATCGTCAACTTTCGGTGCCACACTGCTGGCAACGGATTTAGAGTTCTGTTTTCGACTGGAATCATGATGTACCTCATTCTCTAATTCATAGCCGTCTGGTTCCTCATTCAGGTTGACGGGAACCTGACCGTGAGCATTTCTACCACGGTCTCCACCACGTACCGCCTGACGAGGTCCCTTAGTGCGACGGCCATTGTTATTTTCTCGAGGCAATTCGGAATCGTCCTCTCTTGTTTCGAAACTTAATGTCTTTTGGACATTGAGTTTAGCATTTTCCATCACCATCTTCTGATATTCGGCAATTGTTTTTGAGTTTTGCCGGGCCAACTATACCTCGAACACTTGAATAACGGAACACTAACAACAAGAACTAAACATAGAAGAATAATGGATACAAGTGGACATTAGTACGCCTTGAACAACTAGAACCAAAAGATACAATAAAAGAAACGCCGTTGTTAGAATGACAGTGATAGAATAATATAGAACCATACACTCGAGCTCGTCCCACACGTGAAACCATTACAAATGAATCTAAGACTAATAATGTGTGTCGACATAGGACTTGACCAGGAAGAATACCAGTTGGACGCTTCAATTACTATAAACTACATGTGTGCACTATTTCTAGGTGAGTTCGTGTACTTCCCCTCTTTGTTTTAACGTTTTAGGGTGAACATATGTGAAGAAACAAATTGTCTTACCACCTATTAGGGATGATAAGATTATGAGTATCCACAGGATTGATCTTTCACTAGCAACTATGGATGGAAGATCCTGCAAACAATAGTTGGTTGTGGGTGTGGAGACGGCTACACAAGGTAGTAGTTTATGACAAAAATAGGGTGAATGGGGATACTATCAAGTGTGATAGCTCTTCGGATTAGCAGAAAGTGTCCTCTCCTATTAGGGATGTGATCCCTTTTATAGGAGAGTACGTATGCCACCATTACCCAAGTCCTAACCATGGTTAGGTTGTCTCCATCACCCTTAATTATGTTAGTAAGGTGATATATGGAAAGCTTAATTAATGGGAATAGTGGAAACGTCTACCGCCTTTAATGGTTGGTCAACGTGTTTGTAGCCTTGACTCATGCATGGTGTTTGACCATGCATGACCTTCGCCTTGACCGAGACTTGACCATTGACCGGTCATTATTGTGTGTTGACCGTTTCCTGCGCATGGGCTTTTCTCCGCGTGGCGATGTTATTCCGGGTTTGGGTATGCGGAATAGTGTATTTAGTACCCAATCCCATCAATATGCTTATGTGTGTAAACTAATTTGTGTATAAACTTACTTGATGTGACAAGGGCTCCCGAAACCAGATGCACACTCATTAACCCAAGGGAGCTGGGCCACTTAATATATGGGTAGTACTACTTGGGGAATCCCCCACGCACAGTGGATCCGGAAGCCCGGAAAACCCTCCACTAAGGTCTGCGGACCGTTGTGGCATATATTATGCCATGGGAATCCATAATGGGAGTAGATGGATTCAGTGTTAGGATTGAGGTGTGACTTGTACATCACCATGTTTTGAACCATGTAAACTTGCTTTTAAACTGTTAAACTGGTTGGATATACTTAACTACTTACACGGACTCACCAGCGTAATTGCTGACCCAAAATCTATTTTAAGCATGTGTTCAGGTACTGCAGAAGAATGGATGGCAAATGCGAAGTATATGATAGCTAGTTGCAGGTTAGAGAATATCTTGTTATAAGATTATAAATGATGCGGTTTAGAGCGTCTAGAGATAACCAAGATAGAGATTAGAACGACCGGTGGACTAAACCTCCTCAACTGCTTCGACGACCGCCGCGTCTCGTCCCTGCTTTAGTTTATTAAATATTTATTTAGAAATGTATGATTACATTATCGAACTAGTATATGTAAGAAACAATAAATATAGTGTATATGTTGCTTCTATTGTGCAATTTTGGTATCAACTGCATCCCAACCGACACCCCCTGGGTCGGGTTGGTTACAGGTGGTATCAGAGCAGCGGTTGTAGCACACTAGGATTTTCCTTATGGAAAACTCCTAGACTACGACCGAGAGATCATAGTTTAAGATTTGAGAATTTCCTAAATTAGGAGATACCTTGGACATGCATAAGACCAGATAATGTAGTCGCAAAGTAAGTGGAAACTCGAGTACCTAAACTCACCAGAATACTTAAATTGACCAAGTACGTGTTTAACTAGTATACGAGCAGTGTATGACACCTAAAATTTATGACTACTACGGAGATTACTAGAATAATTTCGTGAGGTAAATTGACAATTACACTTGACGTCACGTAATTGTGAGTTTACATGCACCAGAAAGTTCTAAGAAATCCAAAGAGTTGCCGAAATTCTAGATGTTGACCATGGTGATCGTAAACATTTTGTGACAAAATGGACTACCTTAGAGTTGTAACAAACTTATGATATACTTGTATGACCATATTAAGGGTTTAAAATTATTATACTTACTACAACTTCGTGTGTTTTGATAGAGCAAATACAAATACATCCCTGACTGTTGTGATACTTTTGCTCTTAACCTGTATATGCGTACCATGAATCTGTATAAACATTATTATTGTGAACAATTTTTATGACTAAGTTTTGAGCTAACCATGAGAACCAGGTACTTAACCGAAACTTCATGCTATATCTGGAAAGAAATTCAAAATACCAAGGAGAATCTTAACCAACCAAGCGTATAGATGCCCTCAATTCGATAAGTTCTACTTTTAATCAATATTTACCGTATATAGTATTGTCCTCATTTATATAGTTCATGCGTTATGATCGTAGAATGACATGTTTGCACCCACCGAATGACTAAGACAAAAATCTGCAGGTGTGACTTTTGATTAATAGAATTATATCCAAGACAAATATAGCGTTTTGAATTTGTGACCGCATAACAGGTTCTAGAGTTTACTTCTAGAATATTAGCCCAAATGTTAGCAACTTGGATTTAAGTAAACACTAATTACCACGAACACCAAACCCTTATCGACAGGAAGAAACCAGGAATAAGTGATACATGAAGTATTTTAAGAATTATTATATGTTTTGTCACTTTAATACCTCATGATGTCCGTAGAGTATTACCAAACCTTTGGATTAGATTCGTAACCTTCTGACATAAGGAGGAGTTATCTGTATGAACCTTGCAAATAAATTTTCTAGATAGGCCCTAACGGGGGGAGTGGACACGTTCGTGGTAACAAATATAGGAAATGTTTGATGGACGCCAGAGAATGAAGTCGAAATTTGATAAGAAAAATCTTCATAGTTAGCAACTCGACCATATGAGGAGCTAAGATTTAAGATACCAAAGGAATGTTGTACACCTTAGTTTGTTTAAGAGCAACATATTGAGTTTAGACGTCTAACCTTTTGGTGTTTTTTTTTCAACAACTAGTCGCTATATCCCACACCATGTACCATAAAAAGACTTTAAAGGTTTAAGAATTCAAGTACTGTCCTGACAAAATAGATAGAGTTAACCACAGTATTAGACATAAATGCGGATAAGTGTGGCATGACTCAAGATCACGACACCCTACCTTAGTGTTTGACTCACTCAAAATAAGGTTATTTAGGACTAGTAACTATCGGAACACACGTAGGACTTCTTAAGAACGTTTTCTATCAAGTTTTCGGGGAGAATTTCAGCACGTTTATGTGGCGTCATTGGTGTGGTGGGTTAGCTGCGGTACACCCTATATATAAACACCAATGATGCATCGGAAAAGAGAATGAAAGTCAAACAAAAAACAAACCTGAATCCTTGAAATTTCTAAGTATATTTTCGAGGTTATCAAAGGTGTGGTGGGTTGGCTGCGGTACACCCTATATATAAACACCTATGATACATCGAAAGTAAAACTAGAAAATCAAACCAATAACAAATCCTAAAACTGTCGATAAATAAACCATTTGTTTCAGCCCTATACCCTAGATATTGTGTCTGATTCCAACAGTCTAATACTAGATTCTGTGAATTTTTTTACCATCTATCGGAACCGGAAAGATCCTAACGAATTTGTGATCATTGCATCAACATCCAAAACCTAATAACGGAGATATCCGTATAGACTCGCTAGTACATATATATATATATATATATATATATGTATATATTGAAACATATAAGATTGACAGATACTCCTTTAGCGATTAGTGCATGCCTAAAACATTGAATAAACAAACTTGGACGCTTGAAGTATGCTACATAAACATGGAGTTTTTGAGACATTAGATTTAACACTTTGGAAGTTAAAAACCAAGACACGGACTAGATTAAACCAACCAGGCATAATAACTCATTGGATATACATGTATACATAAACCTTGTAAGCCGAATAACTTGGACTCGTTGAATATTAACTACCTAAAAATACGAGCTTAGACATTAAGATTCGGGAGTCGGAATCAGTAGTAATTGATGTATATCAAGAATAACAAGTGGAGTTTGGAACGATAGAACGTAGTATGAGATTTAGTATGGAAGGTACTGTATGTACAACTGGAGAAAGCACAAAAATTGATTCGGGGGACGGAATTCTAATAACGGGGGGAGAATGTAACAACCCGGAGTGGACCCCCAAATTTTTTTTGCGTATTAATAGTATTATCATATAATAAAAGTGAAATCGAGTCAATAATAAATGAGTCGTTTGTGTGCGAAACTAAAAACTGAACCATTTAATATATAATATTATTAGAATACGTTTTACAAGACAGAACCGATATGCGATACGAACCTAAACCCGAACCCGACTTGACCCGTGTCCCTTGCTTAGTCAACACACGGGACACATGGCACCATTCTAAAGTGCCATGTGCCCCGCCTAACTGTTGACACCCATACACCTAACTTTATTATAAACATCACATATACACACACATAAATCACATTACACATGTACATACATAATCGGATAGAGAGAGAGAGATGAAAAATAGAAAGAAGGCAGAGGAGACGGAGGGTCTCCGACCACCACTCGCGGCGGCGACGCCTTCCCCGAATAACACAACCACCACTCACATCACCCCTAAATATTATAAGAGAGAGAATTAGAGATTAGAGAGAGATCGGTAGAGAGAGAAAGAGACGCGGAGAAAGGAGGAGATCGGAGGAAGATAGAGAGAGAAGTAAAGGACAACAGAGGTGGAGCTCCTTCATCCATGGTGGTACACGACAGCAGCCGCATGGGCATCCCATCACCGGGTCTTTGTCGAATCCAAGGTAAAACCATTTTCTTCATAATATTATAAGGTCTCAGGTGACTATAGATTAAGATTCTAGTGGTTGGTGATGTACGACGAATATGGTTGGAGGATGGTTATGGTTGTGGTTACCGGGTGGTGACTGTCGGGTGGTGGTGACAGCCGATGGTGGTGTTGGGTGTTGATGACGAATGAAGGTAGGCTACGGCAGTGATATGGGTGACAGGCGGTACGCAGATGACGGACGGAGGAGGTGGTGTTACTGATTAAGAAGAAGTATTGGGTTGTGGACAGATAACAGTGACAAGCGATGGTTGTACCATGGTGGCTTACGATAATGGTGGTCATAGGAGGTTGAACCTAGATGGTTGATGACCGAGAAGTTGTGGGATTGGTTGTAGGAAAGCAAAGTTATATTCAGCTTAACCTAAACACGGGTCAAGGAGACGAGTCAATAGTCAACAAAGGTCAACCGAGCAGTCAACCAAGTCAACCTGGTCAATGGACAGTCAAACTTCAGTCAACTTGGTTAACCGAACCGATCGTGAATACTCAAGCGTGAGGTATAACTTAACCTATAACTCGATAGATATATTATTTATAACATTTATTTTATATAGGTCGCGCGTGGGACTTGACGAGATATAACGGACCGAGACTGAACCATTAGTAGACTGGACATTAGTGTATACCTTGAGCTTGACATATGGAGTTGGACATTACAACATAAGGCTCAAACATTAGACTATAGATTCGGACATTAGTTTACGGACACTTGTACATTAGGAATTAAGAATTGTAACTTGACAACTTGAACATGAAACATGAATTCAGTACATAAACTTGGACATAGCGATTGAGGATTGAGCTATACCATTAGCGGCTAGTGTGTGACCAAAACACTGGATAATATATAAACTTATGCAAGATTTGGAAGGTAAATATTTAGACTATTGGATCGAACCTGGTTATACCCGACACGAGCTAAAGGTACAAACATATATGGAATGGATAATAGCTTGTAGACACTTTGAACTAGAGGTGAATCATGGACAGTGTAGATTAAGACTTGAATATATTTAGAACCAACACATAAATAAAGTCTAGCTAAAACATATGAACACTTGATAAGAGCAAATACAAGTTACAACCATTTAAACTTAGATTAATAGGCGAACCTAATACGAGAAACGTCGCATATGAAAACTCGATATGTGCACATGAATATTTGGAGAACGGATGCGGATTAGAAACTTAAGACTCGGAACCAACACATACCTCGAACACTTGAATAACGGAACACTAACAACAAGAACTAAACATAGAAGAATAATGGATACAAGTGGACATTAGTACGCCTTGAACAACTAGAACCAAAAGATACAATAAAAGAAACGCCGTTGTTAGAATGACAGTGATAGAATAATATAGAACCATACACTCGAGCTCGTCCCACACGTGAAACCATTACAAATGAATCTAAGACTAATAATGTGTGTCGACATAGGACTTGAACAGGAAGAATACCAGTTGGACGCTTCAATTACTATAAACTACATGTGTGCACTATTTCCAGGTGAGTTCATGTACTTCCCCTTTTTGTTTTAACGTTTTGGGGTGAACATATGCTTGTGTGTGTAAACTACTTTGTGTATAAACTTACTTGATGTGACAAGGGCTCCCGAAACCAGATGCACACTCATTAACCCAAGGGAGTAGGGCCACTTAATATATGGGTAGTACTACTTGGGGAATCCCCCACACACAGTGGATCCGGAAGCCCGGAAAACCCTCCACTAAGGTCCGCGGACCGTTGTGGCATATATTATGCCATGGGAATCCATAATGGGAGTAGATGGATTCAGTGTTAGGATTGAGGTGTGACTTGTACATCACCATGTTTTGAACCATGTAAACTTGCTTTTGAACTATTAAACTGGTTGGATTTACTTAACTACTTACACAGACTCACCAGCGTAATTGCTGACCCAAAATCTATTTGAAGCATGTGTTTAGGTACTGCAGAAGGATGGATGGCAAATGCGAAGTATATGATAGCTAGTTGCAGGTTAGAGAATATCTTGTTAGAAGATTACAAGTGATGCGGTTTAGAGCGTCTAGAGATAACCAAGATAGAGATTAGAACGACCGGTGGACTAAACCTCCTCAACTGCTTTGACGACCACCGCATCTCGTCCCTGCTTTAGTTTATTAAATATTTATTTAGAAATGTATGATTACATTATCGAACTAGTATATGTAAGAAACAATAAATATAGTGTATATGTTGCTTCCGTCGTGCAATTTTTGTATCAACTGCATCCCAACCGACACCCCCTGGGTCGGGTTGTTACAAGGTGTACATACGCCAGCCTACCTATCACGGGTTCTCTTTTGGTTTTTCTAAGTTCCCACTTTTTCGATGCGACGACCCAACAAAATTTGGTTAGGTAGTCAATGTAACGTAGGTTGGCGCCTGCAGGTATTGAGGTCTGGCTGTTAGTCAACTCTTTGGTGTTATTTGCAAACCACTCAGTCAAGGTTGTTTTCCCAGTATTTGGATTTGACGCAATGTCTGTGAGGCGTTGTGACTGTTTAAATGTTAGATTTTATTGTCCTTCAAGATGAACAGCCAGAACTTGAACTGGAGGATTTCTATGGTAAAATTGGGACCCAAATATCCTCCACATTGCCTCATGAGGACAAATGAAACGACCATCAACATGGCTGCTAATCTCATCAACAACCTCTGGACTATCGTTGGAATTGGCGTCCAACTGCCTCGTGTCTTGTGATAGGGCAAACCGAATCCTGTCCGCACCTTTAGAAATGTATTTGAATAAGTATTTACTTAGCATTGTCCAGCCAGAATACTCTACATTGATATGTGCATCAAAATGCAATAACAAATTCGCATTATAGGGGCCGACAAACCCATTGTCAAGAGGAATTCCATTTTTAACAAAAGGTACACCAGACGCAGGCCTTTTGTAATGGACATAACCAGCAGCATCAAATCGTGTTACATCGTCATAAGGCTTTGGAAACTTTTTAACACACACTTTATCCTTCATGCAAGGAGAAGTAGGACGTACTAAACCACAGGGGCCATGTAGCATAAAATAGGTGACAATTATATGCAAAACAAGGTCAGCAGCCACATCTGGAATAGAGGCACTAATATACTGATCCAGTTGAACGGCATCACGTACATCGTAAGCATTTGATACCCACAACAGCGTATGACAATGTGACAACCCTCTTTTTTGGAACTCAATGGTATATAGATCTATACGTATTCAGATTACCAACATCAGGTTTTACATCAAAAACTACTCAGGAATAACAGAACGCGGATAAAGAATATAAAAACTACGTATATATACCAGCCGTTACATCACCAAATGGCTTAGCTTTACGCAAGTGTTTGGTAAAAGACGAACTTTCAGCTGAAACACCCTTGCAATTATATCTGGACGATCTCGTGGATTAGAAACACCCACACGATTCAGGTGCCTGCCTATTTCAGGCCATCGAACATTGCAGGTAAAAGTTATGAAATATTGCTGATTCCCATGAACACGACATATTGCTAAAGCATCTTGGTAATGCTTGTACATATAACGTGGTCCACCAGTGAAAGAAGCAGGTAAAATTACTCGCTTTCCAATACTATTGGCCTCAATGTCACCTCTAGATATAGCATCATGTACTCCTTGCAAGAATTCACAACGAAGTTCATCTTGTTTAGTCTGTAATAATCTAAACGACAATGCTCAGCACATATATAAGCGTCTACCAGGTACTGTTGTAACAACCTACATGCTTTTAGCATATGAGTGTACATATTTTGACGATCATGTATTTGATAACCAGTGTCATCTCCGAGCATCCTAAAAATATTTCAGGCCCGGGGCGATTAGAAAAATTGGCCTCTACCATGGCATTAAGACATGAAAGAAAACTAAAAATATATGCTTGGTAAGGGAATTGAACCTGGGTGCTGCAAGTTGAGAGCATGTGGAGTAACCACCAAGCTACACTTTGCTTTTCTTTACAAGTTTACTTATAAATATTATATAATATATACATATATATAAAACCTTCGGGCCCTCAAGATTTTCGGGCCTGGGGCCGTCGCCCGCGTCGCCCTTACTAAGAGCTGGCCTTGTTGATAACTATAGAACATGATTGGCGTTAACTTAGAGTCGTCTGAAGACATGTTTGTATGTACTGACATTTCAGCCGTCTCTGTATCAACCGGAACAGATGTTTCTACAGTTTTTGTATCAACCACGGGAGCTTTGATTCGTAACTCTGGTGACCAACCTTGTTCTGCACGTGGGAAAAGAAGGGGTATTGCAAAGGCATGTAAGATTTATGAAGTTTGCTAACCCTATGAGGTGTGCCACTTTTACTCCTGACGATAACATCAAATTGTGATGAAACCTGATCTGTATCACATAAGATAGCACTCAAACTGTTTGCAGCAGGAGTATTATAACGCTTATCTGAGGCACGACTGTAAAGACGAATATGAAATTCAGGAACCTCAGGTTGTACACACAAATCCTTAGCCATGCGAAAAAGCCAGACATATTCATTCACCTCGTTTAGCATATGCGTCAAAGAAGCTACAATATCAGGAAATGGATTTCGAGACTCCAAACCTTGGAAAAACCTAAGCCTGTTGGCAATCTCATTCTCACCATCAAATATGTACATTTGCAAGAAGCGTGGAGAATCACCAGGCAAAGGGCATATAGAGCCAAGCCAATGGGATACTTGACCTGTAACCTTAAACACATAAGGCGCATCACCATGGTTTATTTCATCATCCACCTTTGCACCAAATGAAGTCATAGAAAACATTGCATTATATTCATGTATATTAGACATGAAATCAGAATCTGAGAAAAGATCTATTAATAGTTGTGGTGGTTGTGACGGGTATGGTAACTCAACCTTCCTACCACGACAACAACGATTGTAACGTGGCCTGACACTAACGGGATAGCCGGAAAGGCGTTCCTCCAGCCAAAACAACGCACCACAAAACTCGCATATTTCAGTGCAATCACCAAAATCAATGTAGAAAGGCGAGATCAACGGTGCATCCACAGGCTGAGTTGCGTCTGCACCCAAACCACTCATTCCACGATCACCAGACCTATAATGACGCAACATTGTGTTTCTGTATGATGTTTGACCACGCGTAGGAACCGTTGAGGCCAACATTGAAGCAGAAGAAGACGTGGATTCAACATGGGAACGCCGTTGACGCCTAGGCGTTGTATCCGCTGAATTTGAATTCGATGCAGACGCAACATTAGAACGGAAACGTTTAGACTTTGACGATTGGAGTTTAACAGATACCAATCAACATCATATAAAAAGTAAAAAACTTCCTAAACATAACCACCACATTAAAACTTTTATGTACATCCTACACAAGAAAAAAAATGATTCTTGCTGCTACAAAAGGATAACAACATACCTGCATAGACACCAACAAAGCATACAACAGAATGCAAACCTGTAAAAACTTTATTCCAATCATTTGAGAAATCATTACATTGAACATCATAAAAAAACAATCATTAACACACATCAACACATTAACAACATGTAATACTAACAACCAATGTTACTGAAAACTAACATGCACACATACATAAACATATTAATCCAAAAAAACCTTTTAAAAAACAGCCAAAAAATCCCAAAAAATAAAAAAAACGTTTGATCAGAATTAAGAAACAGACAAGACATATAATGACCCGGAAATGTCGAATGACCATGACAAAATGCAATGCTAACAACCAATATTACTAAAAACTAACATGCAACCATACATTCGACAAATACAGACTTTTCCACAAACATATGGTGTAAAACATGGTAAAGAAAACAAATTTAACCAAATAAAAAAAATTTAAAGACGGCAAAAACAGTTACTGAGAATTTAAAAACAGACAGCACATAGAGCAAGACATTTGACATGATGATCCAGGCCAAAAGTTTGTTATTACCCGAAATCGCCGAAGAGCTATGAGAAGAAGATAACTTGAAGAACGAAGCTTATGATCAGCATGCAAAAAAGAGAGATTATATGTGAGAGATAATAAGATAATGGAATACAGGTGTCACAAACCTGCTCTACCACGTGTCCAGTAAGACATACGTAATAAAAAAGTTTTGGTGGAAATAAACAAAACAAAAGGATTCGATCCCGGGTCAACCACTTAACAAACAAACAATCACACCACTACACCACCAACATAAGATGTTAATATTATCGAAACAAATCATATTTATCTGCATAAACAAAATCGGCGGAATCAAAATCACTGTTCAATTTCAGTTTGCATATTAATATATTGTAATAGTGAAATTAAAAATAAAAAAAACAAACTGGTACGCTTGTCACAACTTATTGAAAAATATGTAGTTAAATATTTCTGGTGAGTTTCATTATCACCTTTATCATCTGGGTTGGCATATCGGGTTACAAGGGGGCGCCCGACCACTCCACGAATCTTCGCTCATAAATTCCGATTAAATAGTATGTGTATAGAAAACAGATTTCATACCCAATTCTGTTCAATATCTTGATCCAAAATTTCTTGAATTGTTTTCCTATTTCTTTCTTCTGCAGTTGTATGAATCAACTTTTGCTTGCACAGTCCATCTGGGGGAGGGTGTTCTATGAACCTAAAAGAGTTTTCATTTTATTAGAATTTAAGATATGTAAATGGCAGTTCTTTTTATGAATTTGTACCTGTTTCGCATGGCAATGGTTTCATTTGTTTGTGGATTGAAGTACGTGTAAGATGCTATTGTTGAACCTAGCTGCAGCCTGTCTAAAAGATAGAGGGAAAAAATGATAATGTAAATATATAAGATGTTTGTTTTGACTTAATATGAATATAGGTATGTTTAAAGCTCTTCAGTTTAATAAACTGTAAAATGGTTATATACTTTACTGAAGTATAAAACTAAATGAATATACTTTGAAATCTTACCATAAAATTTGCTTACGCACATGGATGTGACCACTGTAATTATTGGTTGTTCTGCGGCTAGCATTTCTTGTACATTGCAATACGGTAGCGCCTCTTCCCATAGTGTTGCAACAATTTTGTTCCCACTGTGATATGAAGAGGTATGTTTACGTGAGTGGCGCAGGCGCTATTATATCCGATTGTTTTAAAGTATAAACCTATCTATTTGTACATAATCTAAAGCAGTACAAAAATGTTCATCGGAACAAACCAATCGTCACACCCCCCTCCCCTCAAAAAACAAAGATTTTACTTTGGAGTGTGCATACAGGTCGATTTGGGTTATATTCTTATTTTTTTCATCTTTAAAAATTTATACATAACATAAAATTTTACTTATCACTAAACAGAAACGACCAATGTGTTTGCGTATGCACGGCCATAACATGCATTGTAAAAAAACGCCTATGCATTCAGGTACCTAAATGCCAAGCAAGTAAAATAAAATATCAAATTTTATTTAACATTAAACAGACGCTTTTTTGCATGTCATCTGTTTATGACACGCACTTATGACAATCTTTTCTAACACGCGTTTATGACACTTTTATTGACACTTTTTTAACATGACAATTTCTTGCATATCTTCTATTTATAACTGTAATTTATGACATTTATTTTGCGTGTCAAGAATTTACTAATCTAAATAATTGTTTTTTGTAGAATTATAAATTTACCCCTGGATGTATATACCATTTTTTTTTCAGAATCACCATAATAACAAAATAACATATTTCATTATAAATTGCATATTCATCAAAATAAAAACCAATCAAAGTCGACATTTGTCAAATCTACCATATACGAATATTTAACGGTCACAAAATATTGAAGCGCATTGTATATTTTCGCCTTAAAAACAGTTTCGATCACTTGAAAATAAATGTCGCGGTATAACTTGACCATTCTTCCCGAATGCCATGTCATCCGCGTAAGAATCCACTCCTTTACAACCTGAGACAACAATTAAATTAATACATTAGTCGAGGGTGTCTAAGTATCCAGTTTAACATAAACATTGGCAAACATAAATTAAGAAACATAAGTCTGATCCGTTACTTTTAACCTAACTAAAACTTGCCTCAACTTACATTGTCCAATATTTCAAATCATCCTTGAAGAATCTCTTTTATGAATTTCATCACATAGAAACTACATTCTATTATTCTTGGCTGGCATGGACACTACACATTAAAAAAATTATAACCCAATTTAGTAGATATGGAGACCTGATCCACACCAAACAGTGGGGTAAAACAACGGAATTATTATTATGCATAAGATGCTAATAAGAATTGATATCAGTAACACCTTCAAAGTTTAACCATAATAATTGTAATCTCTTTATCTCAAAGACCATCTACAGAAGTGATTTTCTTTCCCTATCAGTATTATAAGAATTGCTTAAAATTTGTATTTATTGCTACAACAAATGATAGCCTAACATTAGTTCTGAGTCACAGGAAGGGTTCAAGGGTTTAAATATGCCTAACGCAGTATGTTGCAAAACGTAGAAGGATGTTCAAGATAATATTGTTTTTGAGTATTAGGATGCTGGTTTGAGAGTGACTCAAGACCAAGGTGGTATTCTAAACCCAGGTGATGTGTTCGTGTGATGGAGATATTCTCCTCGCGTGTGTGGACCAAACGAATAGAAGATTGAGTGTAAGAGAGAATAATCAGGGATGGATCAGATCTGTGGGATTGATCCTGATTATATAGAGAAGGCATCTTCTAATTTAGGTAAGGATATTATCTTGGAACATGATGCAACAAGCGGACAAGCCACTTTAAGCCGGTGGTGGCTTTGGACCTGCTGTCCGAGTAGTGCAGTGTCTATACGACAATTGCTTTGGGCTGACCGAGGAAAAGATGACAAGACAGGTCATCTTTTGATATGTGCTTCTCCGTCCTTTGAACCTTCGTAGGTTTCAACCCTTCAAGCATAGATTTGTGATAGTTATTAATCTTTTTGCTTTAGGCTACCCACGTCATCAGCCCCCCAAGCCAGGAGTCTTTGTGGCGTAGCTGACTGTTTGCTAGTTTTTGCTTTTGCTTGAAAGGTTCAAAGGTTCGTTGGTTTTGGGCGGTTGTTTTCTCTGGATTTGAATTGTGATTTGACTGTTGACATGATAGGTGTCAGCCGTGCAGTCTTTGTATTAATTGTAAGGCATCATTATTTTTTTATTAATATTATAAGCGCCTTTATATTTGGGTTATTACCTTTGATCATCCTTCAAGGCATTATAGGTGCTAGGAAGGATATGTCTATCACTTTCTCTTCCCTTACACAAGAGGAAGTTGAAGCATTTTTCTTGGAGTGGGACATTGATCTGTCCTTCAAGCCTGCTGCTCCTTGTCTTACAGACCCTGTTTCTCGTTATCCTGATGGTTCGATTGCATTGTACTGTCGTCATTTTGAGTTTTCCAACGTTCGTCATCCATTTTCAGTTTTCTTGCTAAATGTTCTTGAATATTATTGGGTTTCATTGGGTCAAATCCATCCTCATGGGGTTGGCCGTATTTTGCATTTTGAAATCTTATGTAGGGCTCTTGGTTATGACCCAACCCTTCTTATGTTTAGGCGTTTCTTTCGCCTTGCCAAGAATGGCGATTGTTTTACTTTTGAAGGGTCTTCGGTTGAAACCAACTTAATTTCGTCTCATGTGACAACTGTTGGTCAGTGGAAAACAAGGTTTTTCTGGGTTTCTGAATCCATCTTTCCCTTCAAGCCTGTGTGGAGACATCCCGAGGCTGTTCTTAATGAAGCGGAACCGTTGGAGTCTGAATTAGATGAAAATTTTCTTAAGGCTATTCGGGCATGTCCTTCAAAGCTTCGTCCCTTTGGCGAACCTTTTTTGGTTTTATCCGGTATTAGCACTCGATGGGACGAACAGGGTAGAGACCCTGTGTTGATGAAGGGTGATTAGGGTATGCTTATTTTTACTGCTGTTTTTATTTCTTTCCCTTTGCATGTTGTTTATGTTCTTGTTTTCCTTATTGTTTGCTTTGTAGTTACGTCGGCCCTAGATTTCATTAAAGGTGATGATGCTTCAGAAGTTGTTTTTAAGGATGCTGAAGCTGTTGAAGGTGAGGATGCTCTGACAAAGTATGAGAAGGGGAGGTATGATGGTAGTAATTATGTTGCTGTTCCAAACGTTAAGAGTTTTTCTAAAACTGCTTCGACTAGAAGGTCTAGTTGGCGTTTGTTAAAGGCTGCAAAGCCTGCTGATATTTCTGAGGCGGTGCATGTTAGTGATGACATAGAGGATTCGGAGGAATAGAGAGATCAGGATGTTGAAAATGTTGCTGATGAAGTTGTTGGGAAGAAGAGCAAAGGTAAGAAGGTGGCTGCTAAGGTTGTGATGTTGAAGAAAACTAAGGGTTCCACAAGTGTTGATGGTGAAGGGGTGTATACCCCTGGTTGGAATTTGAAGCTTACCGATACATTCAAGTCTTTTTCTGTTTGTGAGGATGTGCTTGCACATCTTGCTACCCCAGGTGCCAAGGTTTTCTTGGAAGGGTTGGATGATGATGCCTTGTTGACCAAGATGATGGTTGGGACCTGCAACTTGGCTGCAATGCTTCCTGAAGGTGTTAGTAGGTTTAGGAAGATGATGGGAGAGTATGGTGATTTTTTCAAGAAGAGAAGAGAGATTAAGCAGGCTCTTGCTTCTTTGAAGAAGGACTCTTTGGAATGGGCTGAGAAAGAAAAAAAACCCTTGTTTGTTTAATTGATGAGCTGAAGAGAGGGCATGAAGCAGAGGTTGCTAAGCATGAGGCTGCTCGGCTTAAGGTTGAGGTTGACAGGTTGGCACTTGAAGCAGAGAGGAATGTGTTTGAGGATGAGAAAACTGGGTTGGAGGCTTCCCTTGCTAGTGCTTTGGATGACAATCAGTGGCTGATTGAAGAGGGTTTTCAGCAAGTTGTCACTTATCTGCTTCATTCTGCTGAATTCAACTCTGCTCTTGGGGAGGTTTACACCAAACTCCTTATTCATGGTAAACATGCAGGTTTTGTTGCTGGTTTTAAAGCTCATGAGGCGGGTGAAGTTATTGAAGAGTCTCCTTTATATCAGCCTAAGTCCATGGATGTTTTCAAAGAGACGGTTTTGAGGATGGAGCAAAAATCCTATCTTTATGTTTCCCATGTGTCTTCTTTCTATGGGAAACCTTTGCAGGTGCTGAAACAGATGAAGCCCGTAGGATTAAATGAAGCCGTGTGTGCTAAGGTGCTTGAGTCAATTTCCAAGAAAAGGGCTCATTCTAGTGATAGCGAGGAGACTTTGGATGTTGACGAGATGTCGTCCAAATATGCTAGTGTTGAAGCCTCTTAGGCTGGAATTGTTGCTGAGAAGCTGTCGAAGAAAGGAAAGAAGTCTAAGAAGGCAAAGGTGGCGAAGGTGGTTGGAGAGGATGAAGCCTCGAAGCCTTCAGGGTCTGGTGGTATTGCTTAACTTCTCTTAGGTCCTTTATTCGTAGCTATCTTAGCAATCATTCTGTAAACAATTAACTGATGTTTGAACAGCTTGTCTTTTGGTGGGATCTAGTAGGTTCCCTTCTGGTGTTGGGCTTTACTAGCCTTATGAACAATTTGTAGTATTTGGCCTGTCAAGGCCTTTATGTTTAATGTTTAAGCCCTTAAGGCTGTGTTAGGTGTCCTTGCTTTGTTGGCTTTCATTGTTTGATTTTTAACCATGTTTGTTTTATGATGTTTGTCTTTGTAATGTTTAGTAATGTTTAACCGGTAGCATCTTAAAAGGTTGAATGCTGCGGTCATTCATCCTAAAGGTAGTCTAGGCAAACAAGTCACCAGCTATCCTATATACACTACTTAGTGTTTTTGGTTTTTCTTAAGTTTTGTTTAAAAACTTAAGGAACAATTGGTGTAGGTTGCTCAAACCCGTCGATGAGACATGTAAAGAAAAATTTTGTAAGTCTCATGGAGTTGGATTGATCTAGGAACTCACCCCTTATATAGGTCCATTCAACCTTTGAACCTATTGAGCAATGTGGCCTGGGAGCTCATCCCCTTACATGGCCCTTGCCATGGAGTTTCTTGCAAGGTTCTCAACCTGAAAGTAGGATAGAAAGACAAATTTTTAAAAGGGGATCTACTGATCCTTTCATTGATTTAAACATGTCATTGTTACATCATTTAATTTGTAAAGGACAACGTTTCTTAAAGGCCTAAACAAAGAACCTTTTAAGGTTCTTGCCGTTCCAGTGGCGTGGTAGCTTCTTGCCTTCCATATTGGCAAGTTTATAGGATCCTCCTTTGTGGGACTCTAGGATGGTGTATGGACCTTCCCATTTGGGTCCCAGCTTCCCTTGGCTTTCTTCCTTACTTGCTTTATTGTTCCTTAAGACTAAATCTCCTTATTTGAAGTGCTCATGCTTTACCCTAGCATTGTACTAGGACTCCATCTTTTGTTTGTATTGAGCTTCTTGAATTGCTGCTGAGTCCCTGGCTTCTTCTAAGAGGCCTAGGTTGAGCAAAGCTTCTTCTTCATTAGTCTTAACATCAACATGAAGTGTTCGGGTGTGGCAACCCCAATCTCGGCCAGGATGACTGCTTCGGATCCAAAAGTAAGGTTGTAAGGCGTTTTCTTGTTGCTTATTTTTTCGGTGGTTCGGATGGCCCATAAGACGCTTGGGAGCTCATCCAACCACTTTCCTCCTTTCTTGCCAAGCCTAGCCTTGATCCCTTCAACCACACTTCGGTTCATTCTTTAGACCTGGCCATTCGATTGTGGGTACGCCACAGAACTGAAAACCTGCGTTATTCGATATTCTTTGCACCAAGCACTGAAGGGTTTCTCTGCAAACTGCTTCCCATTATCTGTGACAAGTACTTCGGGCAAGCCATACCGACAGATAATATTTTCCCAAAAAAAATCAATGATTTTTTTTCCGGATATCTTTCCTAAAGGCTTCACTTCTGGCCATTTTGTGAAGTAATCAACAGCAATTAACAAGAACTTGACTCCTCTTTTGCTGGTGAGAAGGGTACAACGATATCCATTCCCCATTTGTAAAATGGCCAAGCTGAGTTGATGGGGATCAAGTCATGCTTGGGACTTTTTGGGACGGGGGCGTGGATTTGACAAGCTTCACATTTTTTTCAATTGCTCAGATGCATCACGATGCATAGAGGGCCAGAAGTAGCCGAGGTTCACGAGTTTTGCCACCACGGTTCTTGGACCACAATGAGCTCCACATATGCCTTCGTGAACCTCCTTTATTAAATGTCTGCTTTGTTCAGGGCCAACACATCGAAGCAATGGAGCCAAGTATCCTCTTTTATAGAGTATGTCTTCTTGGATGATGTATTACCTTGATTTGATTCGGACCCTTTCAGCTTCAACATGATCTTGAGGTAGTTCACCTTTTTTCAGGAACATTATGAATGGAGTCATCCAATTTGGTTCGTTTTCAGTGATTATATCTTGCACTTCGAGTTCGGATATGGAGGGATGTTGGATCACTTCAACCAACACCTTCTTAGTGAGATGGGCAAAATTTAATGAGGCAAGCTTGCTAAGAGCGTCAGCTTTCTTTTTGTGTGATCTTGGGACTTGTTTGATTTTGCAGGACTGGAAGGTGTTCATGATTTCCTTCGCCTTTTCTCTGTATTTTTTCATGTTTGGTTCTCTGGCTATGTAGCAATCATTCACTTGGTTGGAAACTAGGAGTGAATCAGTGAACACTTGAAGCTTTTGGACAACCATCCTTTTTGCAAGCTTCAACCCTGCTATCAGAGCTTCGTATTCTGCTTCGTTTTTGGTTATCTGAAATTCCAAGCGAAGAGCATATGTAAACTCTAACCCTTCGGGATTGATTAGGACAAGACCGGCCCCTGATCCTTCAGCGCTGGAAGCCCCGTCAGTGTAAAGCTTCCAGGCTTCCGGGTCAAGGGGTTCGTCTATTGTAATGTTAACTTCGGTAGTTTCCACCTTTGGAATTTCAGCTATGAAATCAGCCAATATTTGTGCCTTTATTGCTTTTCTTGAGATGTAGGTGATTTTGTGGTCACCTAGCTCGACAGCCCATTTGGCCAATCGTCCCGAAGTTTCAGGTCTTTCAAGCACACTTTTGATGGGTTGGTCGGTGACCACTTGTATGGGGTGTGCTTGGAAGTACCTTCGAAGCCTTCTGGCCGTTTGTACTAAAGCCAAGGCCAGTTTTTCCAAAGGAGGGTATGTGACATTCGTAGCCCTTACACTTTGAAACTTTGGCAAGTTTAGTCCTTGTAAATGTATTATGTTTCGCATGTTGGTTCTTATTTTTCTTTGAAACTTGATTATTACGAAATCACGTTTTATACTCACGCTTAAGTCCGAAATTCAAAATTTATGCTTGAAACGATATTTCTAAACATATTTAGTTGAAAAATAGGGAGAAATAAATTTAGAGTATAAAAATGATGATTTTGATCACAACGCACGATAGCGCGCAATTTGCGCGCCTATAATATGAAAATTCGCCTTTTTACACTGGATAGCACCTAATATTAACTTGGCTTGTATAATAATATACCTGGAGTCAAAAATAATATTTTTGGGTGCGTCGGGTATTTAAAACAGTTAAAGGCTTGTACCACGTTAACTAGTAGTATACCCGCTAATCTACACCTAATACCCACTAAATATTATAATATATTAATAAAATGAATCATCTAACCTAAGTATGTGTGTGTGTCATGTATGTGGGCTGCCACATATACCTATGTGAGTGACTCATGTAGTATGATGATAATTATAAAGCCTAGACCATTCATCTTCACCACTATAACACACTCCACCTTTTCCCCTTCCCCCTATGCACCATCGCCACCCACCTCCCTCACCCTCTCTCTCAATCTCTTGTTTTTCCAAGAACACCATTTCTATCATCCACATTTCTTCTAAATCATCCAATAAACTTAAAAATATGAAGATTTGAGCAAGGATTCTTAGGATTGTAAAGCAAGATTCATCCAAGTTCAAACATTTTTTCTTAAGGTAAAAACCCCAACTTTGTTCATCTCATTTTAACCTTTTTCATCTCTAACTTGGATGATTCACACAACTAAACTTATAAACATATGGTTTTTATAAAAATTAAAGAGAGATTGGATGGATATGTGTGTGTGCGTGAGTTTATACTTATGTATACATATGTGTGTGTAGTGTGCGTGTGTTTATGTATGTATGTGTGTGTTTATACTTCCAACCTAAACTGAAAATTCTAATTGCATGTATGATCAACCTCTTGAATAACAAAATTCATGTAATTATACACACAAATTTAAGGAAGATGTTGAAAAACACAAGATTATATATATGTGTATGTATGCCGTGAGGTGTATATATATATGTATAAGAATGAAGATTTTAAAATCTGATTTAGATCAGAAAGTTTAGACCTATAAATGTGTATAAAATGACTCATGTTGAGAAGAAAATTATGGGATTTTGATTTATAAGAAAATGGATAATTTTTGGACCAAAAAATGCCTAAATTATGGGCTTTAATGGGATATTTTGAAAGAAAATATGAGGTCTGATTGTTCATACTAAAAATCACCTAAAACTCCATCTAATAACTTATTTTGACCAAAAACTTTGAGTATTGGTTCAAAAGCTAGATTTTGGCAAAGTCCGGTACAAAAGTATGTAGTAAAAAGGCGAAAAACGGCTTAATTTGTATAAATTTCAAATCTGATTTAGAACAGGTCTTAAAAGTGTATTTTTGAAATAAAAACATGTAATTAAAGGTATGTTTAAAATACTACATGTTTTTACAAGTCACACGAATTGGAATTTTGAGAAATTGCCAAAGTATCGCCTAAAACCGACAAGTTGTGTAACTAGGTGTCTTGCTACCTTAACACCTTAGACTTTTAAGACATATCCTTTATTAGTATTCTTATACGTATAGGTTGAGTTCTTCAGAATTCCTAGTCTTAACTCGTGACAAGTTTATTTGGATTCATCGTGCTTAAGCAAAACAGTGAATATATCTTTCCCCCTTTTTCATGTTTTATACTTTTGGGGCTATTCATGTATGCTATTATCAAATGTTATTCTTATTCTTAATGAAATTCTCATGTGTGTTTGCTTTATGTTAATTTGTGTGTCTATGACTTGTCAAAATCATTAACCTTTGAGGGCCTAGCATTTCAATGAATAGTACTATGGTATATACCCCTTGTGACTCTGTTGAGAGACCTTGGTCATTGTCTTGTGATTCATTATACTCAAAAATGGTTTGATTCTTGATTCTTGATACTTGATTCTTAGGGTTGATTTTGAACGGATATTACTTAAATTACATAATTGCAAACGGTATACAACACATGAATTGCGAAACGTTTTTGTACTATATGTATCAAATGGATGTACTCACCAATACATTATATGTGTTGACAAATCATTTTGTACATGTTTCAGGTGACGTTTGATCTTACTTGCTTTCACGCTTAGGCTGGACCTAGTGCTTAAATAAAAGACTGAATATTTATTTATCTATGTTTGAGATTTCTATTAAGGCTTTTGTATTTCCTTTTGGATAATGAAAGTTTGTTTGCTAGTAATATTTACAATTTAGTCCATGTGCTATTGGACAATCGTCACTACGTGACACCTCGATGTTTCCGTCATCGGTTGGGGTGTTACAGGGTACTTGACCTCTGCCAACTTTAAAGTTTTACTGAAGAAGTAGACAGGTACCTGGGCTTTATCTCTTTCAATGGTGAGAACAACACTGAGGGCTTCGTCAGTAACATAAAGATAGATAGAGATCGTTTCCCCTGCTTCAGGAGCTGCAATGGTGGGGAGGGAAGCCAGATATTGTTTCATCTGGTTAAAGGCTTCCCCGGCTTCTTCTGACCACCTGAAGTCTTTCTTGTCTGTGCAGCCTTTGAGAGTCTTGAAGAAGGGTAGGGACCTTTCAGCTAGCTTTGACATGAAGCGTTTTAAGGCGGCAAGTTTGCCATTCAAGCTTTCCACTTCTTTCTTGGTTTGTGGTGACTTCATGTTCAGGATGGCTCGAACCTTGTTGGGGTTGACCTTTATGCTTTGCTTCCCCACGATATGTCCGAAGAATTTTCCCTCTTCGAAACCGAACAAACAGTTTACAGGATTGAGTTTCATATTGATCTTTCTGAGGTTGTTAAACGTTTCTTGTATGTCTTCGAGCATTTGTTCCTCCGTCTTGCTTTTGATGACTAGGTCATCTACGTAAGCTTCCATGTTCTTGCCAATTTGCCCGGCGAACGCCTTGTCGACCAACCTTTGGTACGTGGCACCTGCATTTTTTAAGCCAAAAGGTATCTTTTGATAACAAAACATACCCTTGTCAGTGTGAAAGGCAGTTTTCTCTTCGTCTTCCTCCTTCATTTGTATCTGGTGATAGCCTTTATAGGCATCCAGGAAACACTTGAAGGGGAAACCTGTCAATGAATCAACTTTTAGATCACCTTCAGGCAAAGGATAACAATCTTTAGGGCAAGCCTTGTTGTGGTCTTTGAAGTCTATGCACATTCTCCATGAATCATCAGGTTTTCGGACCATCACCGGGTTTGCAACCCAGGATTGGTATTTGACTTCACGGAGAATTCCTGCTTCAACTAGTTTGTCAACCTCTTGGCATGCAGCCTTGCTTCGTTCAGGAGTGAGGCTCCATTTCTTCTGGACAACCGATTTGACATTTGGAGGAATCTTAAGCTCATGTTCAGCAACGTCTCGGGGGATGCCAGTCATGTCACTAGGACACCAGGAAAAAACATCAACATTGTTTCATAACAATCCTTCAAGATTCGAAAGTGTTTTTGTGGGGAGGTCTTTTTTGACCCGTATTTTCTGTTCTGGGTATTTAGGGTTGATTCTGAGACCAAGCTTGCCTCGGTCACCGTTGCTTTCATTTACCACTAGTACTGTGGTTGAGGCTTGGAGGGTTGTGATCCCATCTTTTGTGGGGATCTTTGCACTTTTCCGACTAATGGAGATGGTCATGTCGAAACCCACCACGCCAGGTCTGCCGATGATAACATCGTAATTGGATGGCAAGTCTAAGACGATGAAGTTTAGTGGTTCAGTTCTTTGCATTTTTCCATCGGAGAAATTCACATCAAGTGTTATTTCTCCTAAGGGCTTGATGGGAATGTCTGCAATGCCTTTGATAGAGGCTTCTGTGGGTTGGAGCTTGGAGCGTTCCTCCGGACTCAGGAGGTTAAAGTATTTTACAAACATGATCTCGGTGGCTGCTCCCGTATCTATGTAAGCCTTTTGTGTTTTTACTGAACCGACGAAGGCTTCAAGGAGGAGGGGATCACAATGTTTGTCTTATTTAGTGTGAGGAAAACAAACGCCTTGATGCTCCCAAGCTTCCAATCTCTGACGCTTGCTTGGTGTTCCTTGCTCGGACAAGACCATGGCAACTTCTTTCTTTTTGCTGTCAGGCATGTTTTCTTTTACACCTTTCACCAAGTGGGCTAGTTCCCCTGATTTAATGGCTTCCTCAATTTTCTTAAGTTGGAAATAATCATTGGTGTGATTTCCCTTTTCCTCATGAAACTCACAATACTGGTTGGAATTTTCATTTCTTTTGCTCTTGGGCAAGGGACGTGGAGGCCGAAAGGTGTGTTTAACTTCTTCTGTTGCTAGAATTTCTTGAGGAGTTTTGGTGAGGACCATGAAGTTGACATTTCTGTCCCGGCTTGGAGGGTTCCTGCTTTCTGACCTTCGAGACTCAAACCCCCTGGGTCTTCTGTTGTAGGTCCCATAGTTGCCCCTCTTTCTGTTAGGACTGTTGCTTCTCCAGGTAGAGCTCCTTTTTCTTTGCTCCTTGATGTCTACAGCCTCTTCTCCTCGGATGTGGGCTTCAGCCCTTTCTAAGGCTTCTTCAAGAGTTCGTGGGAGACTCTTGTTGAAGTCTCTTGTAAGGTATTTCGAATTGATAGCGTTCATGAACCCTGCAACCTTCATCTTTTCATCTGCACCGACATAGGTGAGGCCTTCTTTCTTGTATCTTTTGATAAAGCTTCTCAGGCTTTCATCATCTTTCTGTTTGATCTGAAAGATGACTGTTGCGTCCTTGACACAACGCCTTTGTTGCGAGAAGTTGGCCAGAAATCCTTTTCCTCGGTCGTTGAAGGTTTTAATGCTTCCTGCAGGTAGATCGTTGAACCAGATCCGAGCAGATCCTACCAGGGTTTGCATAAACATGAGGCAGCATTCGGGGTCGCCCCATTTTTCTATTCGAGCAGCCCCGGAGAAGATCTGTAGATGGTCTTCAGGATCATCGGTACCATCATAAGTTCTGATATTAGCTGGCATCTTCAATTTGTTTGGGAAGTCATAATCTGCTATATCTTCGGAGAAGCAGGATAGACTGTTAGGTTTGTACGGCTGATGGGTAATCAGCTCTACCCTGCTGTTGTTGTTCCCGTTAGGGTTCCCCTATTGAGCAGCAATATCTTGGCTAATGAGTTGTTGCCAGGGAAAGTGAGCCATCATTTGGGATATCATGTAGGGCATGAGGTTAAAGCCTTGAAGGCTCTCAGTTGTTACTACGTTGTTTGCTACCATGGAGGCACTACGAGCCATGGGCAGGGTGGCCATGGCCTGTGCCCATGAGGTGGCAGCTGGTGGTGGAACACTAGCAATGGGTGACTGCAAGAGTTGATCGAGAGTGAGTTCGTACCCGATGGGTGCACCAGTGGTGGTGGCTTGGGTAGTGAATAGGGGAAAGGCAGTAGGATTGGGCCTTGTTGCCTGATAGGAAGTAGGAAGCCTGTTGCTTGGACCTGCTTCATAGTTCCGAGAAGCAGGTTGGTGACTGTAACACCCCAACCGATGGCGGAAACATCGAGGTGTCACGTATGAATGATTGTTCAGTAGCTCATGGTAATACATATGTTTAAATAATCCTTTATTTCATTACAAAATTGAATTACATTAAAGTCTACATTAAATAAGCAAACAAAGCTTAAAACTTCAAATATCTCCTCATGCTAGCTCTAGACTTCATGCATCAGTATTTCCTGTTGAGTTTGGAAAAATGGGGGGGTCAACTAGAAGTTAGTGAGAATACATAATCCATGTTAAGCATATAGTTTAAGTATAAAAGTTTAGCAATTCGTATGTCTATCGTAAATTTAAATCTACATGAATAGTATAATATGTTGACATAATCAAACCTCCGACTAGTTTAGGTCCATCCCGTCATCTACGGTTCACCTTAGTAATATGTTGAACGATAACAATCACCCACGTTACCTATGTAGGAGGTACACGTATCCGGGTGGGGTTGTCAATCCAATAGATCTATTATTGAGTATTGCCGGCTTGGCCATAGCTAATGATTATGTAAATGTTGAAACTCGTTGAAACTCGTTGAAACTGTTGACTAATTCATGAGGCAATAAAGTTTACTACTAGACATGCATGTTGAATTGCTTAAATAATGGTTGCAAGTATAAAGAATCGCATAAACATGGTTACGTAAACTCACCTTAGTATAGTATTAGGTCTTGAGGAATAGTATGAGTGTAGCCCAATAGATTGCCAAGTATTACCCTATGTATAAGGCAACAAATAAGTCTAAGTCTATCTAGTCTACAAGTATATTCTAGGGTTTCGATTTGGGGATATCCATTTGTTGAATTTATAATAAAATGTTTTAATAAAGGGAAATTTGATAATTAAATAAATGAAAGTCTTTTTATAAAGTTTGAATTTAGGATGTTCACAATAATGTGTTTGAAGTATAAAAATAATTTTTATAAAATTATTTTCTTTAAAATAGAATATTAATTCTATTTATAACAAGTTATCAAGATTTAACTTTAATATATAAAAATACTAAAATTAAAGAATTATTAGTTTCAAATTTACATTTCTGTTCTAAATATTTTTTTTTACATTCGATATCGTATAGTCTTTCATTTATGTAAACATCACTTTATAAATATAATTGTGTATTAGAAAAAAAAAAACGATAGATTCTATGATAAGTGTAACATCTTATAAAATACATAACTAGTTAACCAAAATTCCTATATAAACGAGCTTATAAACGAACAGTATAAATTCTTGGAATTTTAATTAACAAAAGTACATGAAAATAATTTGTCCATAATTCCATAAACCATTTTATAATAAAACAAAAGGTATAAAATTTAATTAAATTGAATGGCCTTATTAGTTCAGTAGGTTGATGGTGTATGAGTTACAATATTCATTATTCAAAAGAGAGAAATAATATCAAGAACATTTTGGGTCACCAAGGAAAACGAACTAGTGACTAATGCGTTTACGAACAATCCAAGTTTGGCATATTGGTTTATTACAAAAACTAAAAAAAAAAAAAAAGTATTTAGGAATTACCTAAAATCGGTGTCGTCGAAGTCTATATGGTTGGAGCTCAAAGCGACAACGGAGGCTATATGGTACAAAATTAGACTGGTTTGAGTGGTTGTATTAGGCTAGCAGGTTCTGACACAACTACGGTGGAAATGAAATGGACAAGTGATGGTCACGGCATCATACCAAGCTGCTGATATCAAAGGGAATATTTTAGTGAGGCAAAAGGAGAGTGAGTTGGCTTTGTTCAAAAAAGAAAAGGTAGGGTGTCGATTCTATTTATGAGTTTGTAGGAGCTCATAAGATTTGGAATGTCCCGTGATTCCTGGTCGGTGATTGGACTAGTTAAGGTAAGGGTTTGACCGCTTGTTGACGCATTGATGATTCACTTGTTTCATGGTATTAGACATGAAATTTGTATGGAAAGTTTTAGATGATTGGTTGGGTTAATTAAACTTGTTAGACTTACTGTATGCAAAATGGACGGTCATGAAAGGCGCCATAGAAAAACAAACGGACAGAGGAAAGATGGAGGAGATGTTAGTCAATAGTGTTTTATCAAATGCCACCTAATTTTAATACAATCTGTTTTTTTTTTTTTCAATTATTGGTTTGCACACAATAAAGGATATATGTGATTGAATTCTAATTTAAAAGAGTTATTAAATGTTTTTTTTTTTTCAAAACCATATTTAAACATCTCTAAATTTTTGAAAGTCTTAATTGTTAACATTTATAATCTTTGGTAGGGATGGCAATCAAACCCGAACCCGATGGGTAAACCCGAAACCCGACACATTTGGGACGGGTTTGGGGTTGGGTAATCGGGTATGGGTCCGGGTATGGGATTAATTTTTATTTTTTTCGCGGGTTTGGGACGGGTTTGGGATTTGATGATATACCCGTTTACCCGACCCGATTACCCGATAAAGTATACCCGTTTACCCTGTTAGATACCCAATATAATTTCTTATATATCTTTTTAAATATGTATGCATAATATATCTAATTGTCCATCTAGATTGCCATATTATGCTAAAAATTACCAAAAATTAGTGTATACTATTTGTTATATATAGCTTTGAGTGTTTTTATATGATTTAAGTATTTTATATTTATACATTATAATATTTACATATATATTTAATAATGCTAAATGTAATTAGTTAGTAGTTATCAATAGATACCCGACAGGTTTTTGGTCGGATATACCCAATGGGTAAGTTTTTAAAATTAATGGGTTTACCCGAAACCCGCGGGTATACCCAATACCCGACGGGTAATCACCTGACACAAACCCGACGGGTTTTGGGTCGGGTTTGGGACAAGCATACCTAATCGGGTATGGGGTTGGGATTACCTAAACCCGTCCCAAACCCGACCCATTGCCATCCCTAATCTTTGGCAAAAGAATTAAACGTTTCATATATTATTTTTTTTTTAGTAAATAATATTTTACATTTTTTATAAAACATTTAATTTAAATATAAGATAAAATTTAGTTATGTTGAACCCAACTTTGTAAAATTTGGGTTTTGAAATTTCGGGTTGTTCCATTACTATCCCGATCGCTAAGCTAACTTGTTTTTATGTTTTTTTTTTTGGTTTATTGTCACTTTGGGTCCTCAAAGTTATAATCAATTTATTGTATAATTTGCGAATGTTACAGTCTCCCCAACTTTTTGGAACTTCGTCCTGAAGTTATTAAAAACACAGGGTTGAGGGTGATTGGGTAGAAATTAGGACAACTGTGTTTTGGAAAATTTGAGTTAAGGCACGACATGAATTTATAGGTAATAGAATAAACTGTTTCGAATAATCTGGATGAAAGGATTGATATGTGTGAGTTTTAAGGATTGAATTAGGTTGGTCTAAAATAGCAAGGAAAATAAGAATCTAGCAAAATACTGAACTTAAGTTTTAGGAATCCTAAATAAAATGCATGAATTGATTGACTATAGAAAGACTAAATGTACTACCAGGTAACTAGAGTTTATAATTAGTTATCTATCGAAGACCTTGATAGAATTTCACACTACCTTAACGTACCTGTAAATTCATGATTACGTTCCGGACTGCAATCACCAATTTACCTTACATTAGGGTTTTGTATCCTTCTATGACTCTAAACACACATGTAAGTAATGCAAAATAACCTTGTGATTGAATCTTTGTATCAATGAGTCTAATAAATCTTTGTATCAAATTAGATGTATGATGTATCCAAAAATGAGTCCAACTGTTGAGCAAGAAAAAGACCTCTACCAGTCAGTGAGTAGGAACCTCTACCGATTGTTGAGCAGGTGCGATAGCCTCTACCAGTCGTTGAGCAGGTTATTAGAACCTCTACCGACTGTTGAGCAGGCATGATGACCTCTACCAATCGTTGAGCAGGTTATTAGGTACTCTACCAACTGTTGAGCAAGTACTTCATCCTCTACCAGTTGTTTGATTAATTGTAACAATTGTTTTTGATTTAACACATAAGTTGCCAGTTGATAATACATACATGTAAGAAAGTTTGTAAATGTCTCAAGTATCAAGTATGGTATGCGAGTTGTAATAGAGTTGTCCTAAACAAGGTTAATGACTTTAGGTGTGTTTATAGCAAATAGTTTATTTTCCATGCTTCCAAATATCATGAATAATCAAATCCTCATGTATAACAAAGAATCAAGTTTGATGCAACGAACAATTAAGTTTTCAATAGTTTGGTTATCGTGGAGATCATGTTCATGTTCGAGGAGGTAAAGGATGTGAATTTAGTTCTTGAGCGGATGATGAAAAATTCTTGAAGCAGAATCAAAGTTGTGAGAGATAGTGAATGTGAAGAGAGTTGATAAAGAGTTTATTTTATAGTATGGAGATTATATGATTTGGGTAGGGTGTTGAATATTTAAAAAGTGGCTAAGATGGTAAGGTGAAGTGTGACTGTGAAATCCATGGATGGTTATGAAATGAGATTGATTTAAGCTGTAAAATTTTGAGATTTTTGAGCTTAGTTTAAGGAAGGTGAGTGTAATCATTTATTCATTAATTAAAACGAATAAACGAAAACGTTGACTTATCAAAACTTCTAGATTCTAATAACATAGTGAAGACATGCTTTAGCCTATAAGTGAACACTCATCCCGAGAATTCCCAGGTAGGCATCCGGGTCCCTCGTCTGATTGGGATATATGCGCAATGCCAGTCCTAGACAGAAAACTCAGAATACAGGCGTTCACCCTTCCAGATTGCACGTGTTCGTTATTAAAATCTAGAACTTTGACGAGATCTCAAGGTGGTTCAGGCTAAACCTGAGGATTTGTCCTATTAGTCTAAGAGTAGATCTTGTGATGGAGGCACTCTTCTTGTAGGGGTTGAAGTAGGGATAAGAAGTAGGAGTGAGATAGAGAATAGCAAGTAAAAGGAGCAAATACTGGTTATATTCCTATGGTTATAGACTAGATTATTTTTTTTTCTAATAACCTAATTCCCTATAACCAAGGCTCTGATACCAATCTGTAACACCCCAACCGATGGCGGAAACATCGAGGTGTCACGTATGAATGATTGTTCAGTAGCTCATGGTAATACATATGTTTAGATAATCCTTTATTTCATTACAAAATTGAATTACATTAAAGTCTACATCAAATAATCAAACAAAGCTTAAAACTTCAAATATCTCCTCATGCTAGCTCTAGACTTCATGCATCAGTATTTCCTGTTGAGTTTGGAAAAATGGGGGGGTCAACTAGAAGTTGGTGAGAATACATAATCCATGTTAAGCATATAGTTTAAGTATAAAAGTTTAGCAATTCGTATGTCTATCGTAAATTTAAATCTACATGAATAGTATAATATGTTGACATAATCAAACCTCCGACTAGTTTAGGTCCATCCCGTCATCTACGGTTCACCTTAGTAATATGTTGAACGATAACAATCACCCACGTTACCTATGTAGGAGGTACACGTATCCGGGTGGGGTTGTCAATCCAATAGATCTATTATTGAGTATCGCCGGCTTGGCCATAGCTAATGATTATGTAAATGTTGAAACTCGTTGAAACTCGTTGAAACTGTTGACTAATTCATGAGGCAATAAAGTTTACTACTAGACATGCATGTTGAATTGCTTAAATAATGGTTGCAAGTATAAAGAATCGCATAAACATGGTTACGTAAACTCACCTTAGTATAGTATTAGGTCTTGAGGAATAGTATGAGTGTAGCCCAATAGATTGCCAAGTATTACCCTATGTATAAGGCAACAAATAAGTCTAAGTCTATCTAGTCTACAAGTATATTCTAGGGTTTCGATTTGGGGATATCCATTTGTTGAATTTATAATAAAATGTTTTAATAAAGGGAAATTTGATAATTAAATAAATGAAAGTCTTTTTATAAAGTTTGAATTTAGGATGTTCACAATAATGTGTTTGAAGTATAAAAATAATTTTTATAAAATTATTTTCTTTAAAATAGAATATTAATTCTATTTATAACAAGTTATCAAGATTTAACTTTAATATATAAAAATACTAAAATTAAAGAATTATTAGTTTCAAATTTACATTTCTGTTCTAAATATTTTTTTTTTACATTCGATATCGTATAGTCTTTCATTTATGTAAACATCACTTTATAAATATAATTGTGTATTAGAAAAAAAACGATAGATTCTATGATAAGTGTAACATCTTATAAAATACATAACTAGTTAACCAAAATTCCTATATAAACGAGTTTATAAACGAACAGTATAAATTCTTGGAATTTTAATTAACAAAAGTACATGAAAATAATTTGTCCATAATTCCATAAACCATTTTATAATAAAACAAAAGGTATAAAATTTAATTAAATTGAATGGCCTTATTAGTTCAGTAGGTTGATGGTGTATGAGTTACAATATTCATTATTCAAAAGAGAGAAATAATATCAAGAACATTTTGGGTCACCAAGGAAAATGAACTAGTGACTAATGCGTTTACGAACAATCCAGGTTTGGCATATTGGTTTATTACAAAAACTAAAAAAAAAAAAAAAAAGTATTTAGGAATTACCTAAAATCGGTGTCGTCGAAGACTATATGGTTGGAGCTCAAAGCGACAACGGAGGCTATATGGTACAAAATTAGACTGGTTTGAGTGGTTGTATTAGGCTAGCAGGTTCTGACACAACTACGGTGGAAATGAAATGGACAAGTGGTGGTCACGGCATCATACCAAGCTGCTGATATCAAAGGGAATATTTTAGTGAGGCAAAAGGAGAGTGAGTTGGCTTTGTTCAAAAAAGAAAAGGTAGGGTGTCGATTCTATTTATGAGTTTGTAGGAGCTCATAAGATTTGGAATGTCCCGTGATTCCTGGTCGGTGATTGGACTAGTTAAGGTAAGGGTTTGACCGCTTGTTGACGCATTGATGATTCACTTGTTTCATGGTATTAGACATGAAATTTGTATGGAAAGTTTTAGATGATTGGTTGGGTTAATTAAACTTGTTAGACTTACTGTATGCAAAATGGACGGTCATGAAAGGCGCCATAGAAAAACAAACGGACAGAGGAAAGATGGAGGAGATGTTAGTCAATAGTGTTTTATCAAATGCCACCTAATTTTAATACAATCTGTTTTTTTTTTCAATTATTGGTTTGCACACAATAAAGGATATATGTGATTGAATTCTAATTTAAAAGAGTTATTAAATGTTTTTTTTTTTCAAAACCATATTTAAACATCTCTAAATTTTTGAAAGTCTTAATTGTTAACATTTATAATCTTTGGCAAAAGAAATAAACGTTTCATATATTATTTTTTTTTAGTAAATAATATTTTACATTTTTTTATAAAACATTTAATTTAAATATAAGATAAAATTTAGTTATGTTGAACCCAACTTTATAAAATTTGGGTTTTGAAATTTCGGGTTGTTCCATTACTATCCCGATCGCTAAGCTAACTTGTTTTTATGTTTTTTTTTTTGGTTTATTGTCACTTTGGGTCCTCAAAGTTATAATCAATTTATTGTATAATTTGCGAATGTTACAGTGACCAGGCGGACTAGTAAGAGGACGAGGTGGTCCAGAGGAGAGTGACACTTCCTCCTCGTTGTAATCTAGTCGGATGCGAACTCCTTTCTCCCTTTCCTTCATAACGTGTTGGTTTAAGAGGGATCTGAGGTGCAAGAAGTTGCTTGCAACTCCTTCCGGGGTCAGATCTATACGCTAGGGAACTTGTGCATCATTGGGGAGAGGAGACATCACCCCTGAACGAGTGGGGGGTGGTGTCTGGAAGATTGTAAACTCAGGATGAGTTGGTGGAGTTTAAGTACCAACAGAGGTACTTCCTAGAGTGGAAAATGACACAGATCTATTGGGGGAAGCTTGATCTGTGCCTGGTGAGATCTGATTTACCTCTTCTTGAGACTCAGGGTCAGACATGCTAGAAAGTTGGAGCTACACGATTGATTTTTCAAAGGGACAATGGCGCAGCCCCACGGTGGACGCCAACTTGTTGCTACAACAAATAATAGCCTAACGTTAGTTCTAAGTCACAGGAAGGGTTAAAGGGTTCAAGGGTTTAAATCTGCCTAACGCATGTTGTGGTGTCCTCCTACGTTGCAAAACGTAGAAGGAGGTTCAAGATAATATTGTTTTTGAGTATTAGAATGTTGGGTTGAGAGTGACTTAAGACCAGAGGTGGTATTCTAAACCCAGGTGATGTGTTCGTGTGATGGAGATATTCTCCTCACGTGTGTGGACCAAAAGAATAGAAGATTGAGTGTAAGAGAGAATAATCAGGGATGGATCAGATCTGTGGGATTGATCCTGATTATATAGAGAAGGCATCTTCTAATTTAGGTAAGGATATTATCTTGGAACATGATTCAACAAGAGGACAAGCTACTTTAAGCCGGTGGTGGCTTTGGACCTGCGGTCCGAGTAGTGCAGTGTCTATACGACAACTGCTTTGGGCTGACCGAGGAAAAGATGACAAGACAGGTCATCTTTTGATCTGTGCTTCTCCGTCCTTTGAACCTTTGTAGGTTTCAACTCTTCAAGCATAGATTTGTGATAGTTATTAATCTTTTTGCTTTAGGCTACCCACCTCATCAGTATTCATAACATCTGCACTCTTAAAATACTTATATGAATTTGATATAACTTTGTCATTTAAGTAGGAAGTCCTTTTTTGTTCCGAAACAACATTGTAGTAACTAGTTACTGCTGAAAGATAATTTCCGTCCATGATGTATGACTGAAAAAAAAATACAATGATAATCTTACTTTTGCTGAAAGATGATGAAACTTTGATTTAGGCAAGAATGACTCTGACCATTCACTAAATCGACTAATCAAGATAATAAGCCATATAGTTGGCATACTAGCATAGTATAAAAGGTACACTACAATTAATATTTGTAGACATTGGCAGAATCATGTAGGGTCTATTGACTTTGTTGGATTATTTTACGTGGTAAAATGGTAATCAAGAATTCAAGAGTGAAAGATTGGAGAAGAAGAAAAAATTCAAAGAAGAAGAAGAAACTCAAAATCAATTTTCTCATTCACAACCGGTTACTTATTGATACTAAAAAAATAAAAAAATTTGGGTCGGGGATATAGTTAGGTCAAATGACTCTCTGTGCAAGTGTGCAACTCACGCCACGACTACTGTGTTATGTCTAGCTCACCCTTGTAGTTATTTTCATAAACCAGAGAAATTAAACTTACCATGAATGCAATAAAACTAGCGGTGATTAGGGATTAGCAATTCATGGTTCTAAATTGTCAGAAACGGGAAATCAAAACCGAACCGCTAGATTCGGAACTTATTCTTGTATTTAGGATCCGCTTCTTCCAGTTTTTAAATTTGGATGAAAACGTTTTTCGGTTCAGTTAGGAACCGGTGCATCCGTTTAAAGAACCGCTAGAACGGCATGTAAGGTCGCCCATCCACATTTTCAGTTTCCCGGTTTAAACTGTATAAAGAATATTGTAATTCAAGTCATGTTAACTATATAACATCTAATGAACTTGTTGAAGTATGAGTTTTATTCAAATTATGTAACTTCGATAAAACATATAAAGTACAATAAGAGAAAGAAAGTAGCTTAAACTAAGAAGCAATGCTTATAAAATCATTTATAAGGTGCACGGGTTGGCGTATAATATGTATCGGGCAATGGTGTAATGTAACATGTGACATTAGTAATGCATAACACATATTACTCGTAGTGTCAAAATTATCAATCATTATATGTGGTTAGTACCGTGCACTTCTGTAAAAGTAGCATAGGTCCTTAATAGAGTTAATTGCGAATTTAGTCCCTGAGGTTTGTCAAAATTTGCCACTTTCATCCAAATCTTTTTATTTGGTCAATTTAGTCCCTGTGGTTTCATTTTTTTGTCATTTTAGTCCCTATGGACTAAAAAGATTTGGATAAAAGTGGCAAATTTTGACAAACCTCAGGGACTAAAATGACAAAAAAAATGAAACCACAGGGACTAAATTGACCAAATAAAAAGATTTGGATGAAAGTGGCAATTTTTGACAAACCCCAGGGACTAAATTGGCAATTAACTCTCCTTAATATAACTATTACACTACAACTTAAGTTTACTAAAGTAATTTTTAATTTAATTGTTAATGTTAGAATTTAATTGCCAACTGGTTCTGACAAGAACCATTTACACAATAACAGTTTAACCCGGTTTCATATCAAACATGTAGGTTTTAAATGGTCCGGTTCTGGTTGTTATATTTATAAATTTACCGCTTCCGATTCGATTCGATTCCTTCCGGACCTAAACCATTAAGGTAAGAAAAAAGGAATTTTGGTTAGCTACAAGGAATTTTCCTATTTTATTCACACAAGAAATTAAGAAAAAGAATTTTACAACTTGTATGATTTCTTGTTCTTCCATCTTTAACCCCCTTTTCAGTTCTTTTATGCATTGATAACAATTAATTACAAGTAATACTAACGAATTAAAGTATTTCATTCATGAGAACAGTTATATCATCCTATCTATAATCTACAAAGAAACGTTATGATGATGGCATGACATTCATATGTACAACCTCCCCTTTGAATGTGTCATGTCGCACAATGTGAGATTTTTTATTTTTTTTAGTTTTTTAATAAATTAAAAATATTATACATAATAACAAAACCATACCTATAAAACTTCCTTATCCTCACCTCAAACCCTAAAATCCCAATTAACCTCCACATCTGATCGTGTAAATGATGTTCCATCAGAGATCTTCGTCTTCGTAGGGCTACACGGCACCGACCTCGTGGCTGCCAGAGAATCCAAACTCCGCCGGAGAATCTGTCTCATGGCGGCAATAAGACCAACGGTCGGATCAACAAGCGGACCTGAAGCGATCGGAGATCTACAAAACGACACGTAGCGAGTCATAGCCTCTTCAGTTGTTATCAACATTTACTTCTAACGATCTCATCCTTAATAGCCTCACCACACAATCCACATATCCATTTCCTTTTATAACGTTCTCTTATCCGTTCTATATATTCCGGTGTACAATCATCCGTCAATCCACGACAACTACACATAACAGATTCGACTTCCGTCGTCTCCGTTATTAATTTTGTTGCACACGATTGTGATTCCGTTGACGACATCATCATCGCATCACTAATCACGGTAGTAGACATCATCTCTTAAATAGAAATAGTAAACAACATAGCAGAGCCGTCCCTGAGAGTCCTAAAAAATATTTGGGCCTTGGGCGAGGAGTGAAAATCGGGCCCTAAAATATATATTTTTTTAAATAAAATTCTTTTATAAATGCTTAAAATGCACTAAAAAGCTTAAAATATACAAGAAAAATTTAAATATTTATATAAAAAACGTTTTTAGTAAAATCGGGTCCTAATATATAGGGTCAAGATCGTGTACAAAGTGTTTTTTTGTGAGAAGTATTAAAAATTGATACTTATGCATCATTTTTTGAACTTAGTCGTGATGTTTTGGATTGTTTTTCCTATAAAACACCAAACATAACAATTAAAAACCGAAAACAATGTATTTTAGGCTTAAAACTTAAAACATCATGCTAAGAACATTAGCAGTGTGTTTTAAGCGTTAAGTAGTGTGTTTTAGCTGTTTTTTAAATTTAATGACTATAATACATTGTATTGTGTTTTAGATTGTTGTGTTTGGTGTTTTTCAAGTTAAAACAACCTAAA
Organism: Ambrosia trifida; assembly: GCA_028751855.1. Classification (NCBI taxonomy): domain Eukaryota; kingdom Viridiplantae; phylum Streptophyta; class Magnoliopsida; order Asterales; family Asteraceae; genus Ambrosia; species Ambrosia trifida. Next base: position 40,538,366 of record CM054130.1, read on the forward strand.
ACATCATTCTTAAATCCAAAACATGATGTCTACATGTCAATTCTTAGTCCTCACACTTCTCACGAAAAATGTACTTTGTACAGGATCTCTCTCTCTCTCTCTCTCTCTCTCTCTATATATATATATATATATATAGGGGAGGGTTATCTTGAGAACGCTAAATATTGTGAGAACCATAAGAACAAGTACAAAAATCAATCAAAATCAATTTTTTTTAATACAAATCCCATTATAATCAAAATGCAACATTAATAAATGAATTTTCTTTTCAAATAATCCATCTTTTCTTGCAAAAACACTTTCAAATTAACTTTTTACACATGTGTAAATGAAACAGTTTACACATGTATAAACAGCAAATTTACACATGTGTAAAAACAAATTATTTTCGTATACGTTTGAATTTTTACGCGTAAATTGTGTTTTGGGGATTGTATTTTAGTAATAAAGACAAGTGTAAAAAGAAATTTTGAATTTGAATGGTTTTAGATGCCGTTCTCACGGTTCGCACGAAATATAGGTGTTCTCAAAATAACTTTCCCCTATATATATATATATATATATATATATATATATATATATATATATATATATATATATATATATATATATATATATATATATATATATATATATATATATCATATTTTTATAAAATTTTGGGCCCCTCCGAGATTTGGGCCTCAGGCCGTAGCCCGGACCCACCCTACGGCCTACCCAAGAGATGGCCCTGCAACATAGAAACATTCACTATTTTATTAACATTTATCTTCTTCATATCATTGGAATTCTCTGTTTTGTTTTAGTTGCATTGTTTTAAAAAACAAGTATAGTTTGTGTTGTTATATCATTATGTATTTATGTACTTTGATTAATATTTGACTGACGTTTTGTTGGTCTAAATGTGCTTTATCTTTCTTAATTGTAAGGTTCCGTAATTTGAATATGGTAAGGGTTTGATTGGAAGTTTATGGACGACGGTCGGAAGTAGTTGTCGGCGACTCCTCCACTTCCTCCTCCAAAGCTTACGTCACATAGACTTTCCCTTTCTCTTCTGGTAACTCATGAATTGAAGAGACGTGAGGCGTCATGCATCTCTTCCTAGACGATGCCGTTTCTTCCTCTTCCAATTTACCTGTAAGTATATTCACTTTTCATCCCTTTCTCGAATAATAATAATAATAATAATAATATTATTATTATTATTATTATTATTATTATTATTATTTGTAACATCCGGCCCCTCTCACCACCAATATTGTCCGCTTTACCCCGATGGGTTGTCCATCCAGAGCTCACGGATTTGTTTTTGGTCGCCCCGGTGGAGACTTCCCTGGAGGTCACCCATCCTGATACTACTCCCACCTGAGCACGCTTAACTGTGGAGTTCTCCTCTCATCCACTAGCATTAAGCCCAAAACGCGTTGGTGATTTAAGAGGCTTTGGATTACTTATGAACCAAGGATCTCTCCTGGCCACGGCCGATGTGGGATTTGCCTAGGGTGTCATACAAAGGTCCATGTTAATCTCCCAGAAATCAGTACTGTTACATTATTATTATTATTACTACTCTTATACTATGGTTAAATTTTGTAAATTGTAGTTTTATTTGTATTTTTTTTTAACAGAAAATTTCATTAACACCGGCAAGCACTCAAAACAAGAGCCGCCAACTATACACACATATACAACGGATTTTTTGACCAATCCTTCCAAACAATATTATTAATTTTCGACCTATACTTTAACCATAAAAATGACTTGGATTTGACCTTTGCCACTACTTCCAAAACCTTGATCTCCTTATTGCGAAAAATCTTCTCATTCCTAACGTTCCATATCATCCAAGCCGTAGTCATGACAATGCCCCTGACAATCTTTTTCCTCTATTTTCCTGAGTGAACATTGTTGTGTAACATCAAAATATCATCATAGTCATAAGCAAAAAACGGCGTAAGCTTACACCACTTGCTAATACTACTCCACACCCCGTAAGAGAAACCACAACCGACCATCAAGTGATCAATGCTTTCATTACTCATATCACAAAACAGACATAGAATACTCGGGAGGTTGATACTTCTTCTCGCTAATGCAACACAAGTAGGAAGTCTATCACGGTTAGCTCTCCATGAAAAAAGGTTTACTTTTAATGGCACCCAACCCTCCCAAACCATATTTGAATCTATCGCTCCACTCCCAATGTCCATTAACCTGTATTTGCAATCTGCTACCTTAAATGGGCCACTCAAGCCATCGGCCCAAATCCACTTGTCTACCCCATCTATGATCCTGAAGCCCGATAATAATCTCTCTAAATCTTGGAATTCAGAAATTTCCTCCACTGATCTTGGATACCGCTTCCAGGATTCTTGAAAAACAGTTCCTTCACTACCATAAAGCAACCGATCCTTAACCTTGCATCTTTTATCTTTATCCAACTTGAATAGGCAAGGCCACCTCTTTTTAAGAATAACATCACCTATCCGATGATCATACCAAAAACATATAGACTCCCCTTTCCCCACCACCCCCCTAAACAATTGATGCAAAGACTTATCTTGAATCTTTAAGCCGTCCAAAACATTGACTATAGACTTCCAGCAACCTGGGATCGATCTTTTAACCGGAAGAAAGCACCAAGAACCTCTACCACCATGTATATCTTCAACCACTTTCCTCCAAATAGCATTGCTCTCCACTTTAAATCTCCAACCCCATTTGGCTAGAAGCGCCAAATTAACATCCGACAATCTGGCAACACCCAACCCCCTTTTTTCTTAGGAGTGGTAATCACATCCCAAGCAACCCAATGCACTTTATTCACATCATCAGAGCCCGACTAGAGAAATTTTCTCATCAACTTTTCGATATTATGGTGTTATGATATTATTGTTTTATTTGTATGATGTTTGATTTAATTAATTAATATTATTGTTGACTGTATTTATATATTTTTTCACTGGTGTTATGTGTTAACTTGTGTGTGAGGCGTGATTAGTATAATTTATGTTGAACCACTTGAGGTATTCAATATGCTAGGGGTTGACGTTGACCACTAAGTATGAAGATTATTAATAAGTTGGATGGTTTGGATAAAACAAGTGAAAATACGAACGGGAGGGTTAGGATCAAATACACAAGACACTTTTTTTAGGAAGGGTAAGAAGGATTGTGATCCATTGATCATATATTTGAAGGGTTGAGATTAGTTTGTTTGAAAAAAATAAATAATAAATTAGAGGAAGGGCATAAAAAGAAAACAACATTTGTTGACTTTCTCTCTCCACATGCAATGCACATGTCAATTCCCCCATCATTTTAAAACGTTTATAACTTTTTCATACGACATTTTTTTTTTCAAAAGAATTTCACCATATTAACGAGCGTTTTTTATCTTTAATATGAGTACCACATTGCTACATTAAAATTAAAAAAAAAATCGTGCTAAATGGGTTTTCTTCTCCGTTGTGTCTTCTGCTCGTTCATTGTGTTATAGTATGCATGTGTGCTTTATAAATATGTTATTTATGTTTTTTTAGTCTATACATGATTTAACTTTGTCCATTGTGTTTTTAGTATGCTTTTAAGTGTATGTTACACAAAAGAGTTTTGTATTTAGGTGTACATTGTGTTTTATTATGTTGTTCATTGTATTTAAGTCTATTATTCATTGTGTTTTAGTCTTCTGTTCATTGTGTCTTTTATATGCCGTTCATTGTGTTTTACACAATTGGGTTTTTAACTTTTTTTTTTCAAAAGTATTCATTGAGTTTTAGTCTTCTGTTCATTGTGTCTTTCGTATGTCATCCATTGTGTCTTACGCAACTGGGTTTTCAACTTTTTTTTTCAAAAGTATTCATTGTGTTTTTGTCTTCTATTCATTGTGTCTTTAGTATGTCATCCATTGTGTTTTACTAGATTTTTTATTGTGTTTTATACCCTATATTTGATTGGTGTTCATTGTGTTTTACATTCCATTGTGTCTTACGCAAGTGGGTTTTGAACTTTTTTTTCAAAACTATAGCAATATGGTACTCATATTAAAGATAAAAAGACGCTCAATTTTATGGTATAATTTTTTTTAAAAACGGATGACGTATAAAAAAGTTACGGACATTTAAAAATGAAGGTGAAAATAGCATGTGACTTGTATGTGCATATGTTTTTGACAAAATTACCCCTCCCACTTGTTAATCCTTTGGACACATGTCATTTTCTAGTGGCTTCTCACCCTTCTCATTTTTTGTAGTCTTTGTAGAATAACCCAACCCACGAACGGGATCACGGATACTTTGACAGACATCGTAGGGATAGAAAATAGATTTAAAAGTATTAAGCTGAATAACTTAATAAGTCTTATGTTGTCAAAAGCCCAAGGTGCATAGGCCGCACTTGGTGCCTGGAGCTTAGGCGCTTAATAAGCAAGGGCTTTTTAAACTAGGCAAATAGCATAAAGTATCATTTTTAGGGGTTTTAGACATGTTTTAGGCTAAGAAGACCCATTCGACAGTAGATCCGGTTCTGAAAACATTGATTATGGTGGAACCCTTTATACTTTCGTTTTTTTATATATTTATTTATTCTAATTGTATATAATTGATGCTATAGTTCTGATGACAATTCATTATTTGAGTTTTGTTTTAAATATGTCATTACTTTAGTTTACGTAGTGGCATTCTGTTATAATTATTAGTGGCTAATATAGGAATCCAATCCATATGGGACCAATATAATTAAGAAAGTAACGTATTAGGTGGTAAAGGGATACGGTAACAGTGGAAATGATAGTTTTTCTTTGCAGTCATATTTGGTTGAGTTTTTCTTGTGCAAATCATATATTGAAAATGTAATCATGTCATATTAGATTTTTCAACCCCAAGACGCTCCCGTAATATAAACTAGTTCATTATATCTAATATCACATGAAGACCATGCATACATCTAGAGATAGGTTGGTTAGATTAAAAGGATTACGATCCAATTTTTTCATGATTTTCCATAATCATGGATTTTTTAGTTAGGGTGGCATTGGGAAGGGTGTTACCCATACCCAATTATAAAACCATATATCACACCTGTCAATTATATGTAAGGTAAAAACTGATCAAATATAACATTAGTTTGTTACAAATCACGCATCGGCATCTCCAAAACCTTTTCTTACTACAAAAACTAAAAGCTAGAGAATTAATACCACATATATTTACCTAATGACCAAGGGAAATAAAAGAGTAAACTGTCATTTTCGTCCTTGAGGTTTGGCACTTTTTGCCAGTTTCATCCAAAAGATTTTTTTTTCTCAACTGGCTCTACTAGTTTTCAAATTCTTGCTGGTTTCGTCCAAGTGCCTAACTCCGTTAGTCAATCTCAGTTAACTGAGGGGTAAAGTTGTCAATTCAAATATTATCTGTATTATAATAATAATAATAATATAAACACACAAACACATACACAAATCAAGATCTCCAAATTGGCTACAAATTAGGCCTAGTTTGCGTTCACCTCTCAAATCTCCCTAAACCATGAAACCTTACGGTTTCATTTTCTTCTCCCTCTTCCTTATCCTCGCTACTGCATCTCATCTTTACGCACAGTTATGTGCAGTAGAACATCAAGACCACCTTCCTCTCTCTAAAACTCACCGCCACCGCCATCACCACCGCCATCCCTCCTCGGAGCTTCAGTCAGCCGTACATCGCTGTCGGTGACTGCTGTAACCACCTGACACCATCACCCCACCACCACCACGACTGCTGTAACCACCGTCACCCCCACCGCCACTGCTGTAACCACCCCTCACCGTACACCACTCATCTCATGCTCCGCCCGGCCCGTCTTTAGCTTCCAGATATGAAGGTGAAGGCAACCGGTGATGGTTGATGATTTTTGACAGCAAACAGAGGAGTGTTATCAGGGAAGACGAGGACTTACCGGAAGAATGGTTGCCGGCGCCGGTCACCGGACCAAGGATCTTTGGTCAGAAGCTTTCGACGCACACACAGTAGGTGTGTGTTGTGCGTGTGTTCTATAGAAACAAAGAAGGTGGGGGAGGGTTTATAAAGGAGGGACAGATTAGGGGATGTTTGGATGCGGGTGTAGGAACTAGCTAGAGGGGTGTTTGGTGACAAGTTTAATAGCAGGAATAAAAGGTGTTTGGATACAATAAAATGACAAAACTGCCCCTCAGTTAACTGAGATTGACTAACGGAGTTAGGCATTTGGACGAAACCAGCAAGAATTTGAAAACTAGTGGAGCCAGTTGAGAAAAAAAAATCTTTTGGATGAAACTGACAAAAAGTGCCAAACCTCAAGGACGAAAATGGCAGTTTACTCGAAATAAAATATAGACAAAATTACAATTTTTGTCCTTTATAAAAGCCAAAACTATGGATTGTGTCCTTTAAAACTATTAGTTTCAATCTTTGTCCTTTATATGAAAAGTTACCACGCCTTTTGTCTTTTACACTTAACCACGTTAATAAAGCCAGTTAAATCACCCCACGTGCAATGCACGTGAGGGTATCATCATAATTTCACCCCCTTTATCCCATATAAAACCCTGATCTCTGTAAAACTCGATTCAGTGTGTTAAAACCCCCAAATTTTACCATATTCTTCTCTTCTTTTCTCTGTTAAAACCCTAATGATGGATGATCTTCAACCTCGTTTTTTTATTCGTAAACTATTACAACAATCTGATGTTGAAGCATTATGCAGTATGTTTAATCTTTCATTACGAAGCTTTTTTTTTTTTGGAGAATATTAAGATTGGTTTTCTAATCTTCGAATACCTTGCTTGCAGTTGGTTGTCGACATTTGTTTTCCATCACATTGCATTATGGTGGTGCGTTTTCAAAATTTCCAGGACGGATATATGAAAGAGGCTCGGAAGACATTGTAGACATGCTAGACATCGATAAGTTCATGTTCACACAACGGATGGTATTTTGGAACAGCTAGGTTATGATGATAGGTGTGTTAGGTACTACCACTATTTAATTCTAAATGGTGAGTTAGATTTTGGACTAAGAGCCTTAGGTAGTGATGCTGATGTACTAGGGTTTGCATAATATATGTTATAGCAACAAAATAGGATGATGATTATATACGTGGAACATGACACAACAATTGTACTCACCTATTTCTGTTCACTAAGTAAGGTTAGAATTGAAGAGATAACTGATGAAGAGATAATGGCAATCCCTGATATTACTACAGTTAAGAGGAGATTAAGTTTGGGTTAAAAAATGATGGAGGAAGTAGTGGAACAACTAGACAATTTGAAGAAGTAAAAAGTAGTGTTTTTGAAAGAGAATTAAATGTTACTTTAGATGATCCAAACTTTGATCCATTCTTTAGTGAAAAGGCTGATATGGGGGGTAATGGTAAAGAATAGGATCTGAATGATCAAGTTAATGAACAACATCATCCTTTAAATGATCAAGTAAATGAAAATTGTGTTGTAAACAAATGTAATGATGAAGATAACTCTATTGATAAAGAATACTTGAATGCTGAAGATAGTAGTGAGAGTGAGGGTGAGAGTCAGAGTCAGAGTGAAGGTGAGAGTGAGAGTGACAATGAGTTTAAATTAGATGAGGCTAATGTTGTCAGTGATTATGAGGTTGATATGAGAGATTTCAAATTGCACGCTGATGCAGATGTAGAAAACTATCAGCTTAATGATTAACTAGACAATTTAGCGATGATGAATTGGTTAATAATGATGACTATGATATTAGTATTGAATATGATGGTGGAGCAACAAGTTCTAGGAAAAGAAAGCTGAGGATGATTAGAAAAGAAAAGGCCAAAGATTCCATATTCTATGAAGGATAAGTGTTTGGGACAAAGGAAGAAGTTAAAAAATGATAAAAAAAAAAAATTACATGCTATTGAAACTAGGAGACAAATTAGGATTATAAAGGATGACAATGATAGGGTTAGGGCAGTGTGTGGGGGAAAGTGAAGATGGTGGGGCATACTTTAAAAAAAAGGATAGGTGGGGGAATTGATAAGAACCAAGTGGACGGTAGTAATGAAGCAGAAGCAAGTGGAAGTAAAGAACCAGCCTTGAAACAAGTTGGTGGTATAGGGAAAAAGGCACCAACAAATTGTCATAAATGCCCTTGGGTGGTATTACTTTCAAAGGACAAAACTTCTGGATCTTGGGTTATTAGAACATTGAATACTGAACACAAATGTCTCCAAAGCAGGTCCATTTATGCTTGCACAACTACCTTTCTATCTCAATAGCTCATTGAACAACTACATGAAAACCCTAAGATCACAGTGAAAGCAGTTCAGGGGTAGTTCCAAAGGAATTTTGAGGTTGGCATATCTCATATGAAAGCTGTTAGGGCCAAGAAAGTAGCTATGGAGCAGATTCATGGAGATTTCAGTTCACAGTATGGAATGTTAAGGGATTATCTTGAAGAATTGATGAGAACAAATCCGGGTACCACGGTTAAACTAGATGTTGTACCACACACAGATCCAAAATCTAATCATAGAAGGTTTAAGAGAGTCTACATATGTCTAGGGTCTTTGAAACATGGATTTAAGATAATTGGGAGGGATCTGTTGGGATTGGATGGGGCATTCCTTAAAGGCCCATTCCCAGGACAGTTACAAACTGCAGTTGGTCTTGACCCAAATAATGGAATATACCAGTCTCATATGCAGTTGTAGAGTCTGAAACATTAAATAGTTGGACATGGTTTCTCGAATGCCTTGCTGCTGACTTGGAGTTGAATAGCAGGTCAAACTTCACTTTCATTAGTGACAGGCAGAAGGTTAGTGATTAGATGGCCTTCACTTTTGTTGTCTTTTGTGTTATAATCATAATGTGTTTAACCATTGCCTTTTGTTGTTTTATAATCATAGGGTGTCATTATTTTTACAAACATGACTTGGGTTAACGGTATGTATGTTTCAAGTAATTAGGGTGAACATCATGTAATACCCTAATCTAATACCCTAATCTATTATGTTTCGGGTTTACCCTCGGATCCAATCTAATACCCTAATTAGGGCTGCAAACGAACCGAACGAACACGAATAAGGCCTTGTTTGTATTCGTTTGTTAAGAAAATTATGTGTTCACGAACAGTTCATGAACACTTACCGAACGAGATTTTCTGTTCGTGTTCGTTTGTTAAGAAATCACTGTTCGTTCATGAACGCACACGAACATAAACAGACATTAATGAACACAAACAAGTGTTCATGAACACAAAGAAGTGTTAATGAACAGAACCAAACACAAACGGACATATATTAACTTTTGAAAAACATCGAATTCACATACATTAAGATAAATAAAAATAAAAGAATATAAAAAAAGTATACAAATTAAAAACCTTACTAAACCATAGAACACAAACGAACATAAATGAACACGTTACCGAACGTTCACGAACATAAACGAACGAACGCGGCCTCTGTTCATGTTCGTTCGTTTAACTAAACGAACGGAATTTTTTTGTTCGTGTTTGTTCATTTATTAAACGAACGAACACAAACGAACTTCCTGCCAAACGGTTCATGAACTGTTCGCTGAAAGTTCAGTTCGTTTGCAGCCCTAACCCTAATCTATTATGTTTTGGGTTTACCCTCGAATCCAATTTAGTTCTTATCCCATTTTAGATCCTTAGCCAAAGAGCAGTCACATCTCATTCTTCATCTTGATCTATATAATTAACTAAAAAATAATTTTCTACAAATTTTGTTTATTTTTAAAACCTCCCACATTACATTCTCTATCTGTATCTTCATCTTACTCACAAACATTTATTTTTGTTTTTTAGTTTTCTTGTTCGTATAAACTCAAAACAAGTTTAGAGAGTAATGAATAGTAAGCTATCAAATATAAAAAAGTTTGTGTAACTCTATATGTTGCTACAACAAATATTGAGCCGACGTTAGTGTAGAGTCTCACAGTGGTAAAAGGGTTGAAGGGTTTAATTTCACCAAACGCAGGTCGTGGTGTCCCACTACGTTGTTAAACATAGGTGGGAGGTTCAAGAGTTTTATTGTTTTGATTGTTATGATTCTGACTTGAGGTGAACTCAAAGTCTGAATATTGTTTATAACTTTAATTGAAGTGTTATGTGATTTGGAGAAGCTATCACACGTGAGGTATGATAGTAGAAGGGAATAGAAGAGGAGTGTGTAAGGTGTAATCAGATCTCTTGAGGGAGTGTCTGATTTATAGAGAAAGAATCTTCTATTTGAGGAAGTGATAAACTCTTGATCCATGTAACAACTTGGGGACTTTCCATTTCAGCCGATAAAGGCTTCAGACCAGCGGTCAATGGGGTGTAGCGCTTCCACGTGCAGAGTGTGGACAGCTGGATGAGTCAACCGAGGAAAAGTGTTGACAAAGCAAGTCATTGATTTTGTTCTTTCTGCTTGGTGGCAGTACTTGTTGCCTTTTGAACCCTTTTGCCTTTCAGCCTTTCAAACTTTCAAACCGGCTAGTGTAATGTAATTGATTTATTTAATCTTAAACTAACCACATCATCAGCCCCCCAAGTCAGAGGTGTTTGTGGCGTAGCTCAGAGGCTTCTGACTTATTACACAGCCTGTGGATGTTAAAAGGGTTTGAGTGTTAAAGGCTTTGTTTGGTTTCAGGCGGTTACATATCTTGATTAGAATTTGAAATGATCCCTGATGTGACAGGTGGCAGCCTTGTCAAGGGCGGTTATTAATACTCACCATCATTATGTCCAGTAAATATAATATTATAACTTCTTTTTTACTTAATCACATTGGGGTTTTTCAGATCATTTTCACAATTTCCTTAGGGTTTCCTTTCGCCTACCTCCAATCACGTTAGTTCTTTCTTCTCTTTCTTTCATCTGATCATCCCTCCAAGCGTTCATGGGTGCTAAAAAGTATATGGCCGTCAGTTACTCTTCTCTTACTCAAGAGGAGGTTGAGGCGTTTTGTGTTGAATAGGGAATCGACAAATCTTTTAACTCTGTTGCTCCAGGGCTTGATAAGTCTGTCGATCAGTGTCCAAATGGTTCGGTTGCTTTATATTGCCGTCATTTCGAATTTTCTAACCTTCGTTACCCGTTTCCAGTCTTTGTCTTGAAGTCATGTTTCCTTTGGTCAGTTACACCCTCATGGGTTGTCTAGAGTTATGCATATCGAAATACTATGGCGTGCACTTGGTTATATACCTACTCTTTTGATGTTTTGCCGTTTTTCCGTTTGGCTAAAAATGGAGACTGGTACACTTTTGAGACTTCTCAAATCGACGTTTGCTTGATCTCTTTATACGTTACCACAGTTGGTGTGTGGAAGACGAAATTCTTTTGGGTGTTTGAATCAATTGTTCCATTTAAATCAGTTTGGAGACATCCTGATGGTGTTTTAAATGAAATGGAACCGTCTGAGTCCAAGTTGGACAAAAAATTTATTGAGGCGCTTCGTGAGTGCCCTTCGAGGCTTCGTCCCTTTTCTGAACCTTTTTTGGTATTGTCCGGTATTAGTACATGTTGGGATAAACAGGATCGAGATCTGGTTCCCATGAGGGGTGGTCAGGGTTGATACTTTTTATTTTTAACTTTATTATCCTTACTTTGTTTGATCCTAATGTTTTTATTTTGCTGTGCTTGTAGTTAGGTCTGCCTTAGACTTTATCAAGAGTGATGATCTTTCGGATGTTATGTTTGAGGATACTGAGGCTGTTCAGGGGGAAGATGTGGTGGTGAAGTATGAGAAGTGCAGGTTTGATGTGAATTATACCAACATTTTAAATGTGAAGGGTTTCACGAAGCCCAGTTCTTCGAAGGCTTCAACCAGGCGTTCAAGTCGTGGGTTGTGAAAGAATGTTAGCCAGCCAAGCATTTATGAGGCTATGGAAGTTAGCGATGAGATTGAGGATTCCGAGGATCATGAGAATCATGAGGAAGCTCAGGTGGATGTTGTTGAGAAACTACCGAGTGTTCCGGTGAAGAAAGGGAAAGGTAAAAAGGTTCCTAGTTCCAAGATTGTTGCTTTGAAGAATACTGAGGGTTCTGCTAGTCTTGAAGGTGAAGGGGTTTATGTACCTGGGTGGGGTGTGAAGGTTAGTGACAGCTTTAAATCATTTGTTGTTTGTAAGGAGGTGTTGGCTCATTTTGCTCCTCCTAGTGTGAAGGATTCATTGGAGGCTATGGAGGATGATATTCGGCTCTCAAAGATGGTAATGGGAGCTTGTAACCTTGCAGCTATGCTTCCTGAGGGTGTCACAAGATTCAGGAAGAGGGTGTCTAAGTACCAAGAGTTCACAAAGAAGAAAGAGAAATTGAAGGCTTCCCTTGCTTCGCTGAAGAAAGATTCTCTAGAGTATGCTAAGAAGGAGAAGACTCTCATAGGTTTGATTGATGAGTTAAAGAAAGAACATGAGGCTGAGAGGGCTAGGTGTGAGGCTGCAAAGGCTGAGGTGGAAGCTGATAGGGATACATCGGAGGTTCAAAAAGGTCTTTTCAAGTTACAAAGGGGAGGTTGAAGGCTTCACTTTCCCAAACTTCTGAAGATAACCAATGGTTGATTGAACATGGGTTTCAGCAAGTGGTACCTATCTTCTTCATTCCTCTGAGTTTAATAATGCATTAGGGGAGGTGTATACCAAGTTCATTAATCATGGAAAGCATGTGGGATATCTGGCCAGGTACAAGGCGCATGAAGTCGGACAAGTGTTAAAGCAATCTCCTCTTTAAAACCCAAGGCTATGGATGTTTTCAAAGAATCTGTTTTGAAGATGGAACGCTTGACGTATCCTTATGTTACTAAAGTGTCGTCATGTTATGGTAAGCCTTTGCAGGAATTGAAGGAGTTGAAGCCTCCAGGCCTGAATGAAGCGGTTTGTGCTGAGGTTCTTGAGTCTCTGTCGAAGAAAAGGTCTTACTCAGGTGACAGCGAAGAGACCTTGGATGTTGTGGAGGAAGGCCTAAAGGATGCTAGCTTGGATGCTTCTGGAATTGTTGGAGATGATGGTGGAAAGAAGGCTAAGAAGCCAAAGAAGATTAAGAAGGCCAAGATCGTTGAAAGTGCTGCTAAGGAGACTGAAGCTTCCAAGCCATCTGTCTCGGACACTGCAGCTTGAGTATGCCTTCTTACATTCATAACTTTCTTAGCATCTGGTCTGTGAACACTTTTTAAAATCTTTTTTGGTTGTTTAAACAATGTCTTATTAGGGATCCTGTTAAGGTTCTGTATGTTATGGTTAGCTTGCTGAAGCTTCTAAACAATTTGTAGGGTTGTGGTTGTTAAAGCCATTGTTATTATGGTTGGATGCTGGCCCTTAAGGCCTTTTTATGTATCTGTATGTTTGTTTAGCTTGTTTGTTGTTTTTCTTTGTTTTTAGTTTGTGTGTTTTGTCTTTGCATTGGTTGGGGGATGTTTTATCGGTAGCACCTTAAAAGGTTAGTGCTGCAGTCACTTAGCCTTAAGGTAGTCTAGGTAAACAAGTCACCGCCTATCCTATGTACATTACTTAGTGTTTTTTGCATTTCGTATGTTTGTTTAGAAAACCTATGGAACAATTGGTGTAGGCTGTTCAGACCCGTCTATGAGTCATGGTAAAAATTTTGTAACTCTCATGAAGTTGTATTGATCTAGGAACTCACCCCTTACATAGGTCCATTCAACCTTTGAACCTATTGAGCGATGTGGCCTAGGAGCTCATCCCCTTACATGGCCCATGCCATGGAGTTTTTTGCAAGGTTCTCAACCTGATTATAGGATAGAAAGACAAGTATCAAAGGATAATCACTTGATTCATTCATTCGTTCATTGAAACATTACATCAGATAGAAAGGCTTAAGCTAAACAAAGAACCGTGTGAGGTTCTTGCCGTTCCAATGGTGGGGAAGCTTTTTTCCTTCTTCATTGGCAAGCTTGTAAGATCCCCCTTTGTGGGCTTCTAAGATAGTGTAAGGACCTTCCCATTTGGTTCCAAGTTTTCCCTGGTTCTCTTTTCGGCTTGCTTCGTTGTTCCTCAGGACCAGGTCACCTAGCTTGAAGCGTTCGTGCTTGACTCGGGCATTGTAATATGATTCCATTTTTTGCGTGTATTGGGCTTCCCTGATTGCTGCCGAGTCTCGAGCTTCTTCTAAAAGATCCAGGTTGAGTAAGGCTTCATTCTCATTGGCTTTGGCATCTACATTGAGTGTTCAAAGTGTGGTTATTCCAATCTCAGCAGGAATTACGGCTTCATAACCAAAGACAAGGTTGTATGGTGTCTTCTTATGGCTTCTTTTCTCTGTTGTCCTTATGGCCCATAGGATACTGGGAAGCTCATCAAGCCATTTACCTCCTTGTCTTCCAAGCCTAGCCTTGATCCCTTCAATGATGTTGCGGTTCATTCTTTCCACTTGCCTGTTTGATTGGGGATAGGCTACTGAACTAAACACTTGTGTAATCCTGTACTCTTTGCACCATGAGCTGAAAGGCTTTTCAGCAAATTGCTTGTCATTGTCAGTAACTGTCACACCCCAACCGATGGCGGAATACATCGAGGCGCGACTTGTGATAGATTGTTCAAAGACTTCATGATACTAAAATTGTGACGATATAATTTAAAGAGGTTCCATTTCATAACATTAAAAGCAAAAAGTACAAATTGTTCAAAAAGGGAAATACAACATTCATAATAAACAAAGATTAAAATGGTGTGTTTCTAAGTCCAACCCTAATGAGTTTCTTGAATCAACGCATCATATATTTCCTGCAACATGTATAAAATATCTTGTCAACACATAAAGTATTGGTAAGCATACTAGTTTTTGGATACATACATAGTAATAATATGTTTTGCTCAAATCATCATGCTATAGTTTTTGCACATACTAAACATACAAAAGGCATAAATCAATCCCATGTTTGCACTGCGTATCCTAACACCGTCGTGATAGGCCGTTTGATACTTAACAATGACCCAAAAAGGGCGGGGTGCTACTCCTATAGCGCTATGCATGTTAAGGTGGTCTAAAATAGTTGGCTCATTATGCTTAAGGATTTTGTATCTAAGAGTTTGATTTCTAGCATGGCAATAGCATATAAAAGTGTTTGATAGATTGAGTATGTGTGTATAAAAGCATTTAGTGTGTTTGCATAAGGTACATGTTGAGCCCCAAAAGTGATAAGAGAAAAAAGGGGACAAGCATGAACTCGCCTTAGGGTGCGTTTAGTTAGATTCCGTTAAGAGTCTTGGGAGGAAGAGATTTAGCTCCGGTTATTCTAGAGTTAAAAAGGGAATGGATATTAGATTCGGAGGAATGATTTATAAGTTCAAGGAAGTCATGCATTGCCTTTAAGGCGAACCAAAACACAAACCACCATGAAGGTGATTTGGATGGTCAAGAGTTAGAGTTAGTAACCAAGCACAAAACCACCATGAAGGTGATTTGGATGGTGAAAGCTAAGCTAGGAATGTGAATCCATCTTAAAGAGTTTCATGTCATGGCCACTTTGCTTATGGATCAAGCATAGGTCTTAGACAAGGGATTTTCCCATTCTTGTATGGAATAAAACCGAATTACAAGAAGGGTCAAGAGTTTGGTAAGGTAGGGATGTATCCACAAACCTTCCAAGTTATTAGATTAATAGTTGTAGGATGAAGGTTTTGAAAGTATATATTAGTATTACATAGTATAACTAGGAAATTAAAGTAGAGTATGGTGACTTAGTTTGGATGAGCCTTGGCTTTCCTTTGTCAACTATTAACCATAATACAAGTCCATCCAACATTAAGTGGTTGGTGAACTCGGTTAGAATCACTACAACTAACATCCTAGTGCATAAAAAAATAATAGAAGATAACCACCTTTGAGGCCTCAAATTGGTGTCCTACTCGTGTTTATTTGCCTTAGCAAACAAGAGAAAGGTCCTAGAGGTTTCCCTAAGGGGTTAGAAGAAGAGGAGAAATGAAGGAAATGGAAGAAAAGTGAAGATTAAGGCTTTAGAACTTACTAATTTTGAGCAGAAAATTTGCTTGATATTCTTGAAGATTAGGGGGATTTAGGAGTGATTAGAGAGTGTGGGAAGTGTTTAGAAGGTGGTGGAGGTTGGTATTTATAAGAAGGATGGTGGTTGGGGTAATAAAGAAGGTGGTTGGGAGTTGGGAGGTGGTTGGGAGTTAATATAATTAGTATTTTCAATTTAACCCCTAGAGTTTGATCTACTTATTATTTTATGTTAAAAGCTCATAATTATGAATAAGTGTATCCAAGTATGTATAACGATTAAAAATGTATGATCATATTCCGAAGCGATTATAGACTTAAAGTATGGTTCGGTGTGGTATAAAAACGCGTATTTGTGGTTGATTGTATATTGTGTAAGTATGATAAAAAATACGATTTCCACCATTATCAAAGTCTTGGATTTACAATGATTGCAAATTGAAATATGAATTACAAAATAACAAAATACAATGAAAATACAGAACGTTACAGTAACCAACACTCCGGGGAGACCAAATCGGCATATTATGTTTTCCCATACAAATTCAATTATTTTCTTGCCCGGTATCTTTCCCAAAGGTTTTACCTTAGGCCATTTCGTGAAGTAATCTACGGCCACAAGTAGGAACATAACTCCCCCTTTGGCTAGAGGGAAAGGACCAACGATGTCCATTCCCCATTTGTGAAATGGCCACGCTGAGTTGATGGGAACCATGTCGTGTTTTGGGCTTTTTGGCATAGGAGAATGGAGCTAACAGACTTCACATTTCTTTAGTTGTTTGGTTGCATCGCAGTGCATGGATGGCCAAAAGTATCCAAGGTTCATGAGCTTGGCAACCACCGTTCTTGGACCACAATGAGCTCCACATATTCCTTCATGAACCTCCTTGATCAAATACTGACTTTGTTCCGGACCTACACATCGGAGCAATGGAGCTAGGTATCCCTTTTTATAGAGGATATTATCTTGCAGCACATATTGCATGGACTTGATCCGTACCCTTTCAACCTCAGTGTGATCGTGAGGTAATTCACCATTTTTCAAGAATGTTATGAAGGGAGTCATCCAACTTGGTCCAGCTTCAATGATTATATCTTGAACGTCAAGCTCCAGAATAGAAGGGGATTCGAGCACTTCGACTAACACTTTATTGGTGAGGTGGGCAAAGTTTAAGGAAGCAAGCTTGCTTAGTGCATCGGCCTTCTTGTTTTGTGATCATGGAACCTGATTGATTTTTCAAGATTGGAACATGTTCATGATTTCTTTTGCTTTCTCTCTATATTTCTTCATGTTAGGTTCCTTGGCAATGTAGCTATCATTCACTTGATTTGAAACCAGCAGCGAATCAGTGAAGGCTTGAAGCCTTTGAACATTCATCTTTTTGGAAAGCTTCAGCCCTGCTATCAAGGCTTCATACTCTGCCTCATTATTAGTGGTCTGAAAATCAAGTCGAAGAGCATATGTAAATTCCAACCCTTTAGGGTTAATTAAGACGAAGCCAGCCCCTGATCCTTCGATGTTGGAAGCCCCATCGGTAAAAAGCTTCCAGGCTTCAGGATCAGGAGGTTCATCAATAGTGATGTTAACTTCAGTCACTTCTTCCTTTGGAATTTCAACAATAAAATCAGCAAGTATTTGTGCTTTGATTTCTTTTCTTGGGACGTAGGTGATTTTGTGTTCACCTAATTCCATAGCCCATTTGGCTAATCGTCCTGAGGTTTCAGGCCCTTTAAGCACACTTTTTATAGGTTGATCAGTGACCACCTGTATCGGGAGTGCCTGAAAGTACCTTCGAAACCTTCTGGTTGTTTGCACCAGGGCCAAGGCTAATTTTTCCAAAGGAGGGTACTTGACCTTTGCCAATTTTAAAGATTTACTGAAGAAGTAAAAGGGTACCTGGGCCTTGTTTCGTTCTATTGTGAGAACAGCGCTGAGGGCTTTTTCAGTAACTGCAATTGTTGTAAGGGAAGCGAGATGTTGTTTCATTTGGTTGAAGTCTTCCTCGGCCTCCTCAGTCCATCTGAAATATTTTTTGTCGGTGCACCCTTTAAGGGTTTTGAAGAAGGGTAGGGATCTTTCTGCCAACTTAGACATGAAACGCTTCAAGGCTGCAAACTTCCCATTTAGGCTTTCCACCTTTTTCTTTGTTTGAGGGGATTTTGTGTTTAGAACGGCTCTGACCTTGTTGGGATTGGCTTTGATGCTTTGTTTTCCTACAATATGTCCCAAGAATTGGCCCTCTTCAAACCCAAACGAGCACTTGACTAGGTTAAGCTTCATGTTGATTTTCTTGAGGTTGTTAAACGTTTCTTGGATGTCATCAAGCATTTGATCTTCAGTCTTACTCTTGATCACCAATTCGTCAACATAAGCTTCCATGTTTTTGCCAATTTGATTGGCGAAGGCTTTATCTACCAACCTTTGATAGGTAGCACCTGCATTTTTTAAGCCAAAAGTCATCTTTCGGTAACAGAAAATACCTTTGTCCGTATGGAATGCAGTTTTTTGTTCATCTGCTTCCTTTATTTGAATCTGATGGTAACCCTTGTAGGCATCCAGAAAACATTTGAAGGAGAAGCCTGTAAGCGAGTCAACTTTGAGGTCAATTTCAAGGAGGGGGAATCCCTTGGGACAGGCTTTGTTGAGGTTTTTAAAATCGATGCACATCCTCCAAGATTCATCAAGTTTTTGGACCATCACAGGGTTGGCGACCCATGATTGATATTTGACCTCCCGTAGGATTCCAGCTTCTACAAGCTTGTCAACCTCTAAGTTCATGTTCAACAATGTCTCGTGGGATGCCGGTCATGTCACTAGGACACCAAGCAAAGACATCAACGTTGCTTTTAAGTAACCCTTCAAGCTAAGAGAGTATCTCTTTGGGAAGCCTAGTATTGACTCTAATCTTTTGTTCAGGATGTTCGTGGTTAATACTTAAGCCTCGTTCATCTCTTTCATCTTCGTTTCCCTTTACTATGAGTACCTCGGTAGAGGGTTGAAGGGTTGCCACCCCGTTTTCAATACGGAATTTCACACTCTTTTGGTTGATAGAGACGGCCATATCAAAGGTGACCAAACCGGGTCTTCCAATAATAACATCGTAGCTTGAAGGTAAGTTAAGGACTATGAAGGTGAGAGGTTCAGTTCTCTGCATCTTTTCTTCAGAGAAACCGACATTGAGTGTTATTTTCCCCAAGGGCTTGAGAGGTATGTCAGCTATACCTTTGATGGCGGACTCAACCGGTTGAAGCTTGGAGTGTTCATTTGGGCTCAACAAATTGAAGTATTTCTCAAACATGATTTCCGTGGCTGCTCTAGTGTCAATGTAGGCTCGTTGTGTCTTGATTGAGCCAATTAGAGCTTCTACAACCAGAGGGTCATAGTTCTTTTCTCCTTCGGGTGGTGGGAAGCAGACACATTGACGCTCCCAAGCCTCCAACCGTGGGCATTTATTGGGAGTCTCTGGTTCAACCAGAACCATGTTAACTTCTTTTCTTTAACCGTGGGTGTTAGGATCTGATTTGATTTGTTTTGATTATTTTGTAAATGAAAGATGAATGAAGATAAACTAAATATGGAAAGTGCAGCGGAATTAAACTATGAATCAAAACAAAGACAATAATTGTTTTCGAATCGAATGCTTCTCATTACTGAATGATTACACAATGATTACAATTACTCCCCCTCAGCCTGATCACTCACTGATTGTTTGTCTGAGAGAATGTGTTAAGTGATAGAATAGAACAGTACATGCACTATTCTATTTATAGACAAACTTAAACCACTGATGACCTATGACTGACGTCACCTAAGACAGTGACATCTAACAGATAAATAACAACATAAAACATCTGATCTACACAAGAACTGTTACATTGGAAAACTCTGATAACTAAACAGCTGATGTGTAAACTCTGATAGCTTGTATCATCTGTTGGAGCCTAAGTGTTGTTGGCTCCAACAGACCTTGTGTCTTCAGTCCTTTGGCTCAGCAGTTGTTTCTTCATCAGTCCTTTGTGATTAGCAGTTGTTCAGCATATGTTAAGGTACAGCAGTTGTTAGAGTCAGCAGTCTTTTGGGAGGAGTAACTTCAAAACACTGATTTTATTCTTGATCATATATAGTATGTTTTGGCTTTTCAGATCATCTGTTCTTCTCCAGGTCAGCAGACCCAACAATCTCCCCCTAGAACAGATGATGCCAAAACTCAACATTTATTGCTGATCTTTATTCCTCATCAAACTTTCTCTAATTTGCCCTTTGAACTGTAACTCAAAGTTCAATGAGAAGAGGTCTTCAGCATCTCTTTCAAACTCTAGGTTAAGAAGTACTTGGAGATCATCTGCACACAAACCATATGCATCATCCATTCTTAACTTTTGAGCCTCTCCATCAGATCTGAGCAGAGTCAATTCGTGGGTGTATTTGTTGACCTTCCACTTTAGAATTTTTGAATCTGAGGATCTCTTGAGCTGCAGATTTATTTGGGATGAGTTTGGTGATGGAGGTCACCCAATGATTTTTCTGAGTTCTTCAGTAATAGGATCAGAAAAGTAGTGGATTTGGTTGTAGATTCCCTCTTTTACAAATGTATCAGCAAACTTCTTTTGATCTTCTTCTGACATCTCCTTCTGCCTTTTTAACTGTCTTTTGGCAACAGCAGATAAGTCAGATGTTTCAAGTAGGCTGTCAAGTGTAAAGGCCTGTTGGGATCTTTTAACCACTGGTGCATCAGAGTAAATTGGTTTTCTTGGTAGAGTGGGATCTGTTTTTCTATTCTCTTCAAGTTTCTTGTAAGTTTCAACCAACCTCAACTCAGACCATCTTGCAACAGAATTCATCTCTCCATACTTAGCAACCACAATTTCTTCCCTCATTCTTTTATACTTCAAGGCTCTGGCTGGGTCTCTGCCTTTTCTAAAATCAGGGGCAAAGGCCTTTGAAGTAGGATTCTTGGTCATCTCTTCAATTCTATTAAGTTCTTCTTAAAGGGCATGAGTAGTCCAGCCTGCAAATTGTTTCTTGTTTGCTTTGTAAGGCATGGTTGCCAAGATCTGTTCAAGAATAGATTCCCTGACTACCCTTTCCAAATCACTGTTGAGTGGCATGTTTGACATGGAATTGCTCAGGGTCTTAGCAAAATCCTCAATCCTTCTCAATTTGCTAAGCTCTGCTGAATGGATGCCCTGAGCAGTCATGTCATCCTTCCCTTTGCATTTCTCCTTGATAATCAAATCTGCCTGTTCGGCTTTAAATTTCAAGTATTGTTCAATGTTTCTGGGAACAAGAAAATTTGGGAGAGATTGGAAGGTTCTTTCTGATGGATCCTCAGTATGGTAGAAGGATTGAATTTCCCCCTTGAGTAGATCAAGCTCAAGAGGATACTGAGCAGCCAATGGTGTGATGGATTGTGGTGGTCTATGGGAAGTGTGTGGCGAAAAAGATGTAAGTGGAATGGCTGGAATAGGTGTAGATTTTTGTGTTGAAGTGTGAGGTGATGTGGTTTCAATGTTCTCATCCTGTACCACAAAGGTTGACTTTCTCTTCCTTTTGTACAGGATAAGTGGTGATGATGGTGTTTGAGTAGCAGTGGATGTGTTAACATCTGTTGGCACTTATGCAGGGCCAGCAGATGTTTGGGATTGTAATGGTGATGTGGGTGGTATGGTTATAGGTGGTGTATTGGTGGTTGTTGTGGTGGTTTCAGTGGTTGGTTTGGTGGTTGTGGTGGTAGCAGGTGTTTTGGTGGTAGCAGTGGTTCTAGCAGATGTTTTGATAGCAGATGTTTTGGATGGTGGTTGCCTAACATGTTTTGCAGCCATTTTCTTCCTTTTAGAGGAGCCAACATCTTCAACTTCTTGTTGTTGCTCTTTTTTCTTCTATACTAGAGCCTCTGCCTTGATTTCCAAAGTATCAGACCTCTTTTGCTTAGCTTCAGCAACCTTTTCAGCAATGATGTTGGCAAATTCATCAATTTCTTTTGCCTTACCAGCTTTGGCAGATTCAGCATCAGCAGTGGTTTGATCAGTGGGTTATTGTTGAGCTGGAGCTGACCCTGGTTTGTTGGCAGCAGACTTTTGTGATTGACCTTTTTTAGAAGGTGGATATCCAAAGGGATCTAGCTTTGGCAATCTATCTCTGCTACTCTCCCCCTTTTTGGCATCATCAGCAGTGAATTCATCATCATCTTCATCTCTTAAAATAGTTGTGGGGGCAGAGCCAGTGGTCTTCAGCAGATGATCTTTGATGGCTTTAATGTCTGCTTGGGTATCTGTGTACTTCGATGAGCTATGATGATGGGGCTAACAGATTTCCATAGCTCACTAGCAATGTCTTCTCTTGACGGTTGACTTTTGGTGAGAACAGCGAAAGACTCCATTATTGTCTTGAGATCAGTCTTGATATCAGCAACAGATGTTTCAATGGATTGAACTCTCTCCGTCAATTTTTAGTATTTTAATCCATCACCTAAGTTAATAGGATCATCTGGATTCCTACCAGAGGTGGTAGTTGTCACTGGTTCAGTTCTAGGAGGTGAGTCCATAGAATAAAAACCAGATGCCCCTTGTTCTTGGTTATGGGGACTTCCAACTGATTTTAGGGTCACTATAGTGGCCTCATCAGTTGTTGCCTTCAAGGAAGTCTTATGGATGTAACCTCTGTCCTGTTGCGAAACTATGGTCTCTACATCAGTAGTGGCTGCTTCACTTGAAATACCACCTTGAGTTACATGTAACTCAAGAGGTGTAACCTCCTTTGTTCGTGGGCTAGCTAGTTGATTTTTCTCAGGCCCAGTCACTTGTTGGTGTATACTCTCAGTGATAGGTGATGGAGAGGAACTGGGATTGTCCTGAGTTTTATTAATAGCTTCGAACAATGGTTGCATAGTAGGAAGGACATGTGATGGTGAAGGTGGAGGAGTGAAAAGAGAAGCAGCCCCGGGAGAAGGGCTTTTGAATATATGGTCAAGTGACTCATATGCTTCTTGATGTGTGTCCCCTTGGCTTACAACATGATCCTTTTGTGAGGATTCATGAGGAGTTTGGCTGGGTTGAGATATTTCCAACTGTTGAGAGGAAGTATCAATAGTGGCTTGTTATTGCTTTTGTGCTACAACAGGGTTTGCCTCTGGTATCTCATCTTCCATAGGTCCCTTTTTAGATTTCTTGGGTGGATGGATGTTTTCTTTTGGAAGAGGCTAGTGTGGGTTTCACAACACTGGATGTAGTGCCATGATCACCAGGAGCAATGGGCTCAGCAACAGAGGTTTTGTCAACAGTTGTTGTCTTAACACCCTTTGCTTGTGTTTTAGAAACTTTAGCTTTTGATACTTTTTCTTGGGTGTTTGGACCCAGCATTCTTGTAAAAGTTTCTTGAGAGAGACTCTTTATTTGAAGAAATTCTCCCTTTTTAAAATCTTTTTCAGGTAAAACCTTTTGTAGGATTACACTTAAAAGTCTTGGGTATAGCAGAAAAGCATTGTTAGACCCAGACTTGACTCCCTTCACATTTGCTACTAAATCCAGAAACAGAGCCTGGGATAGATTGTAGTTAGATTCTGACAACATTGCATATCCCAAGTACTGAACTTTCAATGGGATTTCATTAATAGATGTGGTTTTAGCATAGAGACAGATAAGGAGTGTATGAAAGAAAATTTTCATGACTGGTGGGAAAATTTTCTTAAAAAGTGTTGATCCAGTCATCTGTGAATCATAACCCCTTTCCTGAAACTCAGTGTAAAGTTCAGTCTTAGGAAAAGAATCCATACCTGCCAAGTCGTTTAGAGAGAAAGTTGTGGATATGAGTTGGGGGGTTATGGTGACATTTGTATCTCCAATTTTTGAAATAATGGTTGTAGGCTTTTTGCCTTGAAGTAGAAACTCAACATTTAACCAGAATTCTTGAAGAGTATCAATATATATGGGTGCATCAGCGGTGAGGATTGACAAGTATTTGGATTGGAGAAAGACGTCAATGGTGGACTGAAACGGAATGTTTTCATCTGTTTTAACCAGATAAGGGAGGTAATTGTGGGAGGCTTTTGCTTGAATATCCATTTTAATGGAATTCGAGTCAGATGATTAAAGGAATTTGTATCAGGGTTTGAGGTTGAAGAAGGCGGTTACAGTTTTTTGAATACAATGAGACAGTGTAATAACGTTTGGGGAAAAACAAGGTTTTTATATCCTCTGATGAAACTGCTGATGTGGCCAAAAGCTCTGCTTTTGAGAGCAGACGTGACAAACATCTGATGGAGTATACGTGGCAAACAGCTGTTGATTCAAACAGCTGCTAAGGGATGCCAAAGTGCTGATTTATATATATATATATATATATATATATATATATATATATATATATAGTGGAAAACAGTTGTTTTATCTGATCAGACGTTCGAAAACAGATTTTTCAACCAAGCAGTGGTTGTTTTATCTGATCAAATGCTTGATACAGATTTTTCAACCAACAGATGATAAAGTGTATGAAACAGTGGGTGTTTTATCTTTAATAGATTTTTAAACCCAAAAGCTATTTTTAAGGATGGATTTTGATTTTCTAAAAACATTTTAATGTTTTTTTTTAAGAAAACATTTTTGTTGTTAATCCATGTTTAGCATACCAATCCGAGAGATCGGATTTTCAAAGGTAGATGTGTCTAAAGCTTTTGTCAACACATCTGCCAGCTGATCCTCTGTTGGAACATGGTGCAGAGAAATCAAACCTTTTTCATAGCTATCTCTAACACAATGATGTCTGATGTCGATGTGCTTAGTAGTGGAGTGAGAGACTGGATTTTTGATGATATTTTCAGCAGCTTGGCTATCCAGCATGAGTGGAGTCCTTAGTGCAGTTATGTCAAAATCCAGTAGTTGATTTTGAAGCCACATGAGTTGGGTTGTACAACTTGCAACAGCAATGTATTCAGCCTCAACTGTTGAGGTGGAAACAGCTGCTTGCTTTTTGCTTTGCCAGGAGACTAAGGCATTCCCTAGAAATTGGCACCCACCTGATGTGGACTTCCTTGTTGTGTGGCAACTAGCAAAATCACTATCTGAATAACCTGAAAGCTCAATGTTTCCATTAGCAGGATACCAGATATCTAGTGTGGGAGCACCTTTTAGGTATCCGAATATCCTCTTCACAGCAATAAGATTTGACTTTCTAGGTGATGCATGGGATCTTGCACAGACACAAGTGGCAAACATAATGTCTGGCCTGGATGCAGTTAGGTACAATAAAGACCCAATCATGCATCTATAATGTGTCTGATCAACCAATTCATCTTTGTCATCAATAGTGACTAACTTAGCTGTGCTCATGGGTGTGCTACATGGCTTACAATCATTCATCTCAAATCTTGTGAGTAAGTTTTGATGAATGAATGTGCCATTTTGCAGCTGCTTCACTTGGAGACCAAGGAAGCACTGAAGTTCACCCATAGCACTCATCTCAAAATCTGCTGTCATGAGTTTCCTAAACTCTTCACACATTTTCTTACATGTGGATCCAAAAATGATGTCATCCACATATATTTGAAAAATCATTAAATCTTTCCCTCTCCATTTTAGAAATAAAGTTTTATCAATTTTGCCTCTTGTGAAACAATGGATAAGAGAAGGGTGGAAAGAGTTTCATACTAGGCCCTTGGTGCTTGTTTTAGTCCATACAAAGCTTTGTTGAGCTTGTAGACATGATCAGGATGGAATGTGTCTTCAAAACCGGGTGGTTGACATACATAGACCTCCTCCTGAATTTTGACAAAAAGGAATGCACATTTGATGTCCATCTGATACACCTTGATGTTGTGGTTGACAGCAAAGGCTAGGAAGAGTCTGATAGCTTCTAGCCTAGCTACAGGAGCAAAGGTTTCATCATAGTCCATCCCTTCTTCTTGTCTGAAGCCTTGAACCACAAGCCTGGCTTTGTTCTTGACAACTATACCCCTTTCATCAGTTTTGTTTTTGAATACCCACTTTGTGCTAATTGGACAGACATCCTTTGGCAGTGGTACAAGTTCCCATACTTGTTGTCTTTTGAACTGAATGAGCTCTTCATGCATGGCTTCTACCCAACTATTGTCTTTCAGTGCCTCTTGGTACTTAACAGGTTGTGTGAGAGATAGAAAGCCTGCAAAAAGACAGATATTTGAGGATTGGCTCCTTGTGAGCACTCCCTCTCTGATGTTGCCAATGATTTGGTCTGGTGGATGAGCTCTTAGGTAGATTAAACCTCCCTGGTATGGTATGATGGCATTTTGAGGTGAGGGACAGAGGTTTGGAGACTCTGTTGTTGTAACATCGTTTTGCACTTCTGTAGTACCAACAAATGTTTGAAATGGAATTGGGGGAATGGGTCCAAGTGGTGTAAAGTTGGACTGACTTTTGTTAACAGAGGTTGGACTTTTGTATACAGATGTTTGAACAGTGGTTGAACTTGATGAGGCAGTGGTTTGAGGGTAAGACTGGTCAACAGTGGGTGACACTGCTGTGGCAGAGTTTTGACAGGTGTTTTGAACATCTGCTTCCCCTGATGCAGAAGTGACTTTGTAGTGACTTGGAATCACAACATCGAATCTGTAATCTTGTTGTGGAGACAGTGGAATACCTGCACTGTTAGGTTTAGCAGTAATATCTTCAAATTTAAATTTTTCTAAATCAAACAGTTCAGTAGGATTTGCTGGGACTTTTAAGGATGAAAGTTCATTGAACTTTACATTTAGAGTTTCTTTTATTGTCCTAGTCCTTGTGTTAAACACTCTATAGACCTTGGCAGTAGAAGAATATCCCAGAAAATACCCACAATCTACTTTGGCTGCAAATTTTGAAATGGAATCTTTAAGATTTAAAATGAAACATGGGTATCCAAAGATTTAGAAAAATGATATCAGTGGTTTGATTTTGAACAAAATTTCATAAGCAGTCTTTTGATGTCTAGAGTTAATTAAAACTCTATTCTGAACATAGCAAGCAGTGTTTACAGCTTCTGCCCAGAAGGACAGTGGTAAACCAGAATCTGCTAGCATAGTTCTTGCAACCTCAATGAGAGTTTTATTTTTTCCTTTCAACCACCCCCATTTTGTTCTGGTGTTCTTGAATGTTGTACTGCCTCACAATTCCTTTTGACACACAGAAATCATCCAACTCCTTATTTATAAACTCTGATCCATTGTCACTCCTAAAGACCTTTACTGGCAAGTCATATTGTTTCTCAACTTTGGTGACAAAGTCCTTCAAAATACCTACAGTCTCATCCTTCTTATGTAAAAAAAATAAGTCCATGTAAACCTAGAAAAATCAACAACTATGACAAGACAAAATCTCTTTCTTCTTAGACTCATGATTTTAACTGGGCCAAACAAGTCCATGTGCAACAATTGAAGACATTGACTTGTTTTGGACTCATCAATGGATTTGTAAGAGATTTTATGTTGTCTTCCTTTTAGACAGGAAACACAATGCTCGTCACATTTGAATTCTTTTGATGGAAGACCTCTTACAAGGCTTTGTTTGGAGAGTGAGTTGATAGTTTGAAGGTTGGTGTGACCCAGTCTCCTCTACCACAATTATGTCTCTTTAGTTGAGGCAGCAGAGAACAGACAGACATTTGCCATAGGATTATCCTTCAACATATCAACTACATACACATTGCCACTCCTGTGAGCAACAAGTTGTGCTTTGCTCTCAGCTAAGATGGTGTCAATCTTTTTAACCACTACTGGCCCAACAATCTTACAAGTTTTCTTAGTGAAGAATGACCCATAGCCTTTGTCACTCATTTATGAAACACTAAGAAGATTAAATTTAAGATTATCATTAAGATTGACATTTTCAAACTTGAGTTACCCGGCCTGAACAGTCCCTAAACCCAACACCTTACTTTTAGAATCATTACCAAAAGATATATCACCCCCTCCATGAGCTAAGAAGTCCAGAAGTAGGGCTCTACATCCTGTCATGTGCCTGGAGCCTCCACTATCTACATACCATAGACTATCTAAGCAAGCAGAAGCTCCCTACACATCAGTAATGGATTTGCTTTGGTGAGTGTCCAAAGCAAGCAGAAGCTCCCTACACATCAGTGGTTTGAACCAGTTTTTGAACCAAGTTCAACAGCTGTTGTTGACCATTTGCCAGTGTTTGTATGTCAACATTTGGTCCAACAGATGTTTGACCATTTCCTGTCAGATGATAGTAACCATAAGGAATTTTGTTCACTCTTGGTTTTGAAGGCCTCTTGGGCTCTTCATAAATATGTGACAGACTATGACAAGGTAGGATACTTGTTTGAGGGTGGAGCATCTGTTACTTGGACATCCCTGGGAGTAGATGTTTCAAGATTTTTGGTAACAAATGTTTGGGTTGGAACATAGGTCTGTTTGGGCTTTCCTTTTGGAGTACTAACCACTTGACTTGCTTGAGTTTTATCTTTATACTCTTGTATTTTGACATCAAAATTTTTGAGATAAAGACACTCTTTGGTTTTGTGATTCTTTTTACCACATATTGAACATGTGGCTTTGGAATCACATACACTTGTTCCTTTGTTGATATCATAAGCTTTTAGAAGAAAACAGTCTTTAGTAACATGATTCTTCTTTTCACAGAAATCACGAAACAAGTGTACACTCTTTTCTTTCTACTTCCCTTTTTCAACCTTCTTTTCAACAGATGTTTGAGCATCTGCTGGAAGATTTTTCAAGGGAATGATTTTTGCCTGTGGTGCCTTCTTACCATCAAGGGTTTTGAAATCAACTAGTATGAAGTTTTCAAGAACATCACACTCATCTGACCAAGTTGGTTTAAACTGATATTTTTCAATTTCAGCAAAAGATGAGGAACCCTCAGATTTTTCAAGAACAATTTTCTTACCATTAGGTTCAGTGATTTTAATTTCTTGACCCTTCAAATTAGTTAGAACAACCTCAACTACCTTTGGTTCCCTTTTATCATTGTTTGAGAAACTTGAATAGTGGTTTCACAACCAATGCCAAATTTCACATGACTTTTGGTCTGTTTGTTGAGGAGCATCTCAAAACCTTTGCATGATTCCACCCATTTTTCACATTCAACTTGGGTGGACTCAAGATCCTTTTTACAACTTTGATATTTTGTTATCATAGTTTGGAGCTGGTCTTTGGTTATACTTGCTTCATGTTTTAAACTGCTGATTTCATATTCTTTTTCACTCAATTTTGATTTTAACTCTTTTGAAAGTTTTTCAAATCGAACTTCATCATCCAAAATTTTCTTTCTAAGGTTTTCATTCACCTCTTTAATGTTAGCAAATGCTATTACACATTTGTTTGAACACAAATCATTTAAGATTTGAGGAGATGCCTTAGCAGCAGCCATCAATGCACAATCACACTTGCACTCACAATCATCACCCCAAGGATCTGAGAGATTCACAACCTCTTCTTCAGACTTTTCATCTGGAATTACTGCATCAACAATATCATTAGTCACATTTTCAGATTCAGACACCACCTCCTCAGATTCAACTTCTTCTACAATTGTGTCCATAGCCATGAAACAAAAATTTTCTGGTTCATTTTCAGCTTTGGCAAACACGAACAAAATTTTCATTTGTTAGCTCATCTGGTAAACTGCTCCAATCAATAAAGCCTTGTGTGAAGAAACTTTGTTGACTGGTCTCTGCAGGGGCAGAGGGTGGAGTAGCAGTTTCTGGCACTTGTGCCTGAGCAACAGGGGTTTGAACATAGTGAATCTGAGGAACAGTGGTTTGGACATAATGGACAGGAACAGTGGATGAGGACTGTGCAAAATGAGCAGTGTTTTGCACATTTGGTCCAGGGGTATTATGGGAAACTTGATAAGTGTTTGTCTATGGCCTTTGATTTGGATAGGTAATCATAGGTGTACCATGTTGACTCCTACATTCCCTAGCAAAATGACCAAGTCTATGACATTTATAACACTTAATTTTTTATTTATCCAACCCCACCTTTGACCTGCCAGTCAACCTTGGAAATCTTCTGCCAGTTTTCTTGTAGAAATTGTTAGTTCTAACACTTAGCATAGCCAATTGGTGCATTATGTCCATTTCTTCCAAATCATCAGAGTCAAAATATTGAAGGTCATTATACTCAAAGGATATGTTATCAGATGCCTGGATATCACCACCACTTGCTGCAAAAGCATAGTTGGGTGAATAAGAATCAGAGTTAAAACTAGAGTTAAAACCTGAAGTTATGTCAATGAAATGATCATAACTCTAATCCTTATTACTACCAGGCACCTCATCCTGACCCAAAAGTGCTGTATTACCAAAAACATAATCATCAGACACTTTTCCAGAGTCCTGAAGCTTCTTTTTCTGGTTAAGCTCTCTCTCATAGGTCAAGAGCTTACCATGAAGCTGGGTCAGAGATAGGTCCTTGAAACCAATTGAGTTTCTCATAACAATAGCAATAGTGTCCCATTTGTCTGGTAATGATCTTAAAAACCTATGGTTCAAAGTTGAATTAGGATAAGTTAGACCCACCAGTTTTAGTTCACTAATAAGACAGTTAAACCTCTCAAATTGTTGAGTTAATGACTCTCCCTTTACATGACTGAATGTTTCATATTGTTGGTTAAGTATTTCACAGTTGTTTTCAATAACCTCCTCAGTCCCACCAAATTGTTCTTTCAAAGCATCCCACAACTCCTTTGCACTGTTACATTGTAACAGTCCAGCATAGATATCATTTGGTAGAGCCATGGCCACAATACTGAAAGCCTTAGCATCTAACTCAATTTTCTGAAAATCCTGCTCGGAGTAGTTTTCCAATTTCTTTGGCTCTTGAACCTTGGGATCTTCGGTACTCGGCACCATCGGAACATGTGGTCCGAAGATAACCGACTTCCAACACCCAGTATTCTGTTGAGCTAGAACATGGCTCATCCGACGTTGCCAGATATTGTATTCAGATCTGACAAGCATCGGTGGCTTGTTGTTCGTGCCAGTGTTGTGTGGATCGTGATTGATTGAATCCATTCTCTGATTGTTTGTAAAACAAAGTCTGTTTATAAAACTTTTAAACGTAAATAAACTATTACTCTGTTTTCAATCCGACAAACAAACGATATCAATAATTGTGAGCTGATCTGTTTATATTAAATTGATTGGTTAGATCAAATTTAATTGACCAAGCTCTGATACCAATTGTTAGGATCTGAGTTTGATTTGTTTTGATTGTTTTGTAAATGAAAGATGAATGAAGATAAACTAGATATGGAAAGTGCAGCGGAATTAAACTATGAATCAAAACAAAGAGAATAATTAATTTCGAATCGAATGCTTCTCATTACTGAATGATTACACAATGATTACAATTACTCCCCCTCAGCCTGATCACTCACTTATTGTTTGTATGAGAGAATGTGTTGAGTGATAGAATAGAACAGTACATGCACTGTTCTATTTATAGACAAACTTAAACCACTGATGACCTATGACTGACGTCACCTAAGACAGTGACATCTAACAGATAAATAACAACATAAAACATCTGATCTACACAAGCACTATTACATTGGAAAACTCTGATAACTAAACAGCTGATGTGTAAACTCTGATAGCTTGTATCACCTGTTGGAGCCTAAGTGTTGTTGGCTCCAACAGACCTTGTGTCTTCAGTCCTTTGGCTCAGCAGTTGTTTCTTCATCAGTCCTTTGTGATCAGCAGATGTTAAGGTACAGCAGTTTTTAGAGTCAACAGTCTTTTGGAATGAGTAACTTGAAAACACTGATTTTATTCTTGATCATATATAGTATGTTTTGGCTTTTCAGATCATCTGTTCTTCTCCAGGTCAGCAAACCCAACAGTGGGCTATATTTTCTTTAACTCCTTTGTCCAGATGAGCTAATTCTCCAAACTTGACAGCTTCCTCAATCCTTTTCTTGAGTTGGAAGCAATCATTAGTGTGATGTCCTTTTTCTTCATGGAACTCACAATATTGGTTGGAGCTTTTGTTTCTCTTGCTCTTTGGCAAAGGACGGGGAGGTCTGAAGCTGTGTTTAACTTCTTCAGTTGCTAGGATTTCTTGAGGGGTGTTGGTTAGAGCGGTGAAGATTATGTTTCGTTCTATGCTTAGAGGGTTCCTCCCTTTAGACCTTTGAGATTCTGACCCTTTGGATCGTTTGTCATAAGACCTATAGCTACCCCTTTTTCGGTTCGGACTAGAGCTTCTCCAGTTAGCAGCTCTCTTTCTTTGTTCTTTGATGTCTACAGCTTCCTCCCCCCGAATGTGGGCTTCAGCCCTTTCAAGAGCTTCTTCGAGGGTTTTCGGGAGACTTTTGTTGAAATCTCGAGTAAGGTATTTGGAGTTGATGGCATTCATGAACCATGCAACCTTCATCTTTTCATCAGCACCAACTACGTGAGGCCTTCTTTCTTGTATCGTTCTATAAAGTTTTTTAGGCTTTCGTCATTCATTTGCTTAATCTGGAAGATGACAGTGGCATCCTTGACACAATGCCTTTGTTAAGAGAAGTTGGCCAAGAAATGTTTTCCAAGATCATCAAAGGATCGGATGCTTCCAGCAGGAAGGTCGTTGAACCAAATACGGCCTGAGCCGACGAGTGTTTGCATGAGCATAAGGCAACACTCGAGGTTTCCCCATTTTTTCATTCGTGCGGCCCTGGAGAAGATTTGCAAATGGTCTTCAGGGTCCTCGGTACCATCGTAGGTCTTTATATGAGAAGGCATTTTTAGCTTGGTGGAGACTCATAGTCGGCTATTTATTGGGAGAAGCATGATAGGATGCTGGGTTTGTAAGGTTTGTTCATGTCGTTTTTGACTCTAGTGTTGTTGTTGCCACTCGAGTTACTTTGGTGTGAAGCCAAAACTTGGCTAATGAGCTGTTTCCAAGGGAAATGGGTCATCATTTGAGGCATTAGGTTGAAGACTTGGAGGCTTTCGGGTGTCATCATGCTACTGACTCCCATAGGCATACTTATAGAGGCGCTACGGGCCATGGATAGGGAGACCATGGCTAGTGTAACACCCCAACCGATGGCGGAAACATCGGGATGTCACGTATTGATGATTGTTCAGTAGCTCATGGTAAATAATAATTCTCATTATATGATTTAGATAAATTACATACAATTGTTCTACAAGAATTCGTACATCAAATTGAATAAAACTATACACACATCTTCAAGCAAATCTTCAAGCAAGTAGAACCTGAAACATGTTAAGTTGAAAATATTTTGGGTCAACAAAAGTTGATGAGAATTACATAGGTTTTGATAATCGAATAAAATTGTTGTGCAATTCATGTGTCATGGCAATCTAGTCCATATGTGAAAACATACTAGAAGTAAATCGTGTGCATAATCAACCATTGTGACTGTTGTATTGTGGTACATCCCATACGCTCATGGTTCACTCGTTTAAATTGCAGTAACAAACACTCATGCAACCTTTGTAGGAGGCACGTATCCGGGTGGGATTGTCAGTCCAATAGATCTATCAATGTATACCGTTTGGCTGATGAATGTTTATGCTAGAATTGTGCTTACCCTAGTCATGTTCAAGACATAATGCAACATAGAAATACACATAGACACATTGATGATTGAATTGCATAAATAATGTTGTAACATGTTTCACCCCAAAAATGGTGATAAATAGAAAAGAGGCTATGTAAAACTCACCTTAGCAAAATGTTATCTCTTGAAAAATAGAATAGTGTGTTGCCCAAATGTGTCAAGTATCACCCTATAATAAGGTAATAAATATGTCTAAGTGTATCTAGTCTACAAATGTATATGTTTAAGGGCTTCGAATTGGGGATAAATGCTTGTTTGATTATTATTAAAAATGTTTGATAATTGAGAGAATATTAGTAACTAATTAGACAAAAATCTTTTTATGAAATTTAAATTTAAGATGGTCACAATAATGTGTTTAAAGTGTAAAAATAATTTTTACAAAATTATTTTCTTTAAAATAGAATATTAATTCTATTTATAATAAATTGTCAAAATTTAACTTTAATATTTAAAAATATTAAAATTAAAGAATTATAAGTTTAAAATTCATATTTCTGTTCTAAATAATCAGAAATAATTTGTATAAAATTTTGGTGCAAAAATATTAAAAATTGAATTTATTATGAATTTATTATGAATTAATTATGATCAAAACTAACAAAAATTATTAAAAATATTAAATAAATGATTTTTCAGAATTAAAAATCATTTCAGAAAAGTTTATCATTATATAAACTTAGAATAATTTTTGTGGAAATTTATAAAATCGTTTTGATATTTTAATGGAATTTTATAAATATACTAGAATAAAATGATTTAATTATTATATATATTAAATAAATTAATTTTTGAAGACTAAAAATTGTGAGTGAAACTTTTTCATCAGATTTACCTAAGATAATTTTTGTAGAATTAATAAAAGAGTTTTGATAATTTAAAATGAATTTATAAAATTTATAAGTATTATATATAGTTTATTTGATTTATTTGAAAAAAAAAAAGAAATGAAACAAAAACAATGCCGACGCCGGGACTCGAACCTGCGTGGCTCGGGTATTTGGCACCAGACACAACCACCTAGTCCAGACCAGTGGTTGTGTTTGATTTCTGCTTAATTAAAATAAATAACTACAATAATTCGTGTTCTTCCCCAAATCCAATTACGAGCCCTAATATTTCCAATCGATCAATCCACACATCAATAACCCAATTAACCTTAGGGCTATTGATGTGTGGATGTCGAAGATTAAAACCCATCACAAAAATCAAACTTACAATGCAGAAACGAGCACGATTGGACAGTCAACGTGAAAAGTCAAAACGCGATTACAAAACAAGAACAGAAGGTTTTTGAGTAAAATTGAGGTTTGGAATAAGATGTTCGGCGATGTGAGATGGTCCAGAAACCTTCAATTTATAGTATCATGGCTCGGGTGTTCAAAATGGTAATTGTTGACCATGGCTTGAATGTCAAACGCGTAATTGGTTAATTGGGTATTAATTGGATGATAATCAACGTGTATCCTAGTCAGAAAGGGCCGGAAATCATGTAGTGTTGCCATATTTGTGTGTTAATTTGACAAATGAAAGGATTTGATTGTGGCTGTCTCTCGCAGCAGCGAGCAAAGGGAAAAGAGGAACAAGGACTGTTTACATATTAAATAATTAATGAGATGAAACTAAAATGAGAATTCAGTGTGGCTCAAGTGGTGAAAGCGTGTGTGTGTGTATGGTAGCTGGCCCGGTTCGAGCCTCAGGAGAAGCATTCTTTTCTCCTTTTTTTTTTTACAGTAAAGGGAAGGGTAGAAAGAGTTGGGCCGGCCTGATGGGCCTTGGGCCATGGTGTGGGCTTAGTTCCACACACAAGTGGGGTTTGATTTGGGCTCAAATGATGTGTCCAAGTATAAATATCTATTTTACCATCAAATATGAGATGTTAATATTATTATTATTATTATTATTATTATTATTATTATTATTATTATTATTATAAACCTTTATATATATATATATATATATATGTGTGTGTGTGTATATGTATGAATAATTATCATTGTATTTGGGTTCAAAATATCACCAAAAATAATAATAAAACGTGTCGTTTTAATCCGTAACGCACAATTATTTAATGCGAAATGTTACAGCTAGTTCCCAATAAGTGGGTGCTGGGGGTGAAACACTTGAGATCGGCGACTGTAGGAGTTGGTTCAAAGTGAGTTCATGCCCTATGGGTGTTCCTGAAATAGGAGGCTGAGATGTGAACAGGGGGAAGGAGGTTGGGCTTGGCCTTCCCGGCTGATAAGGTCCAAGATTAAAAGGAGAGAAGGTTGAACTAGGCCCAGCCCCTGGGTTAGGAGGTGTAGGTTGAGAGCTTGAAGGAGTAGGATGAGGAGGAAGAGGTGGCCGGGTGAGAGTGAGGGTTCTTCCTTGTCATAATCCAACCGGAGCCTTACTCCTTTTTCTTTTTCCCTGTTCACATGTTGGTTGAGAAGGGATCTTAGTGGCAAAAAGTTCCTTGCAACTCCCTCGGGGGTTAGATCTATGCGTTCGGGTGTACGCATGGAGCTAATTATGGGAGATGCTACTCCCGAACGAGAGGGAGTTGGAGTTTGGAAGAGAGTGAACTCTTGGGATGTAGTCCCCGTAGGGGTACTCCCAGGGGTCGAAAAGGAAACAGACCTGTTAGGGGAGGTCTGGTCGGTGTTGGGAGAGACTTGGTTCACTTCTTCCGGAGACTCGTTGTCGGACATTTTAGAGAGTTGGGGCTACACTACTGATTTGAGAAAAGAACACAATTGCGCAGCAACATGGTGGGCGCCAACTTGTTGCTACAACAAATATCGAGCCGACGTTAGTGCAGAGTCTTACAGTGGTAAAAGGGTTTAAGGGTTTAATTTCACCAAACACAGGTCGTGGTGTCCCAATACGTTGTTAAACGTAGGTGGGATGTTCAAGAGTTATATTGTTTTGATTGTTATGATTCTGACTTGAGGTGAACTCAAAGTCAGAATATTGTTTATAACTTTAAGTGAAGTGTTATGTGATTTGGAGAAGCTATCACACGTGAGGTTTTATAGTAGAAGGGAATAGAAGAGTTGTGTGTAATGTGTAATCAGATCTCTTGATAGAGTGTCTGATTTATAGAGAAAGAATCTTCTATTTGAGGAAGTGATAAACTCTTGATCCATGTAACAACTTGGGGACTTTACACTTCAGCCGATAAAGGCTTCAGACCTGCGGTCAATGGCGTGTAGCTCTTCCACGTGCAGAGTGTGGGCAACTGGATGAGTCAACCGAAGAAAAGTGTTGACAAGACGCTTGGTGGCAGTACTTGTTGCCTTCTGAACCCTTTTGCCTTTCAACCTTTCAAATCAACTAATATAATGTAATTGATTTATTTAATCTTAAATTACCCATAATCACTTTACTATATAATTTAGAGTTGTAAAGCAAAATAGAGGGTGGAATGTAGAGGTATTTTAGTTCTTTTTTTCCATAATTTATAGGTGGAGAGTAAAATAGAGAAGGAGATGTGACTTGTGAGTGCCTAAACCCTATCGTCAGGTGGCTTATATATGGATTGGTGTTTGGCGTATCAAAGGTTCATGTTTGGTTGGTTTGGCACATAAAAGATCTCTTAAATCTTTGTTTTTCATACATATAGCAATATTGTCACACTTCATAGCTCCATCAGCTTTGTTAGGTAATTAACATTCACTATTTCAAATGAGACATCTTACCATTTAAAAAGACTTGACAAAATTGGCCACCAACCAAATGTTGTATGACTACCAAAAAGAATAAATTCATTACTAAGCATCCCAAATCATAATCTCAGTTATAACCCTTTGGCTCTTGCTATATTTCTTTCTCATGATAATTTGCGAGTTGCAATCGAGCAAAGTTTTCTAACACTAATGGGAAGCGAATCTAATCCAAACAAGCCGCATTATGACATCTCCATGTCAAGAAGAACTCGAAGAGCACGGACACTCTTTGGAGAGAAAGTAAGTGCTTTGAAAGTCGAAGATAAGCAAGTTGATGAAGAGAATGAAGAAGAGAAGAGGAAGATGAAGTTCATAGATGTTTTTGGCGGGAAGGATGAGGAGGACGAATGCAAAACATCTCTTGGGGGACATTTCACTGAGGAAGACAAGCAACGTCAATTGGTGGTCAAACATGAAAAGGGACACGACGGGGTAAGTCTTAAGAAAATGGTTAGTCGTTGTGCCAAGATGTGGGGTCATATGATTAAGATCAAAGGTGGTTCTAAGAAAAAGCGTGTTCTTCAGCTTACCATGTGATGACGGATGAAGACGCGATGATGGTTTTTGCCATCGTGTATGTCTTTTTATATACATACATATTATATGAACTGTGTACACTATAAATAATGTTTGGAAGAGACTTTTCTATGCGCATCCTTATCTAGTTCCATTTAATGGACCTTGCTTGTTATCTTTATAGTGTAACCTATTTTTCAATGGTCTTAAGAATACACATTATAGATACTGCATTTGCTTGCATTGGGTATAAACGACTTAATTTTGACACAGTTAAATCCCTCCATTAACGCCACTATAAAATAAATATTAAATTTGATCGTTGTATAAAATAAATATTAAATTTGATCGTGTGTGAATCTTTACACACACGATCAAATTTAATATTAATTTTATAGAGGCGTTAATGGAGGGAGACCATTGCGTTATGAATGATTTGGCTTTCAAAAATGCCTACATGGAATGAAGGGGCATGATAGCATACCCAATGACCTAATATACACTCAAATCA
Source organism: Ambrosia trifida (assembly GCA_028751855.1). Classification (NCBI taxonomy): domain Eukaryota; kingdom Viridiplantae; phylum Streptophyta; class Magnoliopsida; order Asterales; family Asteraceae; genus Ambrosia; species Ambrosia trifida. The sequence continues at coordinate 40,576,630 of CM054130.1, forward strand.
TATAACACATTACACTTTAATCCACTACGAGTCAAGCGAGTTGGCTAGTTATAAACGGGTTGGCATATTGTAAATGAGTTGTAAATGTGTTACAAATATAATAATCAAAATATATTAGTAATAATACAAAACAAACTCAGACAACGGCGTGCGTCGATCTAATACCGACAGACTTGAAGACATGCAACTAATGCAAGGTAAACATTGGTTTGCATAAATATTCTACACATTGATGATGAAGACTTATGTGTACTAGTAGATCAAGCAGTGCACCAAAACATGCATATTGTCATCTTTTATAACCAACCAGAAGAGAAAGCAAAAGAAAAGAATATGAAACAAGGTCGATATACATAAGAAGATTACACACAAACACCTACAAACCAAATGATGAAAATTACTTCTTCAGACAGTCAACAGCAAAATCCTAGGTTAGAGTGTAACTTGAACCAGGAAACCCCCAAAACGATGTCCGATACATGATCATCCAATGAGTGTCAGTTTTACAAGAAATAATCAGGCGTTCTTCTAGTTACGTCAGGTTCTCCTCTCCTAGGAGCCGGTTCAAACTGCAATACAAATTACTTTTCAATCAACCAGTTGTCATCAACATTTGGAATAACTCTTCAAAATAAGACTGTCCATTAAATCTCACATTAAATATTTTCCTGTGAGTATATCAATAACCCTGTCAATTTACGGATGGCAATGGGTCTGGTATGGGCCCTTTACTATCAGGTTTCAGGTATCAAGTACTGGGTTTTAAAAAGCGCGCCTAGGTGCAAGGCGCATCAAGGCGCAGCCTAGGGCGCCTCAGGGCTTTATGCCTATCCTTTTTCCCAAAGGCGCGCGCCTCAGGCGCTTTTTTGTCAAATTTCAGGCGCTTTTCTCCCTGAGGCGTGCGCCTCACGTAACCTGGGTATTTTTTATGCATAAAAATGGTGTACCTTGGTGTTTTTGGCTTGTACATATAGGTAAAATCACATAAAAACCATATTTATAGCTATATTTTGGATAAATGAAGCTAAAAATAAAAAACTCATGGAATGTATATGGGATATATAAAAAAAATTATATAATTAGTGTGCGCTTCGGGTACGAAAATCCCACGCTTTTTGCGCTTTGCGCGATGCGCTTAGACCTCGTCGCTTTTGTGCGCCTAGCGCTTTTTAAAACCAAGATCAAGTATACCCATTTATGGTCTTGTATGCTTAAAAGTTACTTGTTGGGATGCCCATTACCCAAAACCCTAATTAAGCTCACTTTAATAACCAACCCGAAAAAACAAAATATTCAACTTCGCTTCTCCCAATTCTATAACTTCAACAATTTCAGGTTTCCAAAACCAACGGATTCGGTTCGTCGGGTGGGTTAGCACCAAATATCGTAATCATCCCAAACCCGCAAAAACTTAGAAAACTAATTTTATAACAGGAATGTTTCAGGTTTTCTAGTCGGGATAAAGTACCTTTGCTATCCCTACCAGGCATTAAGTGTTTTACTATTAACCAAATATTCAAAATCCCCATTCAAAAAAAAAAAAAAAAGCAATGTGCACAAAAAAACTGTCATGCTTATAGGCATCCTAGATAGAAAACTGTGTAGCTTAAAGAGGGTTGACTCGTCTACTTTGGGCTGTATCAAATCCCAAGCACACCAAGTCAACGAGATTTAGCTCAAACGTAAACAGGTTGAAAGACACCCAAAGTCACTTTGTAATGTGCATACGTGATACAACCTCCTGATAGTTTTTATTCGGAAACCAAAATTATCATTGTAAGACTGAAGGGTGTGGTTCGGTGAGGGTGATCGGTTGGGTGACGTGGGGGGTTCCCCCCTCGGGGAACACCCCCCCCCCCCCCCCTTCAAGTTCGGCACCAACGGTGGAATATCACCGTTCACCCCGATCTTCAATATAAATATATAATATTAATATGGGACACATGTCAGCCTGAGAAAAAAAAAAGAAAGGGGAAGGGGAAGAAGGGGGACCCATTTCCCTGGTTTGGGGGAAGGGAATGGGGAAATGACGTGGCGCTGACGTGGACAAGGGAGAAGGAAGGGGGAAGGGTGACCACACCCCATAGCCTAATAATAATGTTTCTACTTTCTATGATCATAATTAATGCATTAACTTCTTATATAAAAGAAGTATAAACTCAACTACCCAAAAGCTATTGTTTTCAACTCCCCAACCCATCCAACTTGCTTGTTGCCACCTCTAAAGTACATTTGTAAGAAAGAGTTAAACCTGGATGAATGTGTGACCCTTGCAATCATCCACCTCCAAGATAGAAGCCATATTCCCACACCTGTAACAGTAATTAGGAGCACTAAAGATAGTGACCACCTTTTGTTCCTGTCAACCAAAAAAAACAGCATATATCAAAAATGTGCATGACCAACATCATTAAAAAAGGACCTAAAAATAAAAGCATAAATTTCTAGTAATTACATGTCCCCAGTTGAATCCCTCCATGACCAGTTGATGAGCTCGAGCAATAAGCTTTAAGCTGTTGGTATGGTTAAATTGCTCCGAGATATCCTGTAAATATTTGATAGAATAAGTCGATGCAACTTTGCTAGAGCATTAGAGCTTATGTATATTAAAAGGATGTTTTGCTGTGCGTTTTGAAACTCAAACCAAAACACCCGGTAAAAGGTAGAGAGATATAATACCTGACCAAACGTGTAACCCGCTCCACGGGGGGAGATGCCCCAACCACAACGGTCATCTGGGTCAGACCATAGAAGATCACACATAGGCCCCTCATGTGGGACCTCTTGAACACGATCAAAATTTCTAATGTTATCTAGGGTTTCAATAGAAGGTGACAAACCACCATGGAGGCAAAATATTTCTGATTCAACCTAGCATAAGAATAAATCAAAATAAATAAATTAACTTAAGCATCAGCTACATAGTTTCCATAATAATATAATGGTGATAACCATGGCATGACGTATTGCATTAAAAACTTGTTACATTAGTGGACAAAAACAAAGGCATATTCTAACCAATGCGGTCAATGGAAAATAATCAAATAGATCTGTAAAAGTCTTCCAAACATTTGCATTGCCATACCTGTAAATCAAAATTTTAATCATACACTTGAAGATATGAAATTATATAGAATTTTGCAGTTGTGTATTGTGTAAGAGCACAAACTCACTTCCGAAGACATTCATCATAAAACCCATATACTTGAGTAATCTGCACATAAAGAAAATAGTCCGGTTATATATCTGAAAAACTAGCTGTGTCAAAAGCCAGGTAAGTCATCAGAATACCTGCCGACTTTCGTGATTCCCTCTTAAAATGGTAATTCGCTGAGGATATCGTACTTTGAGAGCCACCAAGAGCTATAAAAAATATTGGTAAAAGCATAAATACGTGTATAACATGCTACCATGTGGGTCCGTAAAACAAATACAAATACATCAGAAAGGCATGATTTAGAGATTTTTACTTACTGTGACAGTTTCAACAGAATAATACCCTCGATCCACGTAATCCCCCATAAACAAGTAGTTTGTATCCGGGCACTGAAAAGGCGGTAGAGATGATGTTAATGCGATCATATCATGTAAGACATATTAAGGGGGTGTTTGGTTTAGGAATCACTGGAGGAATTAAAAACTATTTCTAAACCAATCTGCCTTGACAGGTTAAGCACTTAAGCATGCCTGTTTCCATGGGTTTGATACCCATTTTTTAAACCCAACCCATGAACCAAACACTTATATTGGGAACGATAGTCTTTCCTTCATACCCATACTCATAAACCAAATACCACGTAAAAGATAATCTAAAATCTCAACTTGAAATATATTAAGATATATATGTATTCATTCAATCATATCAACAATGTTTCCTTCAAAACAAGTTAATGCAGATGTAACAACAGCGAAGAGAATACCTTTCCTCCAATACGAAAAAGCTCAGCAAGATCATGGAACTGCCCATGAATGTCACCACAAATAGTCACAGGGCTCTTTACCGGCTGCAAACATTCATAAGCCCATATAATATTATAACAATTGTTACTAAAAGTCTAAAATCACACAAGACATCGCGCAAAGGAAAAACATCCATACCTGAACATTGCTTTCATCTATCAATATCTCTTTTGCCTTGTCGCATAATGTCCTAACCTACATCCACAAACATCCGATATCTATATAATTCCTTAATTTCCCAAATATACTATAACTCAAGAAGTTAAACATATAACATTATGCGCATAACGCTATATCCCACCTCCCAATATCATGAATTCATAACTGTCGCTTTGGTGATTCTAACATTTAGTAATACTCTAAATGAAGAATCTATCCATTCGACTATCAAGATTGGGTTCATAATTCATATCAATAACACAAACATGAATTACTAGAGAAACTATATAAGATAATTATGTAGTGCGTTATCCTTTCAAACCAACTCCTTCACAAAACATCCAATTGAAGAAACTTCTTAAGCAAACTTTGACGGATTTAGTTTCAAATTTGACATCATTCCATTCCTTAGGGAGGAAAGGGTGCTCAATGAGACTACCCCAGATTCCACCAATCCCGCACTGTCACCTCACTTTTACCCTAAAACACCTTTTTTTTAATGGCAAATTTCTACTCCTTATGGGACTTGAACCCATGACCTCTCCCTTAGGTGTTCCTAGAGGCTTTGCTTCTACCATTGGGCCACCTACCCTAAAACACCTTAATAGGTGACAACACTACCCTGATGGCCCCCAACCTTTTACACTATTCTGTTTCTCTCTCTATATCTCTCTCCTACAAGTACCCAAATCAATAACAATCACCTGAGACCACTACCCGATTTCTAGCACCCAAATGGCTGGCGGCCTTATTCCCGATTTGGGTACACAACCCGAATTCCATTACCCGCATCCCTTATCATGTCACAATTTAAAAATATATATATTACAGTATATTATATACTTAGTGTGATTCTCTCCACTTTTATATAATATTAACCATATCATAAATTGGGAAAAACAAAATCAGTCAAGAATTCAGATTAAAAAAAAAAAAAAATCAGAAGCACACACAAACCACTTGACACGAAATATAATGGACTAAGATATAATAGATTACAATCATTAAAATAACATAAACCCTAAAATGCAAAATAAATAAATTAAAAAAAAAAGGAAAAAAGAAAACCTCGGGTTCGGATAAGGGTTTGCACTGCATGAGCTGTGAAATCTGCTCGTCTAGATTGCCATGGGTGTCGGAAGCCAGCTCTACACTCATGTTTATGTTTATATGTTTATGTTTATGTATGTGTGTTTATTGTGCATATGTATGCACAGAAAGAGGGTTTTGAAGAATAATAGGATTTGTTTGATGGATTGGGATTGGAATTGTATAAAAAATGGATGCGATTTAGGAATTTGAGATTACAGAGGGAGTGATGATGATGATGAATTTGAAGAAGAAAAGCTTTGGAAACCGTCGAGATCGATAATATCGATTCTTGTTTTTTTTAGCTTTACAGGGAAAATGTTTAAACCAACCCTTTTACTTTATGCATGTCGACATATTAGATCCTTTCATGTTGAGCAATGAAATGTTTCCTCTAAAAACCTAAAATTCATTTTATCTCTCCCTATTTTTCTTTTCATTTAATTCCCTCTGTTATCCTTCATCACCAACCACTACCACTCATCGTCACCACCGGCACTAACCGCCATCGCCGACCACCACCCCCACTCACTTTCATTGTCACTCCCTGTCGCCACCCCGCCGCCCCCGACCACCACCACCGTCACCGCTACTATCACCACCAAACGTCGCCACGCACCGTCGCCGCCACTTACCACCACCGTCCCCGACGTTGTAGCTGCCACTGACCGCCACCGCTCTCCCACAAACCGAACACCACCACCAACCGCCGCCGGTACCCACAGTCAACCGTCACCCGCCACTACTCACCACTACCGATTTTATTCCTTTGTGTTTTCCTTCCTACCAAACAATACAAAGTAATGATTCATTCAATTCTTACGTGGTACCCAAACAAAACCATGGAATGGTAATCATCCATTTCATTCCTTTGTTCATTCCATTACCTTGTTCATTCCATTCTTTCATCCATTCCATTACCCCATACCAAAGAGACCCTTAATAGTTTAAAATAGAGTCGTGCTTTAACGGTATCCGAATTACTAGTTCTGAGCGAGGTTGCTAGTTTGAGTCTTTTTTTGTGACAAAATGTAGGGGTGAGCAAACATTAACCGTTAACCAAAATTAACCGATAATCGAACCGTAACCGAACCGAATTTACCAATAACCGATATTAACCGACGGTTACGGTTAGTGTTCTTTGATTAACCGATGAATCGGTTATGGTTATGGTTAAGGATGTCCTATAATTGAACATTAACCGAACCAAACCAATACATTAGGAATATATAAATACTTTAAGATTTCTAACATAGGGATTATGGAACCAACACCAACATATCAAAAATAAATCATGATCTTAGTCACATTCACAAAGTTACCGCACCCACATGAATATGCCTTCAAAAAATAAGAGCTTGCAACGACAAACCAACGACTCCTTTCAACATTAATTAGGATTACAAAATAAAGTCATAGCAACTAGTAAGAAAATTATCTCTTGAAATGACCAAACATTTATCCATGACGATAACTAAAGAATGGATGAAATAATTATAGAAAGGCATACTTATTATTCTTACTTAGGTTGTTTAATTAACCGAAATTAACCGAACCGAATCATAATCGAGCTTCATAACCGATTAACCGAAACCAAAGTTTGGTTATGGTTACGGTTAACGGTAAAAACCAAACTGAACCGCCATTTGCACACCCCTGACAAAATGTAATGTGTAACTCAGATGATTTACCACAGTGAGCCTTCAGGCAGTGGTTTCCCGGTGTTGTCTGTGATTGCGGGCGTGGGGGGTCTTTTGCCTGTGAGTGTACCAGGGCGATTAGAATTTGTTGGACGTTCAAAAAAATAATTTAAAATCGAGTAAATTATATTTTTCATTTTTTTTGGTTTATATAAATTTGTACGAATTGTATCTATCTTGAAAAAAATACACGATCATTTAAAGATTGTACCCATATGTTTTAAAAAATCATGGGGGAGTTGGTTTTAAAGTCAACAATATGTATTAAAGATTGTACCCATATGTTTTAAAATTTGTAATTTCAGGGGGGTGTTTGGGATTGATTATTCAAAACAGATTATGCGTTTTGGAAAAGCAGTGGTGGAGCTGCTGATAGATTATTGCGTTTTGGTAGCCTAAAAAACTGATTATCTGCGTTTTCAAAACGCAATCCCAAACACTAAAAACTGATTATCTGCGTTTTCAAAACGCAATAATCTAAAAATCAGATTCAAAACGCAATCCCAAACACCCTCTTAATTGGCGTCTGCTTAAGGCTTAATAAAAATGATATGCTCTCCATGTGATGACATGAGGGCAAGGTTTACCCCCCCCCCCCTATCTATTGTGGGCGGTATTCAATGGCCACATCGACAAAATAGGGCGCTAAACATAGGGAATGGGCGCTAAGGGGTCCCCCGTTAACCAATTCATGAGCATTAAGCAAAGAGGTGACCGTTAGGGGGTGGGTTCAAGAAAAAAAAACGTGTGTGGGGGGCGGCTTGGAGATTTCAAATGAAACAAATATATGTATATCTAATTATAATACAAATCATTCCCTACAATCTTTAGATTATCTCTCAAAGCTCCAAGTCATTTCAATTAACAAAACGTCACACCATGTCATTAGCGAAAACACGTGGCGTGTGTTGAGAAAGGTTTCACAACAAAGATTTTACAAACATGTTTAATTAGAAAATCGTTATATAATATGCCAAAGGGTGTCTTCGGGCGGGTGAGTGGTCGGGTTTTCCCGGGAATTGGTGGCAATTGGTGGCCCGGGTACTCTCGAGTACCTGATTCGCCAAAAGGGTGTCCGAGAGTGCTCGGAATTGATTCGTTGACCGTTCAAAAAAAAATATGCCAAAGATATATTTGAAAGTTAAAGTTACGCATCCCATAAATGTAAGTTTTCAAAACAAGTTACAACTATATCCCTAGCCTAAGGGAAATATAACGAAAATCCCTAGATAAAAGTTCAACATCTTTTACATCCCACGCCCTAGCCATGATATCTGACTAAAACATCCAATCAATTACTTAAAAGATATGCTTAAAACGTCAATATAAATATTGGTTAGTTTGCAGGTTTTATCGACTCAAATAAATACCATTATTTAAAAACGTGTGCGCGTAATAGAAAACATGAAATGTATAAATATAACTTTAGGGTTGCAAATCCTAAGCAATGATGTCCTTTGAGCTTATAACCAAACCAAGACTCTTTATTTTGCCACACACATTGTCCTTGGACACAATGTTCATCGTTCAGAATAATATGCACCCCAAGTATAACAACCGTATTGACGTTATAAAACCAGGGTAGGTTTAGTCAATCCCCAATAGTACAGTTCACATATTCAAATGGTAAGCAATAAAATAGCTATTTTGCATACTAATTCATAGGTCTAACAAAACATCACTACTGCCTCAATAACTAATGGCTCAGAGTCTTCTTAACCTGTCAGACCTCTTCCTAGTTCAGTATTTACTAGCATAGAGGTGGCCAAATAACCCCTGAGTGACCTTTAAAACATTTGCTTCGTCACCTAAAGCTCGAAGACCAAAATCCAAATTTCCTATTTTGCTTAATATTTTCAACAGAAACCGAAATTATCATTTAGTCTATTTTATTAACCAATCGATTGTTAGTTAATCGGTTTGGTTTATTCTGTTAGTTGAATGATTTTTTATGTGGTTCATTTAATTTCAGCTAATACTCAAAAGCAAATTTGGGCCAAAAAAAATTATTAAAAATACATGAAATTGAAACATAAATACACAAAGTTGACGCTTAAATACATGAAATCAAAATATAAATAAATAAAATAGAAGGGTAATAAAGTTAAAATATATGAAAATAAGAATGGTTCAGTTCGGTTAACTTTGGTTAAAAAACCGTTAACTGGATTTTGGTTAATTGGTTTTCGGTTAATTCTTTTTTTTATATATTCGATTTCGTCTTTTTTTTTGTTAACGATTCAATACTGCACATAACAAACACGGTTAATCTATATCTATCTATATATATATATATATATAATAAACCAAAGCATTTTTGATTACATGTCATAATATTATGCAAACTCTCTTTTGAGAGATGCCACATAGGATGTGATGTGACAACTCTATACCAATTAAAAAAAGGAATAAACATGGTTTAAATATTTTTTTTTTTTTTGAAACTTAAACTTCATTAACAACATAGGCAAGGCCTCAAACCGAGGACCGCCAAAAACACCTTACAAACAATACAAGGTGTATTTCACCCAACTGTTCCAATCCGCTTTTTTACATTTAGTTCTATGATTGAACCAAAAAAAGGTTAATGCCTTCACCAAAGCCACAATATCTATCACTCTCGGCTTTGCCCCATTAAAAATTTTCTTATTGCGCTCCGTCCAAATAGCCCAGCAAGTCACCATAAAAATGCCTCGAACTACCTTCTTCTCCCACTTGGAACTAAAAGCGATGTCCTTCAACTGGAATAAATCAGCGATAGTAATGAAATCATACCTGGAAATCCTGCACCAAGACCAAATACTACTCCAAACGCCGAATACAAAACCACATTCTAAGAAAAGATGCTTCGCTAATTCATCCACAACCTCACACAAAGGACACAAAGTGCACGGTAAGTTGATATTTCTGCTGCTCAGCGCCAAACGGGTCGGAAGGCGATCAATGCCCAATCGCCATACTAATAGATTGACTTTAATTGGAATCCAGGTCTCCCAGATCATGTCTGCCCCGTGCTGACTCGAACCATCTTTACGCAGCCAATTTTTCACCGTCGCCACAGAAAACAACCCTTGTTTATCCGGAACCCATATCCACTTATCTTTAGCCTCAGAAAAACGAACCTGGGACAGCAAGAAGCTCGCATCCTGGGCTTCAGAAATCGCGGAAACAGATCTAGTCTCCATAACCCAAGAATCATCAATCGAAGCTATAGCACCCTCCACCTTAAACTGTTCACAAACATAACCAAATTTATTTGAATCTGAACCATATAGGGCTGGCCACCGGTTCTGCAGAGCACCGGTCCCTATCCAAACATCTTTCCAAAACCTCAAAGTCTCCCCATTTCCAATAATGTCCCTGAAGCAAGACATAAGGCTAACACTATCTTTGACCACCCCTTCCAAATGCTGAACCAAAGACTTCCAACAGCCCATAATATTGTTTTTCAAAGGCAAGAATAACCACCTATTCCTACCACCATGAATGCTAATAATGGAATTCCTCCATAGCCCTTCGACATCGGTTTTAAATCTATACGCCCATTTAGCTAACAAAGCCGTGTTAACAACCGAAAGACTAGTAACCCCCAACCCTCCCTCCTTTTTCGGTTTAGTGACAACCTCCCAAGCCACCCAATGCATCCCTCTCCCCTCCTTACAACCACACCAAAGAAATCTCCTCATCATTTTTTCAATATTCTCAACCACCTTAACCGGAGCCTTGAAAATCGAAAGATAATATACCGGAAACACCGATTTTAACAAAGTAACCCCCCCCCCATAGACAACAACTTCGACTTCCAAGAGCTCAAGCGATTTCGAATAGTATCCAAAACCGGGTCCCAATTACAAACCCGATTCATGTTAGCACCCACCTTAATGCCTAAATAAAGAAAAGGCAAACTCCCAACCTTGCACCCTAACAAAGACGCCATGGAGCTCACCTCCGAATCATTCACCCCCAAACCGAAAAGAGACGACTTATAGATATTTATTTGTAGACCCGAACACAAGAAAAAAAATCCGGAGCAACCGATTGGTAATATTAATGTTTCTATCATCCCACTTACCCAAAATCAACGCATCATCCGCATAAAACATGTGGGTAAGAACCGGACCTGCACTAGGAAGCTTCAAACCTTCCAAAGCACCCAACTCCCTAACTTTAACCACCATGCTTGCCAAAGTTTCCATAACGATAAGAAAAAGGAACGGGGAGAGAGGATCACCTTATCTAAGCCCCTTTTGACATTGGAAACTCATACGTTGGAGACCCATTCACCAAAACTGAAGACCGAGCCGAGCTAATAATACCTTTAACCCACATACACCATTTGGGAGGAAAACCCATTTGGGATAAAATAGATAAAAGAAACTCCCAACTAACATTAAATATGATTTAACATAATCTATTAAATACCTAATCTACTAAATATAAATATTAAAACTTTATTATTTTCTGTCTCATGTTTCCTCTCATAACTTTTAAATGTTAATATAAATATATTTTATATACGAGATTTTTTAAAGGAAAAAATTACACCAAATTAACGAGATCTTTCCAATGAGTACCATAGTGCTATATAAAAAACGGAGAAAAAAACCAACTATTTTTTGTAACGTGACATGTATTGTGTCATGTTTGAAATTAGTTTTAAAAAAAATGTGGGTTTTGGTCGGACCTGGGATTAGGTGATACCCGACCCAATTACTCTTTTTTTTATATTAGAATATGATAACTTATGGTAGGGATTTGTTTAAAATAATAATAATAATAATATTTATTAATTATATATTGGCAGATACCATTTTCATTGTTTAAATACTTCTAATTTTATTTACTTTAGATTTCTTAACCCGGGACGCTCCCGGAATATAAACTAGTTACATAATATACCTATTTATTATTGAAACCATACACAAATTAAATAGATAAAAATATCCGTTTTTATGGTACAATTTTTTAAAATATTAGGTACCGAAAAACCATGGTCATTTAAAAATTATAGAATACTTTTGTTGTACTTCATTGTATTTTTTTTGAACGGCGAAACGCTTTATATTATATATATATATATACTAGTAAGTAACCCGCGCGATGCGGCGGCAATAAATATTTACAACGCGATACTTGTTTCCTGTTAATTTCGAATTCATAGCATTGGTACGGTCAATATGATAACAAATTAAGTAGTGTTTGACTGATATAATTTTTATAAATAACTGTTGATGTAATAAAAATAATTGCTGCTAAGAGCTAAATGATGTAAATGTAAGTGGTGCAAAAGATTTTAATAATTGTAGATGTAATTAAAATTAAAATGATACAATAACTAAGTATTGGTTAATAAAAACTTGATTAACTACATATGAAAACATGTGTACAACATAGTGGTGGAGTGATGGGGTGGCTTTTGTTTCACCTATGTGATCAAAGGTTCAATCCCCACTTCCATCATTTATGGTTTGGTATCCGGGTGAAGATCGAATACGGGTGGCGCCGGTTCGAATCTGACGGGCGGCGAGGTTTTACCGAGTTCTATAACACTGTCGTGCCTTCAGGCGGGTGGGGCTCAGGTTTCCGCGCATCGGGAGAAGGCGGGGGCTGCTGGAGGTCGAGTAGTCGATTCTTGGGCACGGCGCCCCGCAAGGGTGGTTGCCACACAGTTGTTCGTCGATTAAAAAAAAACAACTAAATTAGAACACTTAAATAAAAGCGTTGGGTATCTTAAGCATTAAACATATTGGAAGTCCTTACATTAGATATTGGTAATTAAATGCACCAAATACTTTTATGGGTGGAACGTGTTACTTTGTTCCATGACTCCCATGTTTTATTTTTCTATAGTTTAACAGGCGAGAAAATACTTTCATTTTATGATAATCAACTTAAGTAGCATGATACAAAACACTATATATCATGGATATTACACTATATGACACTGCAAATATTAAACATACGCCAAACATGCCAAATAGACCATATAAAAATAATAATTTATATGTATGGTGCTCAAATAACTTGTTCATTTTACCAATATGTAAAGTTAGAGGGTGAATGAAAGGTGTGACTTTATAGAAGAGATGAATCTGTTGTCTAAGCTCTAGATAAAGCAATTACCCCTTTTCGTGTTTAACCATTTTTTCATCAGAGTCTGCAGTGATAGGGCAGAAAAACATCAAATACATTTTAGAGGGAGAGTTGTTTACAAAGGGTGAGCATACCCTTTTGTCTTGTTTTGACCATTTTTCAACCATTTTAGGAAATTTTGAAGTCTGCAATCATTTCAGTTCTTGTGAAAGTGATTAAAAAACAGACAAAGAGCCAAAAATAGGTCTGCAGGATTTGGGTTAAGCAAAAGTTTGGTAGAGAAATCGCAAATGCATTTAAATTTTTATCTTTTAACTTAAATATAAAATTGCTTAAAAGAAAAAGCATCAATAGGTTGCAAATAGTCATAGAGTACTTTTATGCAAGATCGTACTAAATAATCCAATTTAAAACATCAAATGACATAAATTAGATATAGATAATGGCTTTTTAGTTTTATATGGCAGTTGGCATATAACATACATCATATTATTTGCTTGTAGATGTATAGCATGTTTTTAATATACAAAGCTAAATGTACTTAAAATGTACACTAATGATACAAATAATGCCATAATAGCTTGTGCATCATTTTGTAACTTTACATTTTGAATTCCAGAAGTGCATGTTCTAGAGCCATTTTAAATTGAAAAGGCATGTTCAATGTGGCATTTTCATACCATATATATGTATGCGTCATGTATTTTCAGGTGAATGGAACCATTTTAATTCTCAATTGGTTTTGTAATTAAAATTAACATATGAGGGGTTGAACTATACAAAAACAATAACATAGTGAATAAATATTTTCAGTACACTTGGCACTAATATGCTCAACCTAAAAGTTGGCTAACTTATCACTTCTTTGTTTAATAAAACATAATAACGGGAATAGACTTGAATTATCCACACACTTGTAATTGTTTTTCGTCATGGTTTCAGAAGACTGCAAACACTTCCCTATTGCCTTTGCTTCATGACCTTGGCTTCATTATCTGCATTATTGTTAGCGTACCGAAAAACAAAACAAAACAGTGATTAAGAGATAACTAAAATGCCTCTGAATTTTAAGGTTCTTCAACAACCTGGGCAACATGTGCATCCATTAACATTTCACAAGTGTCGATGCTATAGTTTACTGATTATTTAGCGATTAAATAATCAGCTTCGCAACATTTCCTACAAAAATGATTATAAAGCTAAAAACAAACTAATGGTATATATTTGCGCATTTTTTAACCGGAACTGATAAGCCTTTTAACATCCATTTTACAACATATCTTTGCAAATAATGGTAACATGTTCTTACCAGTAAAAAATGGTTCTTTGCATGGAGAGTGCAGCCATTTCAGGTAATGAAAGTGAAGATCATTCCCATATGGCCATATCGATGTCTTGGATCGATCTACATAAGTGCAAGATGAATAATATAAGAAACAATTTTGAATCTGCATAACAATTAGGATGTTGAAGAAATCAACTAAGCAATTTAGTTTAATCAATTATGCATAAATCAACTTAACTACACAGCTGATAAAATAAAAAATAAAAAGCTTACACAAATTGGAAGTTATTGCAGGTTTGGTTCGATGAATATATCATGGGATCTATTAACTTTTAAACACACTTATCTCATCTTACCTGTTTAACCAGTAAGATGAAACATACCCACAACAAAAACATTAACAAAGAAATGGGTCAAAACTGCCACATCTGTTTTTCAAAAGCTTAAGGCGCTCCGAGACATTTCTGCCCTCAAAAGCCTAGGTGCGAAGCTCTAGGCGCGTAGCTAGAGCTTCATCATTTATACTTGATACACATCCTATATATGTGTGTGTTCAGATATAATTTACAGCAAATATACGCTTGTACCAAAAAAAGGTAAAATATGCTCACCATAGAAATCTTACAGGTGCACAAAAACGAATTTTCCATTAGCATCTGCAAATGCATCATGAACAAAAGTGTTCTTTAAGCCTAATCATAACAAACAAAATTAAGAAATGAGACATTGTGACTTTTCGTTTTATCATCTAACATTCCTATCCGGATTATTGACAATCCACCATGTTGGCCATTAATTGCAGGTTTCTTATTCCAGCCCACATAGCCTTCAGTGTTGGATTGGGTGTGATTCAACTTCCTTATAATCAATAAAATTAAACCATAGCTGTATAAGTGGCCAACTTCAATAGAAAGTAAATCTTTCTTAATTTGCAAATGGTCATAACTGTAAAGACAAATAAAGAGATGATAAACTCAACTGATTTTAAATAAAATTTGGAAGTGAGGTATCGTTAGGGCTAGCAATTTCAGACACGAAGATATAGTAAATCTTGAACAAAGCGCTGGTAACTCAAAAATGAACCACAAAAGAAACCAGACATACCTATATGGGTGTCGGTTCTTACATCCTTGTCGTTGTTGGCGAATGTGTATATTTAACCTTCCAGAAACCTTTACCAAGTACGAAAGACCCTAGATCTTGAATCGAAAGCAACGTGGTACTCGAGATATCGAGGACAGAAACCCTAGTTCTTCCAAATCTGAGTAAAGTACCAACAATTTTCTGTCTTGTAGGGGTGTTCTGGGTCCAGAGTCCACACGAAGTCCTCTATGTCACCGGAATACTCAACCCGATATCCTGAAAACCTTAGATCTGGCCCGATTAGCACATGCAATGAAAATATGAAACTAAAGGTTAAATGTACTTACCTTGGTCGTCGATTACACTGTGGTTAATGCTGGTATCCCCGTTCAGAGCTTGTGCTTGACATCGGAACCCTAATCCTTCGTTGACTGTTGTCTGATTTGCCCTCACCACCCTTGCTTCCCCATCAACATATTATCCACGCCCAGAAAGACGTCGTCTCCGTCGCGCGCCTCCATGGTCGACCTCCTGTTTTCTCCTGCAGAAGGTTACTTCAAACTTTATCTTTAGAAACCAAAAGATTACCAAGCAACTAAGAGAGAGAGAGAGAGAGAGAGAGAGAACAGGGATCAGATTTCTACCGACCCAAAAACGCTGACCAACACCTAGAGGGATCAGATAGAGAGAGAGAGAGAGAGATAGAGAAGGGATCGGATTTCTGGTTTGTGTTTTGAAGATACAGATAAAAGGTATATGTGGTTTGTTTGTTTTGAAGGGTCAAGATTGTGCATGCGGATGAAAATTTGAATGAACGGTTTAGATTGTAATCCTTATGCTTCAATCCTATTGGTTGTGTTTTATTTTGATTGTAATCCTTATTCTTCAATCCGGTGTTCTTTTTTCTTTGCATTACAGGTATGTACAAAATGCATTATAGCTTGTACCCTTTAAAACTCTTAAAAAGTGGCAAATGACCATTTCTGCCCTTCCTATATGCTTATTAATATAGTATAGATATATAAAGAGCCAGCAAGCGGCTGGAGATACAGACACCAAACAAAAAACAACCGGCAAAAGCCGAACAACCCAACCCCAAACAGACAACAAAACAGCCCTTATACCCAGCTAGATACATCAAAATCAACCCACTTATCCTAAGTCGGCATCCGCAGATTCGACCTATGAGTTAGCCACACAAAAACGTCTTCTTTAACGAGATCCACAGATTTCCTTGGTTGGATAGACTTGTCATCGAACAATTTGACGTTTCTGGCCAGGCAAATCCTCCAGACAGCAGCGTACGCGACTACATTGTATTAAAACAAAAAAAACATAATAATATACTATAGATGACCGCCAAGCATATCTCCATTTTTATAATTATATTAAAAATCATTGTCTTTTTAGTTAAATAATACATTATACTTTAATTATTACGTTTTTTCCTCAACTAACAACCACTTTAAAAAAGTACTAAAAAATTATACATAGTGAACAATTTCATATCGAATATAGAGATGAATAGTAAGAGTTTTTCTTTTCTCCACTCACAATAATTTATAAAAAAATGTAGAGATTTTAATCATATGTGAATCCTCTAAGACTGGGAAGTGTGCCTTGGGGAGATAGCTCGGGGACGTGATGTGGCGTCGGGAACCGAACGAAACACCGCCCACCCCTCCTCGATTTGATTTCAGGTAAAACGGGGAATTATCACCGATCACACCGTTTGTTTTGATTGGTTATTGTTTTTATATTATTATTTTTTGTAAAGGATGGGGAAAGGGAAGGAGGGAGAACCGTTTCCTTGGTTTTGGGGAGTAAAAGAGGAAAATGATGTGACACTTATGTGGCATTTGGGAGAGTTAGGGGAAAATGATGAGAGCACACCATATAGTCTAACAATGATATTTATCTTTACGAACATGAATACAAAGTATCCTTAACATGTGTAAAAAGCCACCATAGCTTAACACCTATAAACCCTAATTAACTCTAACTAACTCAATTCTAGATTATTAAAAGAGTATTATAGACTTTGCCCTAATTTCCCAACAAAAAAGTTTATCATCATCATCATCAAATCAAAATCACCAAAATGCACCTCTAGATTCAATTCACGATCGATTAACTTATTTCGATACACAATCGATTCAATTGATTCAAAACATGAAACAAAAACAAGTTATGGAGGGTCAGATCAACTATGCTCTGTTTTATATACATACAAAGGTTCATATATCTTCACAGTCCAAAGTAGAAGCTTATTTTTTCTCCACATCAGGATTTTGCCCATTTTGCCCAAAACCAAAGAAGCTATGTTCTACAAAGTTTAGCCATTTCATAACAATTGATTAACAGGTTGATTTATTTTTTGGTTACTAAAACATTAGTTACACATTTACTTAGGACAGTTAATCATATTAACAACATTTTTGTGCGAAGTTGATTTAATTAAATAGTTTAATCGTTCACGTTCTGATTAATCACCTATTTAACTCTTCAATTAATAATGGTTAACTTTTTCACCAAAAATTGGCTATTTTGTTATCTAATCGAATTTTTACCACTTTAATCCATAAATAACTTTTTTCTAAACTAAGTTATTAGCGAATCCACGGATCATCTTTTTATCTCGTGCTCCTTAAATCCTGTGGAATCTGGTTTCTCAATGATGTAATATAGGTCCAACCTATATGTTTCATTTTAAGGATTTACTGCAGCTTCATCATCACATCGGCGGTTCGATAAAAAGGAAAAAGGCTTTTAATGTGGTATGCTTAACGAAGACATGGTGTATTTGGAAACATCGAAACGAGGTGATTTTCAATAGTCAACAGGTTCATCTTACAAAGGTGCTTGGTGATATCAAGGCGCTAAGTTATTTGTGGGTGATGGCAAGGGCAAAACAACCGTCCTTGAATTGGGAGGCATGGCAAAACTTTTGTTTTTCTAGAATTGGTTGGTAATTATCAGGTGATTTGTATGGTTTTATGAACATTGTATTGGGTAAATTGCTAGTATCCCGCTAACACGATGAAATAAAATCTTTCGTTGATCGTTCAAAAAAAAACACGAATGTTGAAGCATAAGGTACGACAAGCAGATTAAACCACTTGATCAAAACACCAGTCAACTACACTTTATATAGGCAACGAACAGCACATAAAACGCTATTAAATAAACGCTTTAGCGACTCTAAAATGTTGCCAATATTAATAACAACCTAACAGATATACAAATAAATAAATTTAACAAATATTCAAATAAAACTAAATGTAGAAACATCTGAATGCAAAAGTCAGATTAAACAGACAAATGCCAGAATCTCAGTTACGTATTGTTATCGGCAACGTACAGCACTGAATATACTACCGAAAAGCACATCAGAGACTCTAATTTGTTGCCTTAAAACAAATAATTAACCATAACATCAAACGAAATTGTTAGAATAAGAATCTTAGGCTCAGTTTAATGTATAAAATCATCAAAATAGCGTGAAGCTTTCAGAGTTTGATGGTATATATGTTTTAATCATCATAGCCTTGATTAACAAGTAATCAAAATAACTAATAATTAATTAAAGATGAACAAAAAGTTTGATGATATTGAGATCTGGTAGATAAAAACAGAGTGAAGAGATTTAACCTGAAGATATGATATGAAGAAATGATGATGTTTGGAAGCTGTTGTGAGTTGCTTATATAGCGATCGATGAAACCCTAGGTCACCGTTTACAAAAGCCCATTCAAGAGTTGGGCCGCGCCACCGTTTTAAATCAGCTAGCTTTTTTTTTTATTGTATTCATTTATTTATTTTTTAACGTCCAATAAAGTCTTCCGAACATATTTATAGGCAAACAGTGATGATCTAGACCAAAATTTTAGAGGTAACGTAAAATTAAAATTACACTAAAAATACACTACGCCCCAGGACAAAAGGTCATCCATATTTAAAATTACAGACAGCGTTAGTAACCCGGTCTGTTTTTAGTTCTAGTTAAAACTCACTGCTTAAAACCTAAAAGCTTAGCGTTGTAAAATTAATGGCTTAGACAATGACATTTTTGTCACAAAATGTTAAAAAAGCCGATGTAACTTTTTTTTTCATTATGCTAACAAGAAAAGAAAAAAAGCCTCGATGTAGTCAATCTAACCGTCCATACTTAAGTAGGGTTGGTTGGTTTGGCCACTCTCATATTCATACGGTTTAATAGAGTGAATTACTATTTGCGTTTCTATGTTATAGTGGTTTTAACTACTTGAATCAAAAGTCTAAAACTTTAACTACTTGAGCCCCTGGTTGGTAAATCTACAACCATTTGAGTCAAATTAACTAACTCCGTTAATCAAGTAAGTTAAGTATAAGGCCATTTCAGTCATACCTGATGCATTATAGGGTTGTACCTAGGTGTAAAATGATTGAAATGCCCTTATACTTAACTTTTTTTTTTTTGAAGGCTAATTTCATTAAAACACACCCGGGCGATAATCTCTAAGACAGAGACTACCGCAAACCGGAAAAAGTTACATCAACGGAAAAGAAAAATTACACCAATTTCGCCAATCTATTGAACCCTCTTTATGCCTATATTTGTACCACAGAAACGCCAAGGACTTCACATCCGCTATCAAATGAATAATATTAGCATCCGTTCCGTTGAAGATCTTGTCATTCCTAGCCTTCCAAAGTCGCCAACAGGCAATAATCAAAATGCCATACATGATTTCCTTTTTTCGCGAATTGTGGGACAAACCATCCAGAACGTGTAAAACATCGACTATAGAGAAAACGAAAAACCGCGGAATATTACACCAAGAAGCAATAGCATCCCACATAACTCCCACAACTCTACAACCCGAGAAAAGGTGATCCACCGTCTCTTCATAGCCGCCACACAAATCACATAAAACATTTTCAACAAACACATTACGGTGAATAAGAGCATCTTTAGTCGGAATACGATTCAAAGTCGCCCTCCACATAAAAATGTTACACTTGCGCGGGATCCACTTGTACCATTGAAAAACCATATTATTAGCCGAATTAGAATACCTTTTCAGCCATTTGCGAACTTCCTGAACTGAGTAAACCTCACCGTCACCTAGCTTCCAGGTCCAATGGTCTTGTTGATCACTTAGAGTCACACTTGAGAGAATGCGATGACACTGAATCAAATTGTGTATCTCCAAGTCAGTTCTGGGGTAGTGTTTCCAATTCCAACAAACTGCAGTTGACCCGCCTATATCAAACAAACGATCGGCTACGCTGCAGCGCTTATTCTGGTCCAATCGAAACAATCTGGGGAACGTAATCTTCAATGGTTCTGTAGTAAGCCATGGGTCGATCCAGAACTTTAAGGTGGTACCATCACCAACTACCCCTCCAAACAAGTTCATAAAAGCGCTACCCTCCACATTGAGACTGTATCCGGCCTTAACCAACTTGGACGAAGCTCCCGCAAAGCGATTATTACAATTAATAGTTTCCCATCGTCTAGGAGAATCATGTATAGCGTCCACCACTTTTCTCCATAAGGCATCATTGGAAACTCGATATCTCCATAACCATTTCAGCACAAGCGCAAGATTAATGTCTTCCAACCTCGAAAGGCCCAACCCTCCATCTTTAATACTTCTCGTAACTGTATCCCAAGCTACCCAGTGAATTTTATTCTTGTTGTCACAACCACCTCATAGAAACCTTTTGATGATCACCTCCATTTTTTTAATCACCGCCACCGGCGCTTTATACAAAGAAAAATAATACGTAGGTAAGCTCTCCAAAACTGCCTTGATAAGAATCACCCTACCGGCCATAGACACCACACTAGCCTTCCAAGAAGACAACCGTTTTTTAAAAATATCTAAAATCGGGTCCTAGTTGGTAATACGTTTCATGTTAGCACCCACAACAATACCCAGGTATTTAAAAGGAAAGGACCCCGGACTGCACCCCATATCATTTGCGAATCTGTCAACTTCGTCGGCTCCCTTTCCCAATCCAAACAAGTTAGATTTATTCAAGTTTATCCGAAGGCCCGAGCACATATGAAAAATGCGAAGTATTCTCTTAACAACATTCAAATTTCCAAGAGACCATTCTCCCATAACCAACACATCATCAGCGTATAGAAGATGAGACACTATAGGACCATCATTATTAAATCGAACTTCATGAAACAACCCATTATCACTAGCCGTCCTTATCAAAGAAGACAGACCTTCCATAACAATCAAAAATAAAAAAAGGAGAGATAGGATCACCTTGTCTAATTCCTTTCGCACAAAAATAAAAAAAGGAGAGATAGGATCACCTTGTCTAATTCCTAAGAGTGCAAGCTACCAATGCGGGGCTAAGAAAATTTTTGAAACTGAGCAGCAAAAGACATGCAATGTTAGTGACGTGCAAACATATTTAGATAGCTCACAAAACGATCAGATGATCATCTTCTCTGCTTATGGTAACATAGACCTGAAGCTCTCATCATCTGATCAAGATAATGATCATCTTCTTTGCTTATGGTAACATAGACCTGAAGCTCTCATCATTATTTTTCAATAAACCTTGAGGATCGGTAGGCCAATACCTAGCACACTGTGGGGTCCATAAAATTTTCGTCAATATTATCGAAGAACATGATAAACAACATCACCAAACACATGTTGAAAGAGAAAAGGCATGGATTTAAGTGGACAAGCATACCGACAATTGTTCTTAGGCTACAGCTATCCAACGGGAAGTTGAAACAGGTTCTGGCAGGTATGGTTAGTATGATCTTGAATGCAGAAGGTGAGTTCTGGTAAAACCCCACATACTAAAATGGATTTGGGCCTTTAAACTCTTATTGGGCCAAATTATGAGCCATGCGTACTTAATTGGGCCCCTGCGCACTTGACTCAAGTGCGCAGGCCCACTTGGTCCTGTATATATATTCTGTAATTTTTTTTTTAAAAATAGTTTTATCCTCTTTTAACCCTAATTTACCTTAACCACATCTGATCATCATCATCGTTCATCATCATCATCATTATCCCCAAATTCCCATTATCACACCCTAATCAACCCTTAATCACAGCCTTTTCTTCATGTTGTTGATTCTTATTCGTGATAAGGTAGTTGATATGTACTGATTATCTTTCATTTGTGATTACAGGAACTAAAAGCACGATAAAGGATTTAGTTGTGGGTTTTATTGGGTTTTTGTGTTTGAATTTATGAAGATTGCGTACATGATAATGAACAGTGCGCACTTGTCTCATTGAGACTGCGCACTTGTCTCATAATCATACAAAGCCATCTGAAACCCTAATGACCTGCGTACTTGAGTGTGAACTTAAAATCTTAAACGAAGGTTTAAGTGTCTGCGTACTTATCTAGTACGCAGACTTGACTATCTTGACTAAGGGTTACCATGCCCAAATCATCACTGACCTGCGCACTTAAGTTCTTGTGTAATGCCTGCGTACTAACCTAAGTGCTCAGTCAAGTATGTGCGTACTTGACTGAGTACTTGACTCAATTGATTTTGACTTGACCTGTGCATTTGTGAACATGCGCACTTGAACTTTAAACAAAATGTGACATTCATCTTGACCATTGAGACACTTGAACGGACTGCGTACTTAAACCCGGACGTTAATAATCTTAAAACTGAAAATCAAATGTATCATGGACACTGATGAAACAAATCCATCAAACCTCAATCTTATGACTGTTAAAAATACAAAACTTAAAAAAAAATAACCAATAATAATATAGTCTAAGTCTAAGTACGTTGTCCGTCGAAGTTTAAGTCTAAGGTCAGTCATTGGTCGTCGATTCGTATTCAAGAGATCTAATTGGCTTTTCGTGCTCTTGGTTTAAACAGATGGCACTCGACTGGGATCTGAGAGGAATGCACAATCAGCCGATGAATCTTGAGACCGATGATGTCAAGTTTAAAGACGTTGTGACCTGGATCAGACGCGGCAAAGTCGGATACGCTGTGCAGCACATTGTACCAGTTTACTGTTCTCACATTGAAGACTTCTGTCGGTCTGCTCGAGTTGAAACTGTTGGAAGAGTCAAGCAAATCAACGCTACAGTCAGAAACAAGGCTGTAGTCATCACTGAAGATACCGTCCGGAACGTGCTGAGACTTCAAGATCAGCCTGGAACTGTCAGATTTATGCCCAAAGCAGATATTCACCAACAGTTCAAGAATTTCGGCTACAAGGGAGATTTTGACAAGAGAGGCGATATCAAGAAAAGCCAGCTGACAAGAGACTGGAGACTAATCAGTCACGTATTTATTATGTCTCTGTGTCATAGAAAAGGAGGCTACAACGCGCTCAGCACTGAATGGTCTACTGCAATGATAAAGATTTGCAAGAATGAAGCCTTCAACTTATCGGGCATGATCTTCGATTACATGGTAAAGAATGCTGAAGCTGGGTCAGGCAAATGGGTTATGTACCCAAGGTTCGTGCAGATGATGATCAACGCACAACACGAGAATCTGCCCCTTGGTGATCAATACAATTTCACCAAAGGTGCACGATTCTTTACTGAGTGCAACACGCCTGACTGGGAACCCATGCTGGAGAATATGTATGCAGCCCAGCGATATCCTGTGGTCATGGAGCTGTACAACAAGATCAAGAAGAGAAGGTTAGATGTTACAGAATCTCGTCAACAATCCACTACTGCTTCTGCACCTGGATCATCTGATCCTGCTCCATCTTCAGCCCAGCCAACTGCTGAAGAGATTGCTCTAGAGAAGGCCAGAGGGAAAAGAGTAGCTACTGAAACTGCTCCATCAAAGCCCAGCAAAAGGAAGAGGCCAGCTGGTTTATTACAAGAAGGAAGAGAAACACTGACACCTGAACAGCTTGAAACTGCTGAAGCCCTTCAACAAGTTGCTGAGTTCGAGAGGGCAGCAAGAAAGAAAAGGAGAGAACAGCTACCTCAGTCAGAGATTCCTCGTGTAATGACTCAGGATGATATCGAGGAACAAGTGATCTTGGAATACATCTTCAGGGCAGAACAACCAGAACAACCAGGGCCTTCCACAGCTGCTGCTCCAGCCCCTAAAGCTCCAGCTCAACAGCCAGCTGAACCATCCTCCTCAGCTCCTGCTGCACCACGTCGCAAACCGGTGCATCAGGAACTGTATGAGAAGCTAGTGAAAGAGATTGGAAAGACGGCTGCCAGGGAAATATGTACCCTGAAAAGTGATGTGCACAACAATCAAAAGCTGAGAAAGAAAGTGAAGAAGCTCAAGCACAAGAACAAGAACATGGAGAAAATCATCAAGGATCAACGATACCTGATCAAGTTTCAGAATCAGGTTCAGATGAAAATGTTTGACATGTTCCAAGAGTTGAAGCAACAGCAGACTGGTGCTCCCAGCACTACATTTGATGAGGTTTTTGATTTCGGGAAGTTTCTGGAGGAAGAGAAAGAGAAAGAAAGAGTTGCTGAGGAAAGTGAGGTTGACGAGATCAGTGAAGATGAGATGCCCGATAGGTTTGTGGAGATGGGAATGGATGAAGAGGTTGTTTATGAGACGTCAGATGGGCACAAGTTGGATCCTGAAAGATCAACTTGGTTTCCTAGAAGGCCCATCACCATTCCAGCCATGCATCAAAACATCCATCACACCAGGGAAGCTCACAAGGAGAAGATTATCTCCTGGAAGTATGATGAAGAGAAAAGGTTGTTTGCCGTGAAGAGAAGAGAGGGAGTGATACAGTACTTCAAGGGTCAAAAAGAACTGAAGTCTCTACCTCGATGGGATATCAGGGAGCTTAGCAGGGCCCCATTCATCAACCACACCCACGACACCACGGGGTCCATGCTTGAGTGGTTTATAAGGAAAGAATGTGACACTGATTTCCAAATCTTCAAGCCGCAGAAACCGAGGAGACGGATCTCCAAGAGACGAATCGATCCAGCAACAGGATGAGGCATGATAACTTATGTGATTGACCCTCCTCAGGTCGTCACACGAGTTCCTATTCGATCTGAGCTTCCAGTTATGCTGAGGGACTTTAAGAAGTGGTTTTACGACAGCAACACTGGTGAAGCAGTCATTAAATTGCAGGACGATTCGGAGGCTATGAGGATTTTGGATCCAGTAGATGTGTTTGCACTTAATCTGTCAGATCTGAATATGCTGTTTGCGAATCAGATTAATGTGGGTGCCGGGAACGCGTTATTTGAGGAGGCCGTCTTATTTAGAAGGGCGGTTGATCGGGCAATGAAGCTAAAGCAGGAACTGCTTGATATAGTTGACAGGATCAATGCAGCAGACAAAGAAAAGGAAGACAGGGAGAAAGCTGCACAAGCTACTGCTGCTGCTGCAGAGGTTACTCAACCTGAAGTCGAGACCACTTCAGATGTACAGACAGAAGATCCTGCAACATTAGCTGATCCGGAAAGACCTGCAACCGAATCTACTCAAGCTCCTCCAGTGGTTGAAGAAGATCCAGTCGCCCTGTACATTCAAGACCCCCCAGAACAGGCTGAGGGGGAGCAAAGCGAGGTTGAGATTGATTGAAGATGGAAGAACTAGTAGCTGTGGTCTAGGGGGAGTATTGTTGGGTTATATTGAGACCACAGTTACCAGATCATAGACTTTTAATAGCCAGTTGTATAGTTTGATAGTTGAAGGGCTTAGTATGTAATTAACCCAAAGTTTAGTAAGAAAACCCTAGGCTGTGCACTTGTGACACGGGCCCTGCGCACTTGTGTTAAGTGCACAGGCCCATGAGCCTGCCTATATAAGCTAAGTGTGTGTGCAGCTCTAGGGTTGGGGTTTTGGGATTATCTTTGTAGCACACGTGAATAGGTGCGTACTTGTCTGTGTATTCCAAGGTTATTCATCATCAAATCAGAAATGGAATCATCATGTTATTCATTGTGTGTGTCGGTTTTATTCATGTTCATCTAGTTTCTTTTATTGTAGAAGATTAATCACTTAAAACACCTAATCCATAGGTGTTTCTAAGTGATAACAATCTATTGCATTTAACAAGATCTAGCATTTGGGACTACAATGTTTGACATGTTCCAAGAGTTGAAGCAACAGCAGACTGGTGCTCCCAGCACAAAATTTTCTGTGTCTTTAAATTTCTCAACCTGTGTATGACCGGACTCAGCTTGTGCAGACCTATAGCACAGTGGGAATCCAGCTTTCCGTGTAGATCTTCATTGTTAATCACCTATTAGCAGTTTACTTGATTCCAGGCTGAATCTACCGACACATCGTTGTTTGAGACCACAACATCCTCTGGGTCCTATTCACATGCTGACGAGATATGATTAGTTCCTATCATTTCCTGAAGTAATTTTGCATTAGGGATGGACTAGTTTTACTTTCTCCCCCAAAAATCTTGTTTTAAGTAAAAAGAATATTTTTCTGTAAATTATGCACAAGTAAAGTTTTTTTTTTTAATTAATTACTCAAAATTTATCATCTCAAGCCATGTAACCAACTGATGAAAACGGGTTTTGTCAAAAGCTTTTGTGAAGATATCTGCCTTTTGATCAGCAGTATCTATTGGCAACACATGTATATATCCTTTGTCGTGAGCATCGCGAATGGAGTGAATCCGAATTTCAATATGTTTGGTTTTAGAATGATCAATTGGATTCTTCACAATGTCACGACAGGCATCATTATCAATAAAAATAGGTGTATGCATGACGTTCAAACCGTAGTCCAAAAGCTGATTTTGGATCCATAACACCTGACAACAACAACTGGATGCAGCTGTGTATTCAGCTTGAGCAGTGGAGATGGACACTGTAGTCTGCTTCTTGCTCTGCCAAGACACTAGCCTGTTGCCCAGAAATTGACAACCACCAGAGATAGATTTTCTGTCAATCCTACAACCTGCATGATCACTATCAGAGTAAGCAATTAAATCAAAATTATCACTCTTAGGATACCATAAACCAAGTTTTGGTGTTCCTTTGAGGTAGCGGAAGACTCTTTTTACTGCAGTTTCATGCGATTGCTTGGGATTGGACTGAAAACGTGCGCAGCATCCAACTGCCCACATGATATCTGGTCTGCTAGCTGTTAGATACATCAGTGAGCCAATCATTGATCGATAAGTGTGAGGATTCACTGAAAGGCTTTGAAGATCTGGTACAAGTGTTGTTTGTGCCGCAAAAGGAGTATTGGACGGCTTGCAGTCGGTCATGTTGTATTTTGCCAGAATGTCTCTTGTATACTTGGCTTGATGGATGAGAATTCCGTCTTCTTTCTGCTGAACTTCCAAGCCTAAGAAAAACGATAATTCTCCCATCATGCTCATTTCAAATTGAGACTTCATAATGCTTTCAAATTCCATGCACAAATTTTCATTAGTGGAGCCAAAGATAATATCGTCATCATAAATTTGAACAAGGATAAAATGTTTGTTGACTTCTTTGGTGAACAGAGTCATGTCAATCTTCCCTCTGGTGTACCCATTTTGCAGCAAGTATGAAGATAAGGTCTCATACCAAGCTCGAGGAGCTTGATGAAGTCCATAAAGAGCCTTATCCAATTTGTAGTACTTGTTGGGATGATGAGGGTCTTCAAAGCCCGGGGGTTGACAGACGTAGACTTCTTCCTTGATCTTCCCGTACAGGAATGAACTCTTCACATCCATTTGAAAGACTTTGAAGTTCTTGTATGAGGCGTATTCCAGGAAGATACGGATGGCTTCAAGTCGAGCAACTGGAGCGAACACTTCCTCATAATCGATACCTTCCTGCTGACGAAAGCCCTGAACTACCAGACGAGCCTTGTTCTTGATCACCACACCTCTTTCATCCATTTTGTTGCGAAACACCCATCTTGTTCCGATAGGATACTTCCCTTTAGGTAGATCCACAAGTTCCCAAACCTTGAGCTTTCTAAACTGATACAGCTCATCCTGCATGGCTTCAACCCAACTTGCATCTCTGACAGCATCTTCAATGCTGAAGGGTACCGTCTGAGATAAGAAGGCTGATAGTGCAATATTAAGTTTATCTGCCTGATTCCTAGTGAGAACACCCTCAGAGATTGGTCCAATGATGTTCTCCACAGGATGATTCTTAGATGACTCAAATCCCATGTTTGGTTCTTCTTGAATTTGGGAAGGCAGATTAGAAAGGTGATCTACAGGAATTGATGAGCTGGATGGATCATTTGCAGACTGTTGTGCTGAAGATGTTTCTTCTGAAGCTGGAGTACTTTCAGGAGATGGAGTAGTTTCAACAGTTGCATCACCATTTGTGGACTGAAGAGGAACAATTGGATCAGCTACGAGTGGAGAAAATCGGGTGGTGAAAGGTGCAACATCGTCTTCGGAAGAGTAAAGAGTATCTTCAAGAGGAGAAGGATCGGCTGCTTGATTTTCAGATGATTGTTCTTCAATGATACTGAAATTGTTGAAAACAACATCCACGTCAAAGAACCAGTCAGGACCGGCTCCTGTGTTAGTAGAGTTGGATTCCTGCCAATCAACATAGAAAGATTCGAAAACCATTTTGGTTCGTTTGTTGTACACTCTATAAGCCTTTTGACTGGAAGAGTATCCAACAAAGAAGCACTCATCTCCAACTGCATCAAACTTCATTATGTTCTCGTAGTTGTTAAGCAGCGTACATGAGCATCCAAAAGGCCTGAAGTAGTCAATCAGAGGTTTTTTTTTTAAACAGCAATTCATAACCTGTTTTCCCGCGCGTCTTTACAATTAAGACTCTGTTAAGAACATAACAGGCGGTATTCACAGCTTCAGCCCAGAAGATGATCGGCAATTTGGAATCGATTAGCATGGTTCTGGCCGCTTCAATAAGTGTACGATTCTTCCTTTCAGCAACTCCATTCTGTTGAGGAGTTCTCGTAGCACTGTACTGAAGATGAATTCCTTTGTTGTTGCAGAAAGTCACGAAGCTTTGATTTTTGAATTTAGTTCCGTGATCGCTTCTTATTGATCTAACTTTTGTCTTCACTATGTTCTCAATGAGAGGAACAAACAACATCAATATCTCGGCAGCTTCACTTTTGTATTCTAAGAAGTACACCCATGTAAAGCGAGAAAAATCATCTGTTATCACCAAACAATAAGACTTTTTAGCTAAACTTTTAACACTGATAGGACCGAAAAGATCCATATGCAATAGTTGAAGAGGTGAGTCTATAGAGTTCACTGTTTTGGACTTGTGCGATTTCTTGTGTTGTTTTCCTTTGGCACATGCTAAACAATTTTCAGAAAAAGGGAATTCCTTGGAAGGAAGACCTCTAACAAGATTTAGTTTTGAAAGCTTGTTAATGTTTTTGAAGTTAACATGTCCTAATCGCCTGTGCCATAACAGTGACTCTGACTCGGATGCTTTAGAAAGTAAGCATGTCATTTGACATTCTGATTTAGCATCTCTCATATTTATCACATATGTGTTATTTTGTCTAGGAGCTTTTAGCATGATCATATTGGTGGGCAGAATGAATCCAGGTTTCAGAAAGATGCACTCCATGTCATTGAATAACACAGATATTCCTTTGTCGCAGACTTGTGACACGCTCAACGGATTGTAGCACAATTCTGGGACATAATTCACATCTTCTAACGTCAGTGCGTCAGAGACCACATCTCCTATTCCTACAATCTTTCCGCCTTTTTCATTTCCGGCGAAGGCAACGAACTCTTCATCAATAAATCTATAGTTCTTGAGAAGTTCCTTTAGACCAGTCATGTGTCTAGAAGCCCCGCTATCAACATGCCATAGATATCTCATCAGTGCTATCAGCCATTTCTGTAACTTATTCTGAAATACAAAAGAAAAACACAAGAAATACACATATAAATACAAGAGACTCTATGTACAATCACGACTCAAACCTTTACTTAGTTGACTTTGGTTATCCAGGTTTGGTTTAATTTTGATCTATCGTGATTTTCACCCAAAACTGACTCTTGTCTTTTCAAAATTTTTGTGGTTTTATCAAAGATTTTTACTGTTTCTTGAAGGTTTTTAATCTGATCAGAAAGACAGTTTAGTGCTTTGACATCACTGAATTTTAAATGACATGTTTTGACCACATGACCCTCATTTCCACATCTAAAGCATTTTGAGTGCTTTGGCTTGATCTTTGGAGAGGGTCTGGATGATGATGATGATGGTTGTGATGCTCTTCTCTTGATCTTGCTTGAGCATGAGCTTTCACTTGAACATGGTTCATCAATGTTGTTGTTGCTTGATTTCTCATTTGTGTTGCAGTCTGGCTCGCTAATGTCACTTTCTGTATCACTTTGTGATTCTTCAGGAATTGTGTTATCTGTTTCACTTTGTGATTCTTCAGAACATGACATATCTGTTGATGATGGAGTAAACTCTGGAATTTCTTCAGTAAGAAATTTTCCAAACCTGTTTCTTTTTAATTCTGGTACAAACGGAGATGGTCTATATACATTTTCATTATCAGAGAATGCATCATTAAGATCAACACAAACTGGCATAACATTGTCAACACAAATATCTGAGCGTTTGATAGGATTCTTCCTATCATCAGGGTCCACAACGCCCTTTAAATTAAGTTTAGAAGTAAATGTAGTACAGTCATCCGGCCTAGATAAACTATTACAGTTATCCATCCTAGATAAACTATTACAATCATCCAGTTTAGTTAATTTATTACATTCATCCGAATTCAAAATAGTTTTAGACTTGTCATGACTCCAGATGAACCAATTCACTGTAGAGTAATTGGCACCTGGGTGACCTAACCCCATCGTTTGTCCACCACAACTCTCATCATCGTCCACCTGATCCTGTTGGGTCATATCTGCACTGCTTTTATTTATATTAGAGTTTGACTCAGATTTGACACATTCTTTTTCAAAAAGATCATTTTTTGGATGTGGTTTTGGAATGGGTATATATTCACTTTTGCTAAAAAGTAAAAAATAGAGATTTTACAAGTCCCTTTTTATCCTTATACCCAATTCCATCTTTGACGAATGATTTCCTTGAACAATCATGGATATCTGTATGAGCATGCTTGCTTACATTCCATTTGTCCACAACAATTTGGAGATGATTTGTTTCATTTCTAGATATTTCTAGTTTTTCTGTTAAGTCATTTATTAAAAAATCTTTTCTGAGAACAAATTCTTTTAGAGTTTGCATTTCAGCTATTGTTGCATTTAACTTTCGCTGATATGCTAACTCATTTTCTTTCATTTCAGTGTTGATTTTTCGGATGTCATCCATTTCTCTTAAAATTTTCCTATTGTGGGACAAACAGTAAGCAACAGCTGTAACACACCTTGGTGAGCACAGCTTTGATTTTATTTCAAGCGGAATACTTACCAGATCTCTCTCCTCAACTTTCTTCTGCACGCTCTGCGGTTGTTGATCAGCTTTGCTTGTGGAAGTCTTCTCAGCAACTAAAGCTTCCTCGGTAGCAACCTCCTTTCCCTTGTCCTCATTCAGCACACCTTTTAGACCAGCATTCTCCATCCTTTCTCCTTTTGGCATCTCCGCTGATGACCCTTCCAAGGAGCTCACACCAAGTGTTGATTTTGTGCAGATCTTTGCCATCAGTGCCTTGTTCACTTCAGCCTCAGCCACAGCAACTTCCTCTCCCCAGTCAAAATCTTGAACCACCAGTGCCTTCTGCTGATTGGCTTCGCTTCCATCCGTGATTGCCACCATCCTCTTTGCCGGTTTAATTTCAGCTTGATTCAACGTTGGACATTCATACTTGAAGTGTCCGAGAGTTTTGCAATTGTAGCACCTGATTTTTGACTTATCAAAGCCAGCCTTTCCCATTCCAACCCTTCGACCTGTTCTGTCCTGAAACCTCTTCACCCTTAGAGTAATCATGGCCATTTGCCATTTTAGGTCCATCTCCTCCATATCATCTGGATCCACTTGATACATATCTTCCGGACTCATCATATCATTCTTCAGGTCACCTGTCTTCAATGCTTCAAAGCTGGTCATGAAAGTGTTGAAGAGTTCAACATGTTCATTAGCAAGCTTTGTTTGTTGTGGGTTGAGAGTCCTTGCCACTAGGTCGGAGTATGGAACGGTCTTTCCTGAACTGGAGCTACCACCACCCATTCCATCAACATACACATGAGACGTGCTTGAACCCATGTTACCCACTGGGGTCATTAATGCCAAATTTTTCATTGCAGTGCTGGGTACGATCTTTGGATTGGTCTGGTTCATCTCTCTCTTCGTGATGTCCATCTCAAATGACTTCAGGGTGTTGATAAGGTCAGCCAAGGTAGACTGGGCGTCTAGATATTCTTTCCTGATCAACATACACTGGATGTTCCATTCTTTTGGCAGGGAGTCTAGCAGCTTCTTGATTGAATTTTTGTTGTTCACAGGAATTCCCGCCTTCTTCATCTTGGTCAACATACTCATGAACCTTTCGATATGTGAGCTCAAGCTTTCCCCACGAATGCTACTGAACATGTCATATTCTTTCTGCACCATGTCTTGCTTATACTGGCGCATCTCTTCATTCCTTCATAGTACTCATTTAACGCAAACCACAGATCGTGCGCAGTGCCATACTCCTCAAACATGTTATAAACATCGTTTGATAAGGCCATGGTAAGGGCACCATAAGCCTTATGATCTCTCTGGAGTAGCTGTTTATCGACATCAGTGTAAGTGGTTGGATCAGGGTTAAACTCTTCTCCTGTGGCAGTGGTTCTCATTGGAATGTGTGGGCCCAACTGGATAGAATTCCATTGGGTGAAGTCCGTGACATAGAAGAATGATCTCATTCTGTTCTTCCAAGTTCCATAGTCTTCAACACCTTTTAACTTAGGAACTCTAGTTGTGGTTCCGGTTTCAAGTTCTTGTTGAGTGATAGGATTTACTGTTGAGTGGTTATCGTTACCGGCCATGATTTAAGTGAATTTTAAGAGATTTGTTTATCAGATTTTAGTTAACAGTCCAGAAAAGTTTGTCCAGTCCTTAAGTACGCAGCTAAGTTCGCAGCTAAGTTCGCTGCTAAGTTTGCAGTTAAGTTCGCAGCAGTCCAAGTCAAGTATGCAGCAGCCTGTAAGAATGTAAACAGCCTTGTCAAGATGTAGTCTTTTGATAAGTACGCAGTCCGGAAGTACACGTGTAGCTGTGTTTCTTGATATGTGCGCAGATAAGTCAACACTTGGGCATGGTAAGTGCTCAGTCTTGACTGATCAGTCTGCGCACTAAGTGAAGTACGCAGACACTTAAACTCTCGTTTAAGATTTAAGTGCGCAGAAACCCTAGCCAAGTACTCAACATCACACTTTTCAATAAGTACGCACAAAAACAAGGATTTCTGTTTAAGTGCGCAGAAACCCTAGTTAAGTATTCAAGACGATTAAAAACAATAAGTACGCACAAGCTTGTTTACGTACTAAAACCAGAGATTTAAGTACTCAACAATCACAAGTATGCAATATATGTGCTAAGTACTCAAACCAAGAAACAAGTGCTCAACGTATGAGATAAGTGCACAGAATGTATGAAATAAGTGCGCAAAACAGGCTGTGAAAAACACAAAAACTCAGCTGAATTCTTTCCAAAACATTTTCATTTCATTCAGAAGTGCTTGGATTGAATTTCTACCTAAAATGACATACTATTAACCTTCAGAAACACAATTTCCACGAAATTTGAAGCCAAAATATAAGAAAAACACCTAAATTTAAAAGTTCATAAAGAAAATAATCTTGATGATAAAAACTAACAAGATGAGGGTTTTGGTATCTTAAAGTAGATACAATCTAGAGCACAGAGGCTCTGATACCAAATTGTAGTCCCAAATGCTAGATCTTGTTAAATGCAATATATTGTTATCACTTAGAAACACCTATGGATTAGGTGTTTTAAGTGATTAATTGTGACAACCGTCACCCTCATCTATTAGAAAGTTGTCAATTTTAGTCCTTGTAAATTCCATTTGCTCAATTAAAAAAAAAAAAACTTGAGTTTCACTTAATTTTAATGTTCTTGCCTTGAAGTACTTGCATTTTAATTGAAAACAATTTGACGTACTTCAAATAATATGTGTTCATATTTTACTAAACAATTACAACTATTCATATGTATAATATTTAAATGCAATATAATTATTATATTAAAGAAGCTAATAAATTTAGATGAGTAAATATAGGTTGTAATTATTGTAAGTTAAAACTTAATTAATCAATTTGGTTCTAGCAATACTAAACATTATGTCACACCCTCAAATTCCACTTGCGGGGTTTTACCGCGAGGCGCGTGACACACCAGGATCTCAGTCAACGATCACAATAAACATACAACAAACATGCATTCAAGATTATATTTAAAACCAAAATATAATGCTTTGAGCTGTAAACCAGCAGCGGAAGCATTCTTGTTTACAACCAAAAGACATAACATTGTTTACAAAGACATTGTTTAATATGTTTCCAAAATAATAGACGCCGTGCATGACTTCGTGCGCCTAGTCCGACAACCGCTACCTTAGCGACCTGAGAAAACATGCCAAAAATGTCAACATATAATGCTGGTGAGTTCACAGGTTTTCTTTCATAAAAGTGTTGTTACAAGTTCTACAAGATCATTCCCGTTAATACTATGTCATGAGAACGTTAGCTAGACGTTAAGTGTTTTTACTACTACGGTTGGGAACCCATTACTAAACGTTTCCAAAAGTTGATACCAGCCCAGAATGACTGGGCTACCGATGCCTCGGTAACCCGATAGGTAGAGACAATATGCACCCGCCCGGCCCCGCCGTCGAGTGGGGTTTGTGAGGCCCAATAGATCTATCCACATTTCCCTCGTTGTGCGTGCCAGCACATTCATGGTTTCCCCCTGGGACTTTCCATAAAAGCCGTATAGTAATATAAAGTGCCCATAGTATAACATGACCTTTAAATAGTTCGTACAAAGCATGTTTCTCCCCCAAAAGCAAAACAGTAAAAGTGGGGCTATGAAACTCACCTTGGTTCGCGTTACTTGAAAATAGTTAAATGATTATGTTATGATAGTCCCAAATAGCGGCGACCTATCATAAGATGTGTATAAGTATTGGACTAATAACCCGCAGGCTAACTAGTCCCCGTATGTCCAGACCGTGACCATAAACGTTTGAAAACACCTTTAACCGTTAGACCGACCGTGCCAGACAAGACCCGACATCCCATTGGTGACCCGACATCCCACGTGTTAGATAAATGCAAGGCATCATGCAACATATGCAATTAAACACTTAGCACGCGCAACAATTCACCTAGTCTAGCATAATGTCCAATTAACGCATAAACAGGTCCGAACACGTCTTACTAAGTCATTGGGTGTATCCCGGGGTTCCTAACATGTTCCTAGGTGTCAAATCGTGTTCCGGGATGTCAAAACGCGTTCACGACAGCAGTACATGCGATTAGGAAAGTCACACGTGAGTAGGCAATAGCCTATAGGCGATTAGGGGGTCTAATCGCATGAAGTATGGGCGATTAGGGCCCTAATCGCCCCCAATGTCTGCATAATCGCCTATAGCTCAGGCGATTAGGATTCCTAATCGCCTGCAGCTGCTGTGTAACGGATTTTCGCGCGTTTAACCCTCCAAATCAGATCCGAAACATGTAACAACACCCAATATCAAACCTAAATCATTTACCAACCCATTTCAAGCAAAAACCCCCAACATATCACTGATCTAGCATGTTCTATGCAATTATTTCCTAAAATGGCAAAGTACTAGGTTTCTTCTACCAACCTTATCTTTCCTTAAATGGAAATAATCAGATTTCAAGCTCTACAACATGTAACTCATAACATCTCTGATCTAACATCTTCCTAGTGTGAATTCTAACCACATTGCACCAACAATCACATCCTAAATCTTCAAGAACATACAAATGGGTCAAAATATGCATTTTCTTCAAAACACCATAATAATGGCTAAGATTCTAAGACAACCTTCCTAATGGCTTCTACATAACAGAAGTACATTCATATCTTAGAAACATTCATGTTAAAATCACCAATAAGACCAACATTTGCATATAAACTTCACATATAACAAGCATTAAGGTGTATACTTGGTTTAAGACTCTCTTGAAAGGTTTTTAAAGACACATTTGGCAAAACAAGGTCTGGAACTTTAGGGGAACTCAAAATAACAACTTTACAAAGGTTAGGGGTGAAGAACACACCTTGGATTTTGCTAAAGAAAGGTGTATAAGCTTGAGGATGGTGATTTTTGTAGCAAAATGAGTTCCAGAGGTGTTCTAGGGTGTGTGGGCGACTTGGGAGCAGCTAGGGTTGTTCTAGAGGTGTTTGGGGAGTTAAGGGTTCTATTTATAGGTGTTTTGACCCGAGCCCTGCAGTACACGCGATTAGGGGCCCAGATCAGGCGAGTAGGGGCCTAATCGCCTATAAGCTCACGCGATTAGCCACCTACTCGCGAGTAGGGGGCCCTAATCGCTACTATACATGCGATTGGCCACCTACTCGCCCCATTCCCTTGTACTCGTGCACTGTTCATGCGATTAGGAGTCCCCCCAGGCTCCTAATCGCCTATAAGGTCTGGAAATGGGTTTTTGGCGCGTTAAACACTATTTTAACATATTTAAACACGTATTCACATACCGATAAGTCACATAATGATTCCAAACATATAATGCATGATATCCAACACGTTTACATCCGTTCACCAATTCCCGGGACTCGAGACTCGTGTGTGCGTTAGACCCGGCGATTCCACGAATCGCCGATCCTTGTACCCATAGTTATGGACCGACTCCCGATGACCCCGCGGATCATCATAATGACTCCCGATAATTCCCCCGAATCATCGTACCGACTCGACTGACCTCGTTAAGGACGTAATATGCATGACTCGCTAAGGTAGACTTACTAGTTTAGTCAACGTTACTAACCTGAGTTTGCCGGGTGTCACATCATCCCCCTGTTGAAAGAATTTTCGTCCCGAAAATTGCCCAAGGCCAAAAAGGAAGAGACGAAAGAGAAGAAAAATTTTCCGGTTGCCACATCATCCCCCTGTTGAAAGGAATCTCGACCCGAGATTCATTCAGCTTCAGCAGAGACATGTCTTGATTCGAACGCGCGCTTAGGAAATAAATGGGGATACTTAGCCTTCATTTGATCTTCCCGTTCCCACGTGAACTCCGGTCCACGATTGGAGTTCCAACGGACTTTAACAATGCGGATTTTACTCCGGCGAAGGCTACGGATTTTATAGTCAAGAATTTCAACCGGTTCCTCCACGATACGTAGACGATCATCCACCTTGATCTCTTCGAGAGGAACAACCAAAGATTCATCCGCCAAACACTTCTTCAAATTAGAAACATGGAAGACGTTATGAACATTACTGAGCTCAGCCGGCAGATCAAGCCTGTATGCTACCGGTCCAATCCGTTCCAGGATTGCGAACGGTCCCACATACCGAGGATTCAATTTGCCCCGTTTCCCAAAACGTATAACGCCCTTCCACGGAGATACCTTCAACAAAACCCTGTCGCCAACCTCGAACTCCAAAGGCTTGCGACGACGATCGGCATAGCTCTTTTGACGATCCCGAGCTGCTGCCATACGGTTACGGATTTGTACGATCTTTTCGGAAGTCTCGTACACAAGTTCCGGGCCGGTGAGTTGACTCTCACCCACCTCGGCCCAACAAAGAGGAGACCGGCATTTCCGCCCGTAAAGAGCCTCGAACGGAGCTGCCTTGATGCTAGAATGGTAACTGTTGTTGTAGGAGAATTCCACCAACGGTAAATGATTCTCCCACCCCTTGCCAAAATCGATCACACATGCCCGAAGCATGTCTTCTAGCGTTTGGATTGTCCGCTCACTTTGACCGTCAGTTTGCGGATGGTATGCCGTGCTCATGTCTAACTGAGTACCCAGAGCCTTATGCAAAGACTTCCAAAAGTTAGAGGCGAACCGAGGATCACGATCAGAAATAATAGAGACAGGCACCCCGTGCCGAGAGACCACTTCCTTGAGGTATAACCGTGCCAAACGCTCGAGACCATCGGTCTCTTTGATAGCGAGGAAGTGCGCAGACTTTGTCAACCTATCGACAATTACCCAGATCATGTCGCAACCACTGGGCGATCTCGGTAGTTTGGTCACAAAGTCCATCGTAATCCGCTCCCACTTCCACTCGGGGATTTCAGGCTGTTGCAGAAGGCCGGATGGCTTTTGATACTCAACCTTGACCTTAGCACAGGTCAAGCACTTGCTTACATACGAAGCTACGTCCGCCTTCATGTTCGGCCACCAATAAAGTATCTTCAAGTCTTGATACATCTTATCGGAGCCAGGGTGAATAGAGTACCGGGACTTGTGAGCTTCGTCAAGAACGAGCTCCCGCAAGCCCCCAAATAAAGGAACCCAAATAC
The DNA here is from genome assembly GCA_028751855.1 of Ambrosia trifida. Taxonomy (NCBI): domain Eukaryota; kingdom Viridiplantae; phylum Streptophyta; class Magnoliopsida; order Asterales; family Asteraceae; genus Ambrosia; species Ambrosia trifida. Next base: position 40,615,401 of record CM054130.1, read on the forward strand.
GTTCAGCGAAATAGTGTAACCCATCGGATCTGAGCTCAAGGTGGCTGTTAGCACCATGCATGGTTTCAGCCTTAAGGTTTTCCTCCTTCAAAGCTTCTTGCTGTGCCGAACGGATTCGATCAAGTAAGCCGGAATGGATAGTGAGCTGAAGAGCCCGAACACGACGAGGTTTAGCCGTTTCCTTCCTGCTCAAGGCGTCTGCGACCACATTCGCCTTGCCAGGATGGTATTTGATAGCGCACTCGTAGTCATTAAGAAGCTCGACCCAACGACGCTGTCTTATATTCAACACCTTCTGATCAAAGATATGCTGGAGGCTCTTGTGATCGGTGTAAATAGTGCATTTGGTACCGTACAAGTAATGCCTCCAAATCTTTAAAGCAAAGACCACCGCACCCAACTCCAGATCATGGGTGGGATAGTTTTTCTCATGAACCTTAAGCTGACGAGAAGCGTAGGCGATGACCTTCTCGCGCTGCATCAGAACACAACCAAGACCCCGGATAGAAGCGTCACAATAAACCACAAAATCGTCCGTGCCCTCAGGCAAGGACAAGATAGGAGCAGAACAGAGTTTAGCCTTTAACATCTGGAAGGCCGACTCCTGCGAATCACCCCAGTCGAACTTCCGGTCCTTCTGGGTAAGCGAGGTGAGGGGTTGAGCGATCTTCGAAAATCCCTCAATAAAACGACGGTAATAACCTGCAAGGCCTAGGAATTGCCGCACCTCAGATGGCGTCTTCGGTGCTTCCCAGTCTTTAATGGCTTCAATCTTCGCTGGATCAACGTGAATTCCTTTCTCATTAACCACATGACCAAGGAATTGAACTTCACGCAACCAGAAGCTACACTTAGAAAACTTGGCGTACAACTGTTCCCGCCTCAGAAGTTCCAAAACAAGACGTAGGTGTTCCTGGTGGTCCACCTCGTTCTTAGAATAGACCAGGATATCATCGATGAAGACAATCACGAACTTATCAAGATAAGGCTTGCAAACACGGTTCATCAGATCCATAAAGATGGCAGGTGCGTTGGTGAGACCAAAAGGCATGACCAGGAATTCAAAATGGCCATAGCGAGTTCGAAAGGCGGTCTTCGGAATGTCAGCTTCTTGAACCCTCAACTGATGGTACCCCGACCTCAAATCAATCTTCGAATAGAAACTAGAACCCTGAAGCTGGTCAAATAAGTCATCGATGCGAGGAAGAGGGTAGCGATTCTTGATGGTAACCTTATTCAACTCCCGGTAGTCGATGCACATCCGCAGGCTTCCGTCCTTCTTCTTGACAAACAAAATAGGGGCTCCCCACGGGGACGAACTAGGTCGAATGAAACCCTTCTCTAACAGCTCCTGCAACTGGTTCGATAATTCCTGCATCTCGGGAGGTGCAAGACGATAAGGGGCACGAGCAATAGGGGCCGCACCCGGAGCAAGTTCAATACCAAATTCGACCTGGCGATAAGGAGGAAGACCAGGTAAATCTTCAGGAAATACATCGGGAAAGTCACGGACAACAGGAATATCTTCAATCTTCTTCTCCTCTTCAGACGAAACCGAAACAAGTGCCAGAATGGCAGAATACCCCTTCCGAAGATACTTATAGGCTTTCATACACGAAATGATACTCAACGGGACCCCGCTCTTCTCACCGTGCACCAACAGAATTTCTCCATCAGGGAGAGGAAGTCGAATGACTTTATCAAAACAAACGATCTCAGCATGATATAGGGACAACCAATCCATACCCACGACAACATCGAAACTACCCAAGGACACCGGCATAAGATCAATAGGGAAGGAATAACCCGACAACTCAAGGCGACACTCCCTAAGGACGTGCGTCGCCTCAACTTTCTTACCATCAGCCAATTCTATCAAGTACTTAGCCTCTAAAGGTGTAGGTACCCTATCAAGCAATTGACTAAACCCAAGAGATATGAAACTCTTATCGGCGCCAGAATCAAATAAAACCGTAGCATAGCGATTATCGAGGAGAAACGTACCAGTAACAGTGTCGGGGTCTTGTCGAGCACCGCTCGAACCAATCACGAAGGCGCGAGCATTCCTGCCTCCGCCTCCATTGTTTCCATTACCCGCCCCATTCTTCCCGGCTTCACCCTGCTTCAACTTGGGGCAGTCCCGCTTGTAGTGACCAAGTTCACCACAATTGTAGCACCCCTGTTTGCCCTGATTTCCCTGGGGAGCAGCGACAGGAGGAGCCGGAGTAGGTGTAGCAGGAGGGTTCCGGTTACCCTGAAGATTAACCCTGCAATCCTTTGCCTGGTGCCCAAACTTATGGCACCTGTGGCAACGGTTCCGGTCCTCGCAACGACCGTTGTGGTGAAATCCACACTGGTCACACTTCGGCTTCTTCCCAATATAACCCCCTGGTTTCTGCTCAGACGATGATCCCCCAACATCAGACTTCTTTACCTGCTGAGGCTGAGCCGAACTCGAGCCTTTCCCCACAGCTTCCCACTTCCGTTTGTTACCATCAGAAGCCTTCACAGTAGCGCCTCGAGGAGGCAAGACCCCTTCAGTCACCTTCATGTTGGTCAGCCTGTGAGCTGACCGAACTACCTCAGAATAAACAGTGAGATTGCCCGCAACAACTAACCCAGCAATCTCCGGTACCAACCCAGCAACATAATGCTCAATTCTTCGGTATTCCGGTGTGTGCAAATCGGGGCACAACACCGCCAACTCGTTGTGCCTAGCAGTATAAGCTTCAATCTCGGAACCCACCATCTTATGGTTCCAGACTTCATGCTCGAGTTTCTGGATCTCATCCCTCGGACAGTACTCATTTTTCAACAGTTGAATGAATTCTGCCCAGGGCATGGCGTGAGCTTCCCCAATGCCCATAGTCTGGGTGGTGGAGTTCCACCAAGTCAAGGCTTGACCCTCCAGGGTCGCAGAAGCATATTTCACCCGGTCGCCATCCGGGCAGCTGCACATCGAGAAAACAGATTCGATTTTCTCCAACCATCGGAGCAGTCCCACTGCCCCTTCAGTGCCGCTAAAGTTGTGGGGCTTACAGTCCATAAACTTTTTATAGGAACACTGGGATGGAGGAGGATTGACAGCACCACCTGGAACAGACACACAGGTGAGTATCAAGAAAAGGTAAGGTACCCCAGAACGAGGTAGAATAGATGAGGATCGACGTACCACCCATAGCATTATGAGCGGCTTGGAATGCAGCTAAAGCAATATTCACGTGCTGCTGCGTCAGATTATCCAGCTCAGCTTGGGTCATATTAATGTTCCCGCGGCCACCGCCGCCACCACGGCCGCCACCACGACCGCCAGCACGGCCGCCCCTGCGACCTCCACGAGCTCCCGACATCTTCTGTCACAACATGAAACAAAAGATTTAGGCTTGCCCGTGGTATGACCCATTAGGAATTCCAAGAAAGTAGACCGAGCCCAGCTCGGGTCCATCCGTTCAAGCCCAAAGTCCGCCAGGGATTCCATGCATCACAGTTTATGATCTCGTGTGCACCCGACATGATAAACTGTTCCACATGGTCCTCCAGGCGCGCTTTAAGTTTGAAGTTCAAGTCACCGAACACTAGCGCCCAATCATGATATTATCATAAGTATAAGTACAATATAATATGCATAAGAACGGGCGTGTTCATTAGGGCATAGAGGGGAGATGTCCAAATCTCTGGACAGATCTCAAGAGTACGCCGAAGCTACCCCAATGCACACTGCCGTCAAGAGAGTTCAATAGTATATCGTTCGCCATCGGATCATAGTAAGGATGAGTCAAGAAATAAGATGATAAGAGGTAAATAGATGATGTAGCGTAGCAGATGATGACACCGACACCCCGACAAGTCATATTGTTACCCACTTGCTAAGACTCGACTAATTGTGACCGTCTAGTGTGTGCGACTCAGTTATAGACTAGACTCTACATGCAGTCTCAGTTCACTATAACCGTTGGCTCTGATACCAATCTGTCACACCCTCGAATTCCACTTGCGGGGTTTTACCGCGAGGCGCGTGACACACCAGGATCTCAGTCAACGATCACAATAAACATACAACAAACATGCATTCAAGATTATATTTAAAACCAAAATATAATGCTTTGAGCTGTAAACCAGCAGCGGAAGCATTCTTGTTTACAACCAAAAGACATAACATTGTTTACAAAGACATTGTTTAATATGTTTCCAAAATAATAGACGCCGTGCATGACTTCGTGCGCCTAGTCCGACAACCGCTACCTTAGCGACCTGAGAAAACATGCCAAAAATGTCAACATATAATGCTGGTGAGTTCACAGGTTTTCTTTCATAAAAGTGTTGTTACAAGTTCTACAAGATCATTCCCGTTAATACTATGTCATGAGAACGTTAGCTAGACGTTAAGTGTTTTTACTACTACGGTTGGGAACCCATTACTAAACGTTTCCAAAAGTTGATACCAGCCCAGAATGACTGGGCTACCGATGCCTCGGTAACCCGATAGGTAGAGACAATATGCACCCGCCCGGCCCCGCCGTCGAGTGGGGTTTGTGAGGCCCAATAGATCTATCCACATTTCCCTCGTTGTGCGTGCCAGCACATTCATGGTTTCCCCCTGGGACTTTCCATAAAAGCCGTATAGTAATATAAAGTGCCCATAGTATAACATGACCTTTAAATAGTTCGTACAAAGCATGTTTCTCCCCCAAAAGCAAAACAGTAAAAGTGGGGCTATGAAACTCACCTTGGTTCGCGTTACTTGAAAATAGTTAAATGATTATGTTATGATAGTCCCAAATAGCGGCGACCTATCATAAGATGTGTATAAGTATTGGACTAATAACCCGCAGGCTAACTAGTCCCCGTATGTCCAGACCGTGACCATAAACGTTTGAAAACACCTTTAACCGTTAGACCGACCGTGCCAGACAAGACCCGACATCCCATTGGTGACCCGACATCCCACGTGTTAGATAAATGCAAGGCATCATGCAACATATGCAATTAAACACTTAGCACGCGCAACAATTCACCTAGTCTAGCATAATGTCCAATTAACGCATAAACAGGTCCGAACACGTCTTACTAAGTCATTGGGTGTATCCCGAGGTTCCTAACATGTTCCTAGGTGTCAAATCGTGTTCCGGGATGTCAAAACGCGTTCACGACAGCAGTACATGCGATTAGGAAAGTCACACGTGAGTAGGCAATAGCCTATAGGCGATTAGGGGGTCTAATCGCATGAAGTATGGGCGATTAGGGCCCTAATCGCCCCCAATGTCTGCATAATCGCCTATAGCTCAGGCGATTAGGATTCCTAATCGCCTGCAGCTGCTGTGTAACGGATTTTCGCGCGTTTAACCCTCCAAATCAGATCCGAAACATGTAACAACACCCAATATCAAACCTAAATCATTTACCAACCCATTTCAAGCAAAAACCCCCAACATATCACTGATCTAGCATGTTCTATGCAATTATTTCCTAAAATGGCAAAGTACTAGGTTTCTTCTACCAACCTTATCTTTCCTTAAATGGAAATAATCAGATTTCAAGCTCTACAACATGTAACTCATAACATCTCTGATCTAACATCTTCCTAGTGTGAATTCTAACCACATTGCACCAACAATCACATCCTAAATCTTCAAGAACATACAAATGGGTCAAAATATGCATTTTCTTCAAAACACCATAATAATGGCTAAGATTCTAAGACAACCTTCCTAATGGCTTCTACATAACAGAAGTACATTCATATCTTAGAAACATTCATGTTAAAATCACCAATAAGACCAACATTTGCATATAAACTTCACATATAACAAGCATTAAGGTGTATACTTGGTTTAAGACTCTCTTGAAAGGTTTTTAAAGACACATTTGGCAAAACAAGGTCTGGAACTTTAGGGGAACTCAAAATAACAACTTTACAAAGGTTAGGGGTGAAGAACACACCTTGGATTTTGCTAAAGAAAGGTGTATAAGCTTGAGGATGGTGATTTTTGTAGCAAAATGAGTTCCAGAGGTGTTCTAGGGTGTGTGGGCGACTTGGGAGCAGCTAGGGTTGTTCTAGAGGTGTTTGGGGAGTTAAGGGTTCTATTTATAGGTGTTTTGACCCGAGCCCTGCAGTACACGCGATTAGGGGCCCAGATCAGGCGAGTAGGGGCCTAATCGCCTATAAGCTCACGCGATTAGCCACCTACTCGCGAGTAGGGGGCCCTAATCGCTACTATACATGCGATTGGCCACCTACTCGCCCCATTCCCTTGTACTCGTGCACTGTTCATGCGATTAGGAGTCCCCCCAGGCTCCTAATCGCCTATAAGGTCTGGAAATGGGTTTTTGGCGCGTTAAACACTATTTTAACATATTTAAACACGTATTCACATACCGATAAGTCACATAATGATTCCAAACATATAATGCATGATATCCAACACGTTTACATCCGTTCACCAATTCCCGGGACTCGAGACTCGTGTGTGCGTTAGACCCGGCGATTCCACGAATCGCCGATCCTTGTACCCATAGTTATGGACCGACTCCCGATGACCCCGCGGATCATCATAACGACTCCCGATAATTCCCCCGAATCATCGTACCGACTCGACTGACCTCGTTAAGGACGTAATATGCATGACTCGCTAAGGTAGACTTACTAGTTTAGTCAACGTTACTAACCTGAGTTTGCCGGGTGTCACACATTAGAGTGATTTATAATAAATGAGATAATGAATTGTATTGAATTTTGATTTAAGATGTTCTTTTATTCAAGCTAAACAAATCGAGAGTTATGAACTTATGATACCTTTGGTTTATAAGGAAAAAGAAAGTTTTGTATCAAAGAATTAATATGTAGTTTTAAAATTCACCAACAATTTAAACCCACATTCAATTCTTTTATGTTTTGTCTCAACCATTTGAAACTTCCACATAATAAGTATCATTTGATGGCAATTATGAAGTATTAACATCATGTAACATATATCATTGTGATATGTGTGTGTATATATAGATGTAACTTTCATAATTTATCTAATGCTCATTTCCTTCAAAACCCACTAAATTAAACATCCCATGACCTTCCTAGACCCTTGCACATCATAAACCACATCAAAGCACGCATAAAACACGATCTAAAACTCTGTTCTTCGGCCACAATGTGCGATTTTTACCATTTTTTTCGGGTATGAAACGTGATTGTAAGTTCCCTTTTCTTGTGCCATTTTGTTCATTAGATCTTCCTTTACAAATGCCCTATTGATTTAGGTTCCATTGTTGTGGAATTCAAGGTATTGGATTTCTAGGGTTAGGGTTTAGTTTTGGGGAACAAGAAGAAGTTTATTGATATTATAAAATGTTTTATTTTCATTTGAAATAGCTTGTATTATTTTATTTTATTTGTACTTAATTAGTTATGATAAATTATTTATTAATTCATAATGCCTAAAATCGGGTATATAAATTTAATATTTTACAAAACGAAAGTATTTTATGATCCAAAGTCATAATCTTCATTATTTTTATTCATTGTGTAACTTACAACTGTTTATTCAATTCTTTATAATTATTGTAATTATTTACAATTATAGTCTAATTAATTAATTTCGTTCGAAACATATTCTTATCTAAATATTCAATTGGTAATATTTAGATTACTAAATCATAATCATAGACTTTTACTATATTTTTTTTGTGATACATATTAAGTTGTTTATAAAAAGAAACTCTAATTCCCCAAATCGACTTAGCAAACCCTAATGCCTTATTAGAACCCTAGTGACCTTAGACTCTTAGACTTTCCCTTATTAGTACGCTTATGCATTATAGGTTGGATTCAGCGGAATTCCCATTACTTAGCTCACGACCGCTTAAGTTGGATTTTGATCGCTTTCGCAAACAGTGAGTATATCTTTCCCCTTTTTACTGTTTTACTATTCTGGGGTGACTCATGTACTTACTATCAAGTTTCTATTTCTTTTACTAAATGCAATTCTCATGTGTGTTTGCTTTATGTTAATTGGTGTGTCTATGACTTGTCAAAATCATTAACCGCTGGGCGGCCTAGCTTTTCAATGAATAGTACTATGGTATACCCCCTTGAGACTCTGTTGAGAGAATCTTGGTCATTGTCTTGTTAATTCATTATTCAGTTGGTTAGTCATGTGTTAGTCATTATTCTCAGGTTTGGTTTTGAACGGATATTACTTATTACATAATTGCAAATGGTACCGCACATGAATTGCTAAACATTTTTCCTACTATATTTATTCAAACAGGGTATGCTCACCAATACAATTTTTGTATTGACCAAAATTATTTTGTACATGTTTCAGGTTGTTTTGAGATGCATCCTTTAAGCTTTCGGATTTATATTTAGATTTTGATTCATTGTATTTCAATTTAGTTGGCAGTTAGAATCGTTGTATTTCATTTCAATGTAATAAATTATTTAATCAATGTATTCAAATTTACACTTTAGTCCATGTGCTATTGAACAATCGTCACTACGTGACACCTCGATGTTTCCGCCATTGGTTGGGGTGTTACAGATTGGTATCAGAGCCATGGTTATAGGGAATTAGGTTATTAGAATGCCTTTTAGCCTAGTCTATAACTAAGCTTATTTTCACGAGTCCTCTCGTGTACATTTCTCTTATTTCTTATATTTTCTTTCAAGATATTTTCGCTATGATTCTTTCTCGTTATTCTTTCGGTTTTTTGTTTAGAAAAGAAGACACTCGTATTTCACAAACGATACGATATCACCAAGTTAGGAGTGACATCCATACCTTGGTGATTAGTTTCACTCCTCTATATGTTATTTATCTTAGGAATATACCTTTGAGATAGGAGTGACATCCACACCTCAAAGAGTATTTCCTTCAAAAAGAAACTTAACCACTAAGCTGGGGGTGATATCTTTAACTTAGTGATTGGTTTCATTCCTCAATTGTTTTCAATTTTGAAATACATCTTTGAGTTAGGAGTGAAATCCACATCTCAGGGATCTGTTTCTACATCTCGTTTTAAAGTCTCGCTAAAGGTTTTGAAATTTACCAGTGACGGGGTATGTGCAATCGGGAAAAAATGACCATTCACTCATAGGTTCAAGTACGCTCCCCACAAGTCCCTAATAATATTTCAATCTCTTTGGCTAGTCACCAGTTTCATTAGAAATATTTTCAGTATCACATTTTTGATATATTTTTCATTTGTTGTTTGAAACTCTTATCATAAATTTTTTTATAATGAAGTTATTATGTCTTTTGAGTTTTCTCTTTTAATAGCTATCGCTATTTGTGCATTTTTCCGTTTTTCATTATTGACTCTTAAGTTTTGTTTAACATTTGGATATTTAGTTCCATCTCTTGATGTTTTATATACTCATTAATTATTCGCTTTTGGATTTTTTTCATCATCATTATTAAAACTTTTATCCGCTTTAAAACTTACACTATTTTCAGTTATGATTTGTGACTTCTACACTATTGTCGCATTGAATTTTATCATTCACGTCATTTCTAAATCTTGGTCTTTTGAAAACACATTTGATTTATATTATTTTCGAGAAAAGAAACTTGCGATTGATAATATGCATTATGACAATTTTCAACTCGACTTCTTGTAAACACATGAAAGTATGTACTTACGAAGTCTTTTCATGTGAAGCTGTTTTGAATCTAAAAAGTTATTCTCATGCATCACTATTATACTTTCAACTATATCACAAAGTTCGAGTAAAACTACATTTTGTTTTATAAACAATAATTTATCTTTTACACTTACACTCTTTCAGTCGCAAAACTTTTGGTCTAATTATTGGACATATCTTCATCGAAATGTTGCTAAATGTCTTTTAACATATAGTGCATATATTTTAAACCCGCATGGCGAGTAGACTATACGTATGTTCCGTCCACCCTCAATTGCAGTAAATATCATTATCTTATTTTTACATCATTTTATTCTATTATATTCGCATATTATCTTATTTATGATTATTTTCGTATTATTATTTTATTGGTGGCTATCCTCACGCGTTATTTACAATTATTCTCGCACTAATTATTAGTAGTCATTCTTACAACACTGGTTTTGAGCATTAACTTAACTCGTTTACTTTCAGTTTGTGAAAATTGTGCGATTTACTTAATTTATATTATACCATTTTTTCAATCGAAATTTTATGCTATACTTATATACTTACATGAGCGCATATTTGGTATGCACATTTTCTTTCCTATTTTGAGCAAAACCCTGTTATACTTTACATTATTTTGTTCATCATCATGGCCAACGAACATACTAGTTGATAACTCGTATGAGATCTAAGCCAGTGCCCACGTACGACTCGGGTTAGAGTATTTCTTTGATCCGAGGGGAACGGTGTAAACCTCAGGGTTATCAATATGGGTGTTTAAAGCCAACGATGTGAACAGGAGTTATCGGTTAATGGTAAACCCGAAAGGGAAGAACCTCTAACCATGTCTTATACTTACATGTTATTCACATTACGGTTAAAGGGAAAACCCGGAAGGGAAGGACCTCTAACCATGTCATGATTGAACATTATTTCATTACAGTGGCTATTACATATGGGTTGTACACATATTTTTTTTTTTGGTATTATTTATGTTAGTGTTATGGAAAAGCATAACACCCTAGTGTAAGGTAAATCGGTGATTACGGTCCGGAACGCAATCATGGGTTTACAGGTACATGGGGGTGGTGTGTAATTCTATTTAGGCTATTGGTAGACAATCAGTACGAGTCTAAAGTATCGGGAGTGTGGTGGGTTAGCTGCGGTACACCCTATATATAAGCATAAACGATACTACGGGAGCGGACTAGGAGTTTGACCAAGAACCTACCCATTACTTTATGATTACCTCTTCACTAGATCGTTGACTAATAGCTAGCATGTTCGATAAGAACGTTTTTACATAAGCTTCAACTAGTTTTATAGGAGCCTTCTTTCTTTACTCTCTCCAGAAAACCTTACACCTGGTATACTTTTACACTATCTGATAGTCGAAATACTGTTGCATGTCCTTAATAACGTTCAGTCAGAAACCTTTCTAAAGTAGGGGAGACTGCTTCATTAGTACCTCTGCCCTCACCAGTTACATACATTCCCAATTCTTTTTCATTGTAAACTCTCAACTTTCTAACCTTGGGTCAAACGGGTAAAATTTTGAAACTTTTACTTTGGGTATTAAACAACTACTCTAAATTTTGTCAAAACATGACTGATGCAATTATTTTAAAAACCTTGTTGACTTTTACAACGCCTTTTGTTTCATAGTAACTTCCACTTGAAAGAAATTTCGAGACGAAATTTTCTAAAGTAGGGGAGACTGTGACAACCGTCACCCTCATCTATTAGAAAGTTGTCAATTTTAGTCCTTGTAAATTCCATTTGCTCAATTAAAAAAAAAAAAACTTGAGTTTCACTTAATTTTAATGTTCTTGCCTTGAAGTACTTGCATTTTAATTGAAAACAATTTGACGTACTTCAAATAATATGTGTTCATATTTTACTAAACAATTACAACTATTCATATGTATAATATTTAAATGCAATATAATTATTATATTAAAGAAGCTAATAAATTTAGATGAGTAAATGTAGGTTGTAATTATTGTAAGTTAAAACTTAATTAATCAATTTGGTTCTAGCAATACTAAACATTAGAGTGATTTATAATAAATGAGATAATGAATTGTATTGAATTTTGATTTAAGATGTTCTTTTATTCAAGCTAAACAAATAGAGAGTTATGAACTTATGATACCTTTGGTTTATAAGGAAAAAGAAAGTTTTGTATCAAAGAATTAATATGTAGTTTTAAAATCCACCAAGAATTTAAACCCACATTCAATTCTTTTATGTTTTGTCTCAACCATTTGAAACTTCCACATAATAAGTATCATTTGATGGCAATTATGAAGTATTAACATCATGTAACATATATCATTGTGATATGTGTGTATATATATAGATGTAACTTTCATAATTTATCTAATGCTCATTTCCTTCAAAACCCACTAAATTAAACATCCCATGACCTTCCTAGACCCTTGCACATCATAAACCACATCAAAGCACGCATAAAACACGATCTAAAACTCTGTTCTTCGGCCACAATGTGCGATTTTTTCCATTTTTTTCGGGTATGAAACGTGATTGTAAGTTCCCTTTTCTTGTGCCATTTTGTTCATTAGATCTTCCTTTACAAATGCCCTATTGATTTAGGTTCCATTGTTGTGGAATTCAAGGTATTGGATTTCTAGGGTTAGGGTTTAGTTTTGGGGAACAAGATGAAGTTTATTGATATTATAAAATGTTTTATTTTCATTTGAAATAGCTTGTATTATTTTATTTTATTTGTACTTAATTAGTTATAATAAATTATTTATTAATTCATAATGCCTAAAATCGGGTATATAAATTTAATATTTTACAAAACGAAAGTATTTTATGATCCAAAGTCATAATCTTCATTATTTTTATTCATTGTGTAACTTACAACTGTTTATTCAATTCTTTATAATTATTGTAATTATTTACAATTATAGTCTAATTAATTAATTTCGTTCGAAACATATTCTTATCTAAATATTCAATTGGTAATATTTAGATTACTAAATCATAATCATAGACTTTTACTATATTTTTTTGTGATACATATTAAGTTGTTTATAAAAAGAAACTCTAATTCCCCAAATCGACTTAGCAAACCCTAATGCCTTATAAGAACCCTAGTGACCTTAGACTCTTAGACTTTCCCTTATTAGTACGCTTATGCATTATAGGTTGGATTCAGCGGAATTCCCATTACTTAGCTCACGACCGCTTAAGTTGGATTTTGATCGCTTTCGCAAACAGTGAGTATATCTTTCCCCTTTTTACTGTTTTACTATTCTGGGGTGACTCATGTACTTACTATCAAGTTTCTATTTCTTTTACTAAATGCAATTCTCATGTGTGTTTGCTTTATGTTAATTGGTGTGTCTATGACTTGTCAAAATCATTAACCGCTGGGCGGCCTAGCTTTTCAATGAATAGTACTATGGTATACCCCCTTGAGACTCTGTTGAGAGAATCTTGGTCATTGTCTTGTTAATTCATTATTCAGTTGGTTAGTCATGTGTTAGTCATTATTCTCAGGTTTGGTTTTGAACGGATATTACTTATTACATAATTGCAAATGGTACCGCACATGAATTGCTAAACATTTTTCCTACTATATTTATTCAAACAGGGTATGCTCACCAATACAATTTTTGTATTGACCAAAATTATTTTGTACATGTTTCAGGTTGTTTTGAGATGCATCCTTTAAGCTTTCGGATTTATATTTAGATTTTGATTCATTGTATTTCAATTTAGTTGGCAGTTAGAATCGTTGTATTTCATTTCAATGTAATAAATTATTTAATCAATGTATTCAAATTTACACTTTAGTCCATGTGCTATTGAACAATCGTCACTACGTGACACCTCGATGTTTCCGCCATCGGTTGGGGTGTTACATTAATCTTCTACAATAAAAGAAACTAGATGAACATGAATAAAACCGATACACACAATGAATAACATGATGATTCCATTTCTGATTTGATGATGAATAACCTTGGAATACACAGACAAGTACGCACCTATTCACGTGTGCTACAAAGATAATCCCAAAACCCCAACCCTAGAGCTGCACACACTTAGCTTATATAGGCAGGCTCATGGGCCTGCGCACTTAACACAAGTGCGCAGGGCCCGTGTCACAAGTGCGCAGCCTAGGGTTTTCATACTAAACTTTGTGTTAATTACATACTAAGCCCTTCAACTATCAAACTATACAACTGGCTATCAAAAGTCTATGATCTGGTAACTGTGGTCTCAATATAACCCAACAGTAGGCGATCCATTCATGAGAACCGGAGATCGCGCCGAGCTAAGGACTCCTTCAATCCAATTACACCATCTAACTGGAAAATTCATTTGCTTCATAATAGAAATCAAGAATCCCCAGTTAACGTTATCTTATGCTTTCTCGAAATCAATTTTCAAGAAAAATAAATCTCTCCCCATCTTCTTTGCCCAAGATAAAATCCCATTGATGATAAGCGGGCCATCTAGAATATACCTCCCAGACAGAAAAGCTGACTGTGTCTCGTGAATAATACTAAACATTACCTTTTTATACGATTAGCAAGAACTTTAAAAATCACTTTGCTAATCACACCAATCAAAGTAATGGGGCGATACTCGTTCAAGCTCACCGGGTCTTTAGTTTTAGGAATGAGAGTAGTAAATGATGAACCCACTCCACGAGAAATACGACTTGTATCAAAAAACTCCTGCAAAATTTTAAGAAAATCATTAGCAAAAAGCGGCCAAAACCGCTTTATAAACCGGAAGTTGAACCCGTCGGGACCCGGAGCCTTGTCGCTCCCGCATTCAAACACTGCCACCTTTATTTCCAATTCAGAAAAAGGGGCAACCAGGCTTTCAGCTTCGGCTTCATTCAATCGGTTTAAACTTCGACACTCTAACGTCGGTCTTTCCACCATGTCTTCAACAAAACGCCTCCTAAAAAAAGAACAAACCTCTCTTTTAACTTCTTTTGGCTTAAATATCCACTTACCATCAACGTTCAAACCCGGAATATTATTAGTCACCCTTCGCATATTAACACAACTATGGAAAAAACTAGTATTTTCATCCCCTTCCTTCGCCCAACGAACCCGAGCTTTTTGTTTAACATCTTTCTTATTCAAATCACCCAAATCCCTGAGCCGATTCTTAACCTCTTCGAACACCCATAATTCGGCTTCAGTCAGATCACGTTCCTCTAAAACTTCATCTAAATCTCGCAGCTCAGCTTTCAGGTTGTCTTCTTCCTCCTTCTCAATTGTCAACCAAGATTTTTTCCATTCATTAATTCTACCCTTCAAACGGCGAAGCTTATACATCAGGCCCAATTGGTATGAGCCGCTGCCTAAAACCAATGCATCCTCCAAACAGACTTGTTCCACTATATCACTTAAACCATGACGATGAAGCCAAGAATTAAAGAACCGAAAAGGCTTCGGGCCAAAATTCCGGGATTCAATTTTCAACACTAACGGGCAATGATCTGACTCCTCCCTCGCTAACGCCCGATACTCCGCATTAGGCCATTCATTTACCACAGTCGACGAAACCAAGATGTGATCTATACGACTACATTTGTTCCCCGAAATAAAGGTAAACTTCCTCCCTTTAACCGCATACTCATGTAGATGGACCCTATCGATAAAATAATTAAACTCATTAGAAACCGAAGCATTAAACTTCGAGTTTCTTCATTCACACCGATCAAGAACACAATTAAAGTCCCCAACAACCACCCAAAAGGCATCATCTTGAACTATCACTCTTTCTAGTTCTGCCCAAACCATGTGCTTATCTCTAATCTTTTGTGGTGCATAAATATTGATTATAGATAAACACTTCCCATCATCTTTAGATTTTCCATGAATGCATAAGAAATTACGATTCTTGACCACACGAGACATGACGAATCTCGTAGGATCCCATAACGAAACCAATCCACCAGATCTACCATTCGCACCCACCCATTCACATTCAAATTTCCCTCTTCCCCAGAAACGACCTTAATCAATACCCTCAAGAGACGCGAACTGAGTCTCTTGGAGCATGATAAAACCAATTTCATTAGCTAATCTAAGATTTCGAATCCATTTACCTTTATCATCGTTACCCATACCACGGATATTCAATGAGAGACAATTCATTGATCAACACCTTGAAATCCTTCGTCAACAATAACCTGAGCTAACTCGACTGGGAATCTATCCATGTTCTTCACTCCCAAACGTGTGGCCATCAAAATAGTATCGTCCCTTTCTTTGTTCACTGCACTGTTTTCCCCTACCACAATGCTAGTGCTATGATTATTATCCACAACCTCAGAATTCCCCCTATAGCATCTTCATTAATGATACCATTTTGGCCACTTCCATTCCCTTTCGCCAATGCCGTTTGGCCTTCGTTTACGATGTAAATAAACCGATCAATATCAAACAAGTCTTCGCCTTCGCGTTGCTTTTTTTCGGTCTATCATTACCCATTGGAGAAACCGACTTATTCCTTACCCTTTTTTTCCTGCAGAAACCTTTCCGTTTTTTCATCGCTGGCGTCTTCTCCCCTGTTTGCACCTGAATATCATCTTGTGTTCCAACTAAATCATCGCCCTCCACCCCAATGTTATTAGAACTCTCCACATGGGCAACATTCAAGTCAATCATATCTTCTGAATTCTCATTCGTGACACCAACTGTCTCCTCCATAGCTGTTTCTTCATCCTCCATATCCACTAAGCATTCGGGGATCCAATCGCCCATGTCCTCCTCAACCCACACATCAAACTTAGATGACTTCCAGTTCAATATAACTTTCCGATTTACCCTACCCGAATCTGAACGTAAAATACCGATGCATGCAACGGACAAATCCCCGTCCTCCTCTGGGAACGTCACTGGTTGAATAATCGAACCAAACTTTGTAGCCACATCTTCAAACACCTTTGAACATGACAAACTCAGCGGAACTCCACGAATTTTTAACCATGCAATCCTAGGGACCGTGAAAGTTTGTCCATACCATTCTTCTAACAAGTCTACGTGAATACCCCATGCATCCTTGTTAGCCGTAAACTCCATCTTATCCTCCCTATTAGGAAAAACCAAGATAGCACACAAACCCCCAACGTATTTGATCTCAACTTCATTAACATTCATATTTTTCAGCCAAACCCTAAGATTCGTCAATGCCTCCAACGTCTTCAGATGAACGATCACTGTACGATCATACCAATCCCCAAACACTACCAATGAAGGATCCATATTAATCTCTAACACCTCGCTATTCATCGACTCCTTATTCAGCAATGTATTTTTAAACGATCTCCTATCATCTACACAGACGTCCACGGGTATCGATTCTTTCCCACAAGCCTCATCCTTACCCTCCTCTTGCACTTCTTTACCTTTAACCGGTTGCCATACTTTCTCCTCCTTCCTTGGAATCTCTTTCCCATCGACGAATCGAGCTGGTACAATAAAGAGTTTGTACGAACCGATCCATACATCCTTTAACTCCGCTTCCAAGTCTTCCATGTTTCGTCCTTTATTAAACGTTACAAACCCAAACCTTTTGCCTAACCGATCATATTTTCGTGCAATATACGTACCTCTTATATCACCGAAACCCTTCAAAACCGTAACCAGATCTGTTGAAACACATCTTTCTGGGAGATTAGAGACGAAAAACTTCACCCCCTGATCCGTTTCTTTCTGATGTTGTTGATGTCGGCTACCTTTGCCCTTCTTGAACGGCACATCGTACCATGTGTCCGTTTGATACCGATCTCGCCCCGACATTTACGGAGAAACCCTAATCAATTGGACTCAAATGGTTGTAGATTTACCAACCAGGGACTCAAGTAGTTAAAGTTATAGACTTGTAGGACATGGGTCACGATTTTATGAAAAAAAATATTAATAAAAGTAATAGAGACACGCTCTATATACATTTGGGAAATTGTAGTACACAAACCGTGTATGAAAATTAAAAATAAATACAACAAATGTAAGTAAATTGATTCAAACCAAGTCTTCATGAATCACGTCTTCAAGCAATATCCTTAAGCCTGTCTAATGATTCAACCAAGTTCTTGAAAAAAGTCAAGTCTTCAACAAGGTCTTCTTATAGTCCTCCATGGCTGCAAGAATGAACAAACTAATGTTGATGGTTGTGGCTGAGGCTGATGCACGTGTTCAACACGCTTTCCTTAAAACAGATTCCGTGCCTCTACTAAAGACAACACGTCTGTCTCCCAGGGTACAACAGCCGAAGCAGTCTGTACTGCCGGAGAAGGCCACACGCCCGAGGTTACACCGGGTAAAATTAGAGTGTTAAAACTTATGGAACAAATAATAATGGAAATGTGATAAATCAAGTATAGATAACTTATCTCTATAAAAGGTCCCAACATATGGGTCATGTTTTCTTCTTCTCCAAGAATTCTTTTATGGATCATCTTCTTTATTTTCCTTGTATTTTATCTAGTCTTTCAAATGAGGCACAAAGCCTTCTATGTATACAAGACCCAAGGATGAGTGAAGAGTCTAAACTTAATTAGAGCCATAAAACTCTAATAAAGTGAAATAAAGAACTCTACTCAAGAGTCTCCTTATTTTTTTTTTTTTGAAAGGAAAACTTCATTAAAAAACGGCAAGACCTCAATACCGAGGACCGCCTCAACAACCATATTACAACATATACATAGGAAATCTATTCCAATCCTTCCAAATTACATCTTTAAATCTAGAACGGCTACGTAACCAGAAGAAAGACCAAGATTTAATACAAGCTATGATATCACAAAGCCTCGGATTATCGTCTTCAAAAACTGCTCTATTTCGGGTCCTCCATATCACCCAACATGAAGTCATAGCGATGCCCCTGAGAATAATCTTCTTCCATTTAGAACCGGTAACTGAATTCTCCAAGCAAAAAATATCTTGAATATCGAAGAGGAACACCGGGTCAATTCTGCACCAATTTTCTATGAACTTCCATACGCCACACGCAAAGATGCACCCGGTGAAAATGTGGCATGAAGTTTCCTCCACCGAGTTACACAGAGGGCACAAGTTATTAGTAACATTAATACCTCTTCTTTCTAACGCCTTCCGAGTAGGCAAACGATCCATCTCTAGATGCCAAAAAAACAAATTCACTTTCAAGGGAATCCAACCGGTCCACTTCATCTTATGGTTTCTGCTGCAGTCCCTATCTGCTCGGAGGATTTGCTTGACGCTTTTAACCGAAAAGACCCCATCTTTAGCCGTTTCCCAGCACCAAATGTCGTCGGTCTCCGACAAATTGCATAACAGGAGCATACGCTGAAGATCGTTGAATTCCGAGATTTCCTCCACTGTGCTAATACCCTTCCGCCATTTAGCTGCAAACAAATACTCTCCGTCTCGATAACGAATCCTCTCTGCTATAGAACAATGTTTATTCGACTCCAATCCATAAAGCCTTGGCCATCGATGCATGAGCAAGGAGTCTCCAAACCATTTGTCTGTCCAAAAACTAATTTAAACACCATTACCAACCTTTCCAACAATTATATTGTGAACACCCTTGCCACCAAGCCTAACTTTACTCACGAAAGACACGATCGATTTCCAACACCCATTGAGGCTACTATTCACAGGAAGAAAATCCCAATTACCATGACCGCCATGAATCGCTTCAACTATCCGACGCCACGAGCTATGGGGATCCTTTTTGAATCTCCACGCCCATTTAGTGATCAACGCCTTGTTAACGTCTTCTAGCCTAGCTATACCCAAGCCGCCATCCGCTTTAGATAAAGTAACCGTATCCCAAGCCACCCAATGCATTTTCTTAACATCGTTAGAACCGGCCCAAAGGAAGTTCCTCATCAATTGTTCCATTTGATCCAAAATCGTAACGGGCGCTTTGTATAAAGACAAATAATACATAGGAAGGTTAGCTAATACCGCTTTGATCAAAGTAAGACGGCCCCCCATGGACAAGGAATTTGCTTTCCATATAGACAAACGGTTACGAACTGTATCCACAACCGCATTCCAATGACAGATACGATTCATGTTAGCTCCCACCTTTATACCCAAGTACTCAAACGGAAAGGTGCCAATTTTACAACCCAGGATCGCAGCCATATCTTTGACCTCCTCACTGCTCACACCTACTCCAAAAAGGTGAGACTTTTGAAGGTTAATATTAAGCCCGGAACATAAATAAAAAATCCTTAATAGACGAGCCGTTTTTTCAATGTTATCTCTCGACCATTCCCCAAGAATCAAGGCATCATCGGCGTAAAGAAAATGGGAAATATCCAAACCGGTTCTATTGTCTTTTATACCCTTGAAAACTCCTTCGTTGCAAGCCTTATTAAGAATAAATGATAAAGCTTCCATAACAATCAAAAAGAGAAACGGAGATAAAGGATCCCCTTGACGAAGACCTTTCTCGCATTGGAATTCATAAGTAGGCGCCCCATTGACAAGGACTGAGGACCTAGCCGACTTCATCACCCCTTGGATCCACCTCTTCCATCTATCCGGAAAACCCATTTGATCGAGTATCGATAATAAGAAACCCCAATTCACGTTGTCATAAGCTTTCTCGAAATCAATTTTTAAGAAAAAAGCTTTTTTCTTTCTTTTGCATAACCACCCATAAACTTCATTCAGCATCAAAGGCCCGTCTAAGATAAATCTATCCCCAAGAAAGCCGACTGTGAATCGGAAATCACATAATTCAACACCTTCTTAATCCTATTCGAGGATTTTAGAGATGACTTTACTGATGATGCCAATCAAGGTAATCGGCCTATAATCCGTTAAGCCCACAGGATTCTTGGACTTAGGAATGAGAGTGATAAAAGCAGAACTGCATGATTTGTCGATCACTCCCGAATCATAAAAAGAGTCCATCAGACGAATGAAATCCGTTTCCAGAAAACTCCAAAAATTCTTGACAAACATAAAATTAAAACCATCCGGGCCTGGGGCCCGGTCAGAGCCGCAATCGAAAACCGCTTCTTGAACCTCTTCTATAGAAAATCTCGCCACCAAAGACTGAGAACAGTTCGCATTGAGCCGTTTAATACCATCACACTTCAGCGAAGGTCTAATCCAGAATTTTTCTGAAAAAAGCCTCCTAAAATGCTTGAGAACCTCGCGTTTGACTAAGGAAGGTTTCAAAACCCAGCGGCCGTCAACCAATAAACCCGGGATGACATTTTTGGCTTTTCTACTATTAACCATAGCATGAAAAAAAGAAGTATTATCATCTCCCTGCATGGCCCACCGCACCCTCGACTTCTATTTTAAATCTTTATTCTTACACAGATTAAGAAAATCGACACCTTTTTTGCAAGTATCCCAAATCCATAACTCTTCCTCTTCTAGTTGCTTGGCTTCCATAGCTTTTTCCAGCCTTTCGATATCCTCTTGCATCAACGCCAACTCCTCCCCTTCCTTACTTTGAATCGATAATAACCAATCTCTTAATTTGGCCTTAAGCGCTTTGAATTTGAGATTAATAATCACATAAGGAGAACCGATGAATGAATCATCTTCAAGGACCTTGATGACTTCCTCTTTACATCCATCCCTATCGAGCCAGGAGTTAAACCACCTGAAAGGCTTAGAACCAAAATTCACGTCTATTAAGGATAATAATAAAGGCGAATGATCTGAGGCACCCCTCGGCAGGGTTCTCAAAACCGCAGCAGGCCATCTGTTAAAGAAACTTTGACAAATAAAAAAATGATCAATCTTGCTAAGCTTGAATTTCCGGTTCTTAACTGTCAAGCAAGTAAATTTACTCCCCCTCATGACATATTCAAACAAACCCAACCTGTCAATAAAACTATTCAAGTTAGCTGCACAACGGTGATTAAAACGCGAGTTTCTCCTCTCCTCCGGATGTCTAACCGCGTTGAAATCTCCCATGATAATAACCATCCCTTCAAGATTCATAATAATACCATCAAGCATATCCCATAAATCCCTTTTTTCACCCAAATTCTGGGGCGCATAAACATTAACACAATTCAACAAAGAACCATCGGCAACCAAGAAGCCCGACGTGATCAAAAAGTTCCTATTCGATAAAGAAGAGGATTTTTTGAAAATTTTTGGATTCCACAAATTAATCAATCCCCCAGATCTGCCTGTAGCGTCAACCATATCAAAATCAAAGACATCCCTACCCCAAACATTATGAAGATCAAAACCACCCAAATCAGACAAGTGGGTTTCCTGGATAGCCAAAAACCCCACACCATGCTTATTTAATAAACTTTTAATAAAAAACGATTTACCATCACCACCAATCCCTCTAACATTATAAGAGAGGAAATTCATTTGTTACCTGTTTGTAACCCCTCTTCGATAATGGAATTCCGAAGTAAAGATTGAAAATTAGATAAATCGGCCCCCACAATAGACCCCAATTTGGAAGTGCACTTCATCTCTTCTTCTACCTTATTACCTGAGGAGGAAGCGTCTGATGTTTGAGAGTTCAAGTAACCAGGGTGCGAAGGTGGAACCTCAATCTGGGTGTTCATATTCTCCAAACCACGATTATCATTGAAGATAGGGCTTGCCACACCCTCATCGAACAATTGATCCATGGGGGGATCTGTTGGGCCCAAGTCACCTCTACTAAAAGTAATATTATGGCCCAAGATGAAAGGCTCCAGCCCAAAAGGGTCACTATCCTCAAGCCTAGACTCTTTCGTGGGCCTATCGTTACTACTAGTATACGACCCAACATCCTGGCCCATTAGCTTCAAACCTTTGTTTTTCTTACGCTTGTTATTACCTTTCATTAAAACAGAATCCTCCTGGTCAACCACAACTGTATTATTAAATGCCTCCCCAATAATAGGAGACGAAAAATCCTCCAGTATATTCTCCCCTTGATTTCCGCAATCATCATTAACCGCATTTAATTCCTCATTAAAATCAACCTGAGCGTTGACCACCGTATCAGCTTCGTCACCGCCGCTACCATGGTCATCGTTGACTTGATCATCAGCCATAGAATCATCCGACGCCGAATCATCCTCATCGCTACTGTCATCTCGGCCTACGCTTTTACCCCCACCAGAATTGAGGTGGGACACACTAAGTACCAGAATTCTATCTTCAGAAATTTCATAAGCCCAAACCGTACACTAAGTATCATTCCAAAGGATAGATACTTCGCCAGTAATACTCTCACCTTTATCAACGATAATCCCTGCATAGAATTCTGAAACATCAAACCCGGAATCATCCCTTTGACATATGTGAACTACCTTCCTGAATAAAGACGCCACTTCATTAAAATTCTCGTCGGAGAACAAATAAAAAGGCAAACCACAGAACCGAACCCAAGCAATCCTTTCGAATCCTATACTCTGGCCTTCCTAAACCTCCACGTGAAAGACAAAGTCATCCCTACCAACCAACTCATCTTTAGCCCTTAGAGCATGGTCAGCAGTTTTGAACGTAACCAGGAACTGCATGCCACCAAGGTAGCGTACAATTCCTTCAACCAGCCCTATCTCCACCAATTCATTCTTGAAGGATTTGACCATGTCAAGGGAGGCCACCTTAACGACGAGAGATCTGCCAGAAAGATCCGAAGTCGTTGATGGTCTGTCACCAAACTTAAGCACCTTTGCATCAACACCCTTGGAACTCCTTTCTCCTGTAAGTGCCTCACGAAAAGAGAAGGAACCGACTTTCTCATACCTATTGTTGCTAACTCCAACCGGCTGGGAATTGACAGGCTTTGAAGGCTTCGGGAACACCTTCGGCGGGGGATCCCTGATCTCACCATCTTCAAGAACGTATCTAGCGACGTTCACCATTAACTTATACTCGCCCAACCTCATATCCTTCATGTTCCGGATCGTTTCATCCTTATCTTTAACGTCCAAAAAAGAGAAGAAACCAAACCTATTCCCACCTTTGTCTCTCTTTTTGGCGATATAAATGTCATAGATGACTCCATGCCCACGTAGAACACTAGCTAGATCACTACCACTGCATCTATCCGGAAGTTTAGTGACAAATAACTTTGTTAATCTTCTTTGAATCTCCTCCGGTATAGGCTTCCGAAGTTCTCTCATCGAGAGAGAATTTTTGTTCCTCCTTAATAATTTCACTAAAATTAATTAAATTCCATTCATCATATTAGTAAATTTCCATAATTTCCAACAATTCCCCACATGAATGGAGATTAATTAAAACACACAAAAATTCCAGTGCAACCTCGACAGTTGAGTATTGCAGGATAGGTAGGTATTAGCTTTGAACCTTCCTTTGTGAAGCATACTTAGTCTCCTAGCGGTTTGTGGACGCGATGTCCTTGAACAAATCCCCATTTGTGTAGACGACAATACACTTCACACAATACTCTCCTTAGCTGGGCAGTCCCCTCACTTTCGTGTCCAATAATGGTCCTGAAACACTATCCTGGTTCTGCGAGAGCTCTAGGAATTGTGCCCCCAATTCCATTTGAAGCGAACCCACTTCTCTCTAACATAGGTGATTTTCCTCAAATCATTAAAAGCATTATGGTTACCATGATTTACCCACATCATTTACCATATATTATGCTTATCCTCACAATTTGTCACTGAATGTCATAGGAATGGACAAGGATGTATTTAAACACCCTTTTATAGTTTAGGGGGATATATATAACCATATATACTAGCTTACACATATTAGTTATGCCCCCACAGTGACCACCCTTAGGCGTATGAATTAGTTGTCCTATTGAACTTAGATCTTGGGATCTCCAGTCAACTAAGGTAGGTTTCCTTCACATGCCTTATTTCCATGGGCTTTAGTCTCATTCCACAACTTGATCTCTGATCAACCCTCAGGTTGTTGGATCCATAACATTATCTTTGACTTCGTCAAGTCACTACTTGCTAATTTTGTAATTGAGATCAATTGTACTAACGTGTTATTGACTCGCAAGTCATTCATGCCTTATTGTCAACTTGTAAGACTATAACTCATGATCTAAACTTTGATCTAGTTATAACGTCTTCTTATTAAACTAAAACAAATCTTGTTTCCTTCACATGCCTTAATTCCATGGGCTTTAGTCTCATTCCACAACTTGATCTCTGATCAACCCTTAGGTTGTTGGATCCATAACATTATCTTTGACTTCGTCAAGTCACTACTTGCTAATTTTGCAATTGAGATCAATTGTACTAACGTGTTATTGACTCGCAAGTCATTCATGCCTTCCTTTGTGAAGCATACTTAGTCTCCTAGCGGTTTGTGGACGCGATGTCCTTGAACAAATCCCCATTTGTGTAGACGACAATACACTTCACACAATACTCTCCTTAGCCGGGCAGTCCCCTCACTTTCGTGTCCAATAATGGTCCTGGAACACTGTCCTGGTTCTGCGAGAGCTCTAGGAATTGTGCCCCCAATTCCATTTGAAGCGACCCCACTTCTCTCTAACATAGGTGATTTTCCTCAAATCATTAAAAGCATTATGGTTACCATGATTTACCCACATCATTTACCATATATTATGCTTATCCTCACAATTTGTCACTGAATGTCATAGGAATGGACAAGGATGTATTTAAACACCCTTTTATAGTTTAGGGGGATATATATATAACCATATATACTAGCTTACACATATTAGTTATGCCCCCACAGTGACCACCCTTAGGCGTATGAATTAGTTGTCCTATTGAACTTAGATCTTGGGATCTCCAGTCAACTAAGGTAGGTTTCCTTCACATGCCTTATTTCCATGGGCTTTAGTCTCATTCCACAACTTGATCTCTGATCAACCCTCAGGTTGTTGGATCCATAACATTATCTTTGACTTCGTCAAGTCACTACTTGCTAATTTTGCAATTGAGATCAATTATACTAACGTGTTATTGACTCGCAAGTCATTCATGCCTTATTGTCAACTTGTAAGACTATAACTCATGATCTAAACTTTGATCTAGTTATAATGTCTTCTTATTAAACTAAAACAAATCTTATTTCAATATGAACATGTATTCATTATGCATATGGCCGGTATGCTCAATCATCAGGCATTAATATCAAACCGGTTGGCATCTGAGTCTAAATAATCAAATTAACTCCTTATCAAGTTGGCATTTGAGTCTAATCAACCAGATTAACTCCTTATGACCAATGTGTATTGAAGTTGACATCTGAGTCTAATCAACTAGATGGCTCATTGCAACCATAACCTTTATTACCAACTTTTAACTTATATGATCAAATGCAAGTTATCCCCCACATTTAAGCATTATTGGATGGAAACAATCCAACACAAGATAAAGGTAACACCATTTATACAAACCTATAGTTATTTGTTTAATGGGTCTCTCCCTCACATTACTTGCACTTTGATCAAGTTTAAGCAATACTACTCACGATGGCTACTAGAAACCTTGATTAGATAACAAATATCTACATCTTTGTGCCAGTCTAGTCATTTGAGTATACTGTTCACCTCATATTCCACTTATGCATAAGAGGTTTTAAATCTAAACAAGGCAAAATATGCCTAAGCTTGAGATGCCAACACTTACGCGTGTATGAGGTCTCATCACTACACTTAGAAAACCGGCTAGAATCATTATCAATGATCTAGTTAATCAGTTTTTCTCGAGTTATTCCATTAGACTGAATGAAGTTATATTTTTAGACTTTGTTATACGCCAAATTCATTCTCATGTCATCTTATAATTTGAATGTTTAAAGTTAATTTAATCTCCACACGACATCTAAATTAATATGTACTAGCCTAGCATGCTTTAGACTACAATACTCTAGCATGTGAACAGAAGCTGCATCATTCTGATTCTTCACAGCCTTAAGAGATAAACGCATCATCTCTTACCAACATTCATTCTTATTTATACATGAACATGAGTTTTTTTTTCTCCATATAGCCTCATATGTATGTTACATAAACATGCATTTTCCATTATTCAGTCTAAGAATATAACAATTTTGCCTTTGATCTCGAAGGCTTCACGATTAACTTATAAGTACTTGACTATAAGTTTTATCTCGAGTAACTTTGGTGAACACATTCATCACCCACAAAAGGTATAAATAGTATAAGTGTACAATCACTTTTATGTTGATATGAAATCACTTAGATTCACTCTCAACAAACCAACTTCAAAATTGTGTCTTTAAGTGACATGCCTTGTCGTTTTCTTTTAAAGCTATGTATATATAGGACACTCTCCAAATTTTAAGGTTAAAACCTTTACATACTTCCAACAACTTGAAGGTGGTAGACATATAAACATGTCCTCCATTTCTAATGATACTTTTGGAACAAATCTTGCCCGATTCATTAGAGATTTGTATTAACATATATTTCTTCCATATGTTAAATTTCACACTTGTGAATTTCCACGATAACTTCTAATGAAGTATGTCGACATGTAACATGCTTGTGTATTTCATCTCAATACACTCACCACTTTTTTTCACGATTCTCTCATTATGTGGCTAGACATTTGATGTGTCGTCTCCAGCTTTTAGTCAATGCAACAACTCTTAAGTTGTTTATGTCCAATTCTTTCCATATACTATCCGTTTATAACAATGTTCTTTAAACATTGTATCGTTGACGTTATAATTATTCTTCAAAAAAGAAAAAAAATATATTTCATACGTCACAAACCTTTGATTTAGTTATTTGTAAAAAAAATTGCATGTGTTATCCGAAGATATTGAACACAAAACAATAATATACATTCGAAACTAAATCATAAAGTGCAAAACACTTTCAAAAGTTTAAACGGATACGTAGACATATCAAATCTCATAGTGTTATCATCTTCAACACTTTTATCATCCAATCAATATCGTTACAACGATATCGTATCATAACATGTCTTGAGAACTCTATGCACTTATAAGTAGAAGTTCCTCATTTGATCATGAAATTCTAAACTTGAACAGTCAAACATCTGCTCATAACAACACCAAGTTGTTTACAAAAACTACAATTAAGTAGTGAAGCTTGGACAATTAATCTTGTTCACAACAACACCAAGTTGTTTTCCACCATATAGTGTCAACACTACTTTGGTTCAACATATGCTACATTTAGAAAAAGTAACACACCGTTTGAATTATCAAAACTATGCAAAAATTTGTTTTAAAAATCATTCTAAAACATTCCTTTAGTTTTGCAATATTAATACGGGTTTATGAAACCGTATATCGAAACCCAAAATAGCAAACTATTTTATATGGTTTCAGTTTAATACACATCTACCATAATGGTTTCTAACACACGTGTTAAAAACAAACCATGCTATAATGTGCACGTTATAAAATTGGGCATTTACATAAGACGTTATCCAATGATATAATCCATAAAAGAATCCATTTCTAATGAACATACTAGAAAAATTGGTTTACAAAATAAACCCTTTTAACAAACATGTTAGAACTTAAATGATCCTAACGCGCACGTTAGAGTCATTTTTTTTACATGAAATATTTCCAAATATTCCATTTCATAAAATAGATCGTATTTAAACTCGTATCAGCGATAACATTTTTCTAACACGCATGTTAGAAAACTAAAACGAGTTCTAATGCGCACATTTAGAAGTATTAAAACTTCTATACGAAATATTTTAAACACACATGGTTCATAATATTAAACCACTTCTAACACACAAGTTAGAGAAAAAAAATATTACCATCCTTTTTTATTTTTATATCGGTGGTTTTTATGAACCATTTCTAACACGCATGTTAGAAGACAAATGATTACATAAATCATTTTTAACCGTTTTTAACACACTCGATAGCAATAAACGGTTATAAAAATCGTTATAAAGCCTATCAGTAAACTAGTTCTAACGCACTTGTTAGAAATAACGATTACACAGTCGTTATAAAACTTAATAATTTATATACAATAAACATAATCAAACAGGCTCATTAGAAATAAATGATTACAAAAATCATTATAATGTTTATTGATTCATATAAAGTACCGTTTACTACATGCTCGTTTGAAATTATCGATTACAAAAATCGTTCTAACACTTATCGATTTGTATAAAATAAGCCGGTTCTAACACGCTCGTTAGAAATAAATGATTACAAAAATCATTACAAAGCTTATTAGTTTATCAAAATATACTATTTCCAGCATCAATTATAAGAAATGAGACGTTTAGACAAACTTTTTTAAACCAACATATTTTGTCTAATATAATCATTTCAAACACACGTGTTAGGAAATGAAACGTTTACAAAAAAAAAACGCATTGTTTATAAAATAAACCAAATCCTACGCGAACATTATGGAATTCAACGTTTACAAAAAACGTATGGTCTAACACACATGTTAGAAAAAATCACGATTAAGATCGTTTTAAAACCAAATGGTTGAATCAATAAACCAATTGTTTGGTATCACGGTGTAGGATTTAATATTATACAATAATCTCTATAAATCCAAATCCAATAAGTTATACTACATACATATTTCCCAAAAAAAATATTTACAAGATTATACAAAATCTCTAAAATATTTTTTATTTTAAATCATTTCGTGTGCCCAAAATCCTTATGAATAAGGTTTTATGATTGTAGCAACAAGCTCGCGAAATCTATTTTAAGATTGTAGGACATGGGTCACGATTTTATGAAAAAAAAAATATTAATAAAAGTTTCATAAAAATATTAATAAAAGTAATAGAGACACACTCTATATACATTTGGGAAATTGTAGTACACAAACCGTGTATGAAAATTAAAAATAAATACAACAAATGTAAGTAAATTGATTCAAACCAAGTCTTCATGAATCACGTCTTCAAGCAATATCCTTAAGCCTGTCTAATGATTCAACCAAGTTCTTGAAAAAAGTCAAGTCTTCAACAAGGTCTTCTTATAGTCCTCCATGGCTGCAAGAATGAACAAACTAATGTTGATGGTTGTGGCTGAGGCTGATGCACGTGTTCAACACGCTTTCCTTAAAACAGATTCCGTGCCTCTACTAAAGACAACACGTCTGTCTCCCAGGGTACAACAGCCGAAGCAGTCTGTACTGCCGGAGAAGGCCACACGCCCGATGTTACACCGGGTAAAATTAGAGTGTTAAAACTTGTGGAACAAATAATAATGGAAATGTGATAAATCAAGTATAGAAAACTTATCTCTATAAAAGGTCCCAACATATGGGTCAAGTTTTCTTCTTCTCCAAGAATTCTTTTATGGATCATCTTCTTTATTTTCCTTGTATTTTCTCTAGTCTTTCAAATGAGGCACAAAGCCTTCTATGTATACAAGACCCAAGAATGAGTGAAGAGTCTAAACTTAATTAGAGCCATAAAACTCTAATAAAGTAAAATAAAGAACTCTACTCAAGAGTCTCCTTAATAATTTCACTAAAATTAATTAAATTCCATTCATCATATTATTAAATTTCCATAATTTCCAACAAGACTTTGGATTCAAGTAGTTAAAACCACTATAACTCAAGTAGAAATAAGATGACATTGTAGAAATGATGGGTATTAGAGTATGCTAAGATAATGCCCCTTCCACCTTCATATATATATTAACGTCACTAGTTTGTAGGGCTGTAAACGAACATGAACAAGGCCTTGTTCGTGTTCGTTTGTTAAGGAAAATATATGTTCACGAACAATTTATGAACACTTACCGAACGAGATTTTTTATCCGTGTTCGTTTGTTAAAAAAACAATCATGTTCGTGTTCGTTTGTTAATTTTGTTCATGAACCCACATGAACACAAAGTAGTGTTTATGAACAGAAGTAAACACAAACGAACATATATTAACTTTCTAATAAAATTGAATTCATGTACATATATGTTTGTTTATTTATTTATTCAGGTTGAATAAATAAAAATAAAATAATATTAAGGCAAATTATAAAAATTAAAAACCTTATTAAATTATCGAACATTGATTCTGTTCATGTTGGTTCGTTTAACTAAATGAACGGAATATTTTGTTCGTGTTCGTTCGTTTATTAAACGAGCGTACACGAACGAACTTCCCGCCGAACAGTTCATGAACTATTCGTTGAAAGTTCAGTTCGTTTGCAACACTACTAGTTTGCACTTTACTTTACTTTACACAATATATAACTAGCCCACCAATTGATGAATTATATTACTTATACCCTTCTAACATGTTTTTGCTTTAAACACCAAAAACATGTCCTGGTGTCAATTTGTTAGGGTTTAGGTAACCCCAACCATAAAACCAACTCATCCCAAACCTGTCGGGTTTTTATCGGGTATACCCGCTAGTTTTGGGTAAACCCGTTAATTTAAAAAAATTACTCATTAGATATACTCGACCGAAAACTCGTGAGTTATCTATCAGATAACTACTAACTAATTATATTTAGCATTATCACTATGATAATATATCATATACCTACAATATATATAAAATAAATATCCGAATGTGCATAAATGTATAGATAATATATCATATACCTACAATATATATAAAATAAATATCCGAATGTGCATAAATGTATAGATGGCAAAAATAGTATCTATACATCTAATAAACTAAAGTCCATGAGGACACTTGGCACTCCCACATTCATCCTCAATTGTGTAGCCAATCATATTGTGCCAAGTGTCTCATTGTGGGAATTTATAAAATTTTTCATTTAAAAAAAACAGAAAATATAAATACCCACATAAAATACACGGACATAACAATCTTCATTATCATCGCCTCCTCAAACAAACTGTAACACCCCAACCGATGGCGGAAACATCGGGATGTCACGTTGTGATGATTGTTCAGTAGCTCATGGTGAATAATAGATTCCATTAAATGATTTAAATGATTTACATACAATAGTTCTAGAATTTGTACATAAAATTGAATAAAACCATGCACATATCTTCAAGCATCAATTCAAATCTTCAAGCAAATAGAACCTGAAACATGTTAAGTTGAAAAGGTTTTGGGTCAACAAAAGTTGGTGAGAATTACATAGGTTTTTGATAATTGAATAAAAATGTTGTGCAATTCATGTGTCATGTCAATCTAGTCCATATGTGAGAACATACTATAAATAAATCGAGTGCATAATCAACCCCGATGACTGTTATAAAATGATACATACCATACGCTCATGGTCCAATATGTTATACGATAACAAACACCCACGCTACCTTTGTAGGAGGCACGTATCCGGGTGGGATTGTCAGTCCAATAGATCTATCAATGTATACCGCCGGCTGATCAATGTTAATGATTATGCTAGAATGGTGCTTACTCTAATCATGCTCAAGACATAATGCAACATAGAAAACACATAGACACATTGATGATTGAATTGCAATGATGATGTTATAAACATGTTTCACCCCAAAAATGGTGATAAATAGAGAAGGGGCTATGTAAAACTCACCTTGGTAAAATGTTATATCTGTTGAGAAATTTGGATAATTGTGTTGACCAAATGTATCAAGTATCACCCTATAATAAAGTAATAAATATGTCTAAGTCTATCAATCCTAAAAATGTATAAGTTTCTAGGGCTTCGAATTGGGGATAATTGCTCGTTTGATTAATATTAAAAATATTCGCCAATTGAGAGAAATTTAGTAAATAAATAACTAAAAATCTTTTTATGAAATTTAAACTTAAGATGGTTACAAGAATGTGTTTAAAGTATAAAAATAATTTTTATAAAATTATTTCCTTTAAAATAGATTTTTAAATCTATTTATTACAAATTGCCAAAACTTAACTTTAATATTTAAAAATATTAAAATTAAAGAATTATAAGTTTAAAATTTATATTTCTGTTCCAAATAATCAGAAATAATTTCTATAAAATTTTGGTGCAAAAATAATGAAAATTGAATTTATTATGATTTAATTATGATTAAAACTAACAAAAATTGATTAAAAATATTAAATAAATGATTTTTCAGAAATAAAAATCATTTCTGAAAAGCTTAATGTTATAAAAACTTAAAATAATTTTTGTGGAAATTAATAAGATCGTTTTGATATTTTTATAGATTTTTATAAATAAAATAGAATAAACTTGATTTATTTATTATATATATTAAATAAATAAATTTTTGAAAACTAAAAATTGGGTGTTGAACTTTTATCTCAGATCAACATGATATAATTTTTGTAGAATTTATAAAAGGGTTTTGGTATTTTAAAATGAATATTAAATATATAAATGAATATATATATATATAAGTTAAGCTCTTTAAAAAAAAGAATAAGATGATGCTTGTGGGACTCGAACCCTTGCAGTCTGGTTCAAGAGTACCAGGCACAACCACTTGGTCCAGACCAGTGGTTGTGTTTGGTTTCAGTTCGTTAAATATATATATATAAACGCGATTGAATGTTCTTCCCCAAATTATGATTACGAGCCCTAGTTTTCAAATTGATCAATCCACACATCAATAACCCAATTAACCTTAGGGCTATTGATGTGTGGATGTCGAAGATAAAAACCCACAATGATAATTAGACTTACAATCTCGTTTTAATACGGAATCGATTGGTCAACCCTCGAAGTCAAAACGCGATCATATGCTAAGAACAGAGGATAAATAAGAAGAATTGGAGATTGAGAAAGATTGAGTAGCGAGTTGAGAAGGTTCACAGATGTTCAATTTATAGTAGTGATGTCTAGGTTGTATAATTGGATAGTTTGACTCGATTTTAAATCAAACGCGTGATTAGTTGGATTGAATGTTTTGATTCGCGTTTAATGGTGTATAATATGCGTAATCCCGTCATTTTAATCAATTATTTCCATACTTGGATCAATCAAAAGTCAAAATGGAAGAACACAAAAGAAAAAAGAATGGATTCTCGCTGTGATAGCAGCAGCGAATCAGTAGCAGTGGTTATAAATAAAGGTTATAAATATAAATTGAGCCAGGATTTGAACAAGTACGAGTCATAGATCAACTGGTGTGGTGCGGGTGTTTGTTCCGGACGGACTCCGGTTCGAATCCCGTCTAGGGCAGTTTTTTTTTGTTTCATTTTAAAGCAGAGAAGGGAGGGGGTGAGGGGCTTGGGCCTGATGTGTTGGGCCAGTTCAGATCTGGGCCTGTGCAATGGGCTCCAAGAGAGGAGGTAGTTGGTGTGGGTTAATGGGTTATGTGAGATTTTTAAGAAAAAAAATGTATATGTATAATAAAGAATCTGAATTTTATTTATTTATTATATTATTATTATTATTATATATATATATATATATATATATGTTGTGAATTAGGAGAATAAAAACTTAGGTACAAAATGAGGGGTTTTTATATTTAAAATTTGGGGGAAAATTTTGCGATGTTACAGTCTCCCCTACTTTTGAAAACTTCGTCCCGAAGTTTATTGAAAACACAGGGTTGAAGGGGATAGGAAAAAAAAATTAGGACAAGTGTGGCTTGAAGAATTTTATGTTACGACAATGAATAGAGTAACCTGTCTCGAATAGTGTGGATAAGAGGCGTGTTATGCGTGAGTTGAGTTATTAAATGAACTACTAGATATCTAGAGTTTACATTTGGTTAACTACCGAAAATTTTGATAGAATTCCACACCACCTTAACGTACCTGTAAATTCACGATTACGTTCCGGACCGTAATCACTAATTTACCTTACATTAGGGTTTTGCGTCCTTCTATGACTCTCCGATTGTTGAGCAGGTCTGATAGTCTCCACCAGTCGTTGAGCAGGTGGTAGGGCCTCTCCCGACTGTTGGAAAGACATGATGACCTCTACCAATCGTTAAGTAGTGTTTGGTAGTCAACTAATTGTTGTACAAGTAAGTAAGTATAGATATATCAATCAGTTCATCTTCAAACAAGCATGCACACAGATGTTATGATAATACTTGAATTTATTACTTGAATCCATAAAGTGTCAATACAAAGAATTAAAAGCAAACATCATTCAAATGGTGGGACTTGCTGTTAAGTAGCTGGAGGGTCTTGATCTCTGTTTAGTTTAGGGCATCGGTTACGGAAGTGATTTGGGTTTCCACATTCATAGCATTGACCATAGTTGTATTTACCAGGACGATTAGGAGTAGTAACCTGAGCAGGGTTGTGGATAATCGCAGCCAGTCGGGCATCAACACCTTTGTTGTTTTTTGTTGTTGTTGTGGTTGGTGTTGTGGTTGTTGTTACTTTCCTCTTGGTTTTCACCACTGTTATTGCGAGTGCTACGACGTGGAGACATGATCCGTAAGGGACACAATGAAGGTTCAATGTGGCATGAAATGAATGAGGTGATATAAGGAATGTAATCATTTATTCATTAATTAAAACGAATAAACGAAAACGTTGACTTATCAAAGACTCCAGATTCTAATAACATATGAAGACATGCTTTAGCCTATAAGTGAACACTCATCCCGAGAATTCCCAGGTAGGCATCCGGGTCCCTCGTCTGATTGGGATATATGCGCAATGCCAGCCTAGACAGAAGACTCAGAATACAGGCGTTCACCCTTCCAGATTGCACGTGTTCGTTATTAAAATCTAGAACTTCGATGAGATCTCAAGGTGTTTCAGGTTAAACCTGAGGATTTTGTCCTATTAGTCTAAGAGTAGATCTACTGTTGGAGAGCAGCCTTCTTGTAAGGATGAAGGTAGGGATAAGAAGTAGGAGGGAGATAGAGTATAGCAAGTAAAAGAAGCATGTACTGGTTAAATCCTATGGTTATAGACTAGATTATTTCTCTAATAACCTAATTCCCTATAACCATGGCTCTGATACCAATCTGTAACACCCCAACCGATGGCGGAAACATCGGGATGTCACGTTGTGATGATTGTTCAGTAGCTCATGGTGAATAATAGATTCCATTAAATGATTTAAATGATTTACATACAATAGTTCTAGAATTTGTACATAAAATTGAATAAAACCATGCACATATCTTCAAGCATCAATTCAAATCTTCAAGCAAATAGAACCTGAAACATGTTAAGTTGAAAAGGTTTTGGGTCAACAAAAGTTGGTGAGTTTTACATAGCCCCTTCTCTATTTATCACCATTTTTGGGGTGAAACATGTTTATAACATCATCATTGCAATTCAATCATCAATGTGTCTATGTGTTTTCTATGTTGCATTATGTCTTGAGCATGATTAGAGTAAGCACCATTCTAGCATAATCATTAACATTGATCAGCCGGCGGTATACATTGATAGATCTATTGGACTGACAATCCCACCCGGATACGTGCCTCCTACAAAGGTAGCGTGGGTGTTTGTTATCGTATAACATATTGGACCATGAGCGTATGGTATGTATCATTTTATAACAGTCATCAGGGTTGATTATGCACTCGATTTATTTCTAGTATGTTCTCACATATGGACTAGATTGACATGACACATGAATTGCACAACATTTTTATTCAATTATCAAAAACCTATGTAATTCTCACCAACTTTTGTTGACCCAAAACCTTTTCAACTTAACATGTTTCAGGTTCTATTTGCTTGAAGATTTGAATTGATGCTTGAAGATATGTGCATGGTTTTATTCAATTTTATGTACAAATTCTAGAACTATTGTATGTAAATCATTTAAATCATTTAATGGAATCTATTATTCACCATGAGCTACTGAACAATCATCACAACGTGACATCCCGATGTTTCCGCCATCGGTTGGGGTGTTACACAAACCCTGCCAAACCCTAATCAGAGCGATAAACGGCGATTGAACCAATCATTCATCTCCAATCTAAGGTAATCTCTATTTCATTCTTATTTCATTGAATCCATCTTCATCTCTGATTTTCACTGTGTTTTTTTTCGTATTCTTCTCATATCTTTGTCGATTGAAGGTTTCTTTTTCCCGGTTTTCATTGTATTTGATTATATGTATCTTTCGATTTGTGTGTTTTGTTACGACAAACAAAACCTTGGTTTGCCCTTAATTAGGGTTGTTGATTGTTTGATTAGATTTCTTGATTGTTTGATTAGGGTTCTTGAATGGATATGGATGGACTCGGACAGTGTTTTTTTTTATTTGGTATTGATGATGTTAGGTGAAACTTAAGTTTTCAGAAGATTATATTGATGTTGTTTTGATGCAAGTTTGTATGAACATTGTGAATATGACTCGATTATATAAAGATTTCAATTTTGGATTTTCAATTTAAGTTTTTCACTAATTATACTTTCAGTGACATTAATCTGTTTTCAAAAATTAATACGTTTTAAGATTTTTCAGATTTGTCATTTATGTATTCATCTAATGATGCAATTTTAGTTATATGAATTCATGTTTTAATTTGTGTTTACTGATAATACAGGTGGTTTAAAGGTCGTCTCAGAATGGTGTACGGATTTTGGGTGAAATCAGAGGGCAAAGAACGTGTATGTATGGTAAGCGACCTTTCTTATGCGTTAAAAATCCGTTGGTTGTTAATATATGTTCATTGATCACTGCACAGTATTCGGATGGAGAATCTTTATTAACTGAAAATCCAATACATTAATTTATCTAATAAACTGTTTTTGGTATTGATTTGTAGGCCTTGCCTGGCGAGTATAAGGAATGGATTACTAAGTATGGATTCCCTACTGGCATGACCAGAATTCATACTTTAGATGAGAGATCATTCGAAGTTAAAGTGATGAATATAGCTGGGAAATGATTTTTTTACAACGGCTGGAAGCATATGATAACCACGCTCAATTACCCAAGTGGTTGTCACTTTGTTTTTGAGTTCGAAGAAATGCTCAACTGTTTTAATATGTATACTTTTCATCAGGATGCCATAGCTGCACCAGGCAAGTAATTCTACTGCAAACTTGATGACCCACTCAGTGATCTGAATCGCCTGGTATGTTTTTTAAATGATGTGTATAACCATGACATAACGCCTTAAATACATTAATATGTAGTAATGTTTCAACATTGTTTTTCAACTTTCCAGCATATAAGTTGCTTCGTTCATCATGGTTTGTACAATCGAAACCCTCCTATGGAACCGATTATGGTTAGCTCATTTCCAGGTAATCTCATGTATATAATTATTTGTTAGATAATGAGACTTTTTTAAATCTTGATGTTCATAATGATAACAGTGGTTAGATATTCATCTCCTTTGCAGGGCATGTTTTCCAGATCCAACTTGAATACGATGGTGATGAGATTTTCATTACCCAGGGATGGCCGTACATGAAACAGAGGTTTAAGATAACAGCAGATCATCTGATGGTGTTTGAAATTTACAACGAGGTTTGTTTGTCGATTCTAAATTTCAATAAATATCATTAATTTTGTTTGAAATTTAGATCATTAATTTGTACACTTTTCATGTTTTTCATTGTAAAATTAACAGAAAACATTGGAGTTGTCCATCTTTGAGAAAAACAAGCTGACCCTGCCTCCGGAGTTGTGGGAGGACGTTGAACAGCCCGAGGATGATCACCATAATCATGAGGAAATAGTTATGGTTTCTGATGATGATGGAGAAGAGTATTCAGATGAAGATGATATGGAAACTGATGATGATGAATCTGGATCGGATGAAGATGTATCCGATATAGAAGATTGGGCCGTTCCAGTTGTGTTTGTAGTTGACAAGCATTTTGTAAGTATTATATGTTAAAGCAATATATTATAATCATTTTGATGCTAAATAAACCTTTTTATAACAAATTTCATGTATGGTTATTTGTTTTAGCGGATGAAGACACAATGGGCGAAGGCCAATGGCTTGAACAGGCCGCGGTCATTGACAATTAAGGATGGTGAGCAAAATAGCTGGGGTGTTTCTGTAGGTATTGAAGACAGGGGATCGAGTAAGCGTTATTACATCAAAGGTATGTCTGTGTTTGTTGCTGATAATGATTTGCAGGCTGGTGATCAGGTGCATTTCCGTTGGTTTGAAAAACGAGGTCTGTTCAAGCTCTCTAAAGTAGTTAGGGTTGATGGTAATTAGGACGGGAGGCAGTGGGTAGTTTTTTGG
Source organism: Ambrosia trifida (assembly GCA_028751855.1). Taxonomy (NCBI): domain Eukaryota; kingdom Viridiplantae; phylum Streptophyta; class Magnoliopsida; order Asterales; family Asteraceae; genus Ambrosia; species Ambrosia trifida. The sequence goes on from CM054130.1 coordinate 40,654,039, forward strand.
ATATAAATCACATACTTTTGGTCCTAAGTCGTGGTTGTTTTTGGTACAATATAGTGGTTGTGGGTAACTCTTAACACGATGGTTATGGTCGTTTTTTGGGATGATGATTAATGTTAGTGGTCACATACATTGATTTGTTTTTTGTGTTGATATGTGTTTTGAAAAAATATATTTGTGTTATGGTTTGTATTTACGACATATGATGTTCTATGGTTTAATAGTTGTTAGCAATAATTTGGGAAATATGTTTTTTTTTTAAATTAGGTAAATATGCTTAATATGATGTGATTGCTATAATCAGAATTAAAATTTAGACAACTTTAGATTTTACAAATTGACTTTGTTAATATTGTTGATTAAAACTTAAATTTGGTAAATTAAATTACATTAACATTAAACATTCTGATTATTAACATACTTAAATTTCGTAACTTTGACTTTTTATTTGAAAAATTCCCAAGTTTTTATATCTTCCATTTTAAAAGAAATATAGATGTTTTTTAATATTTTAAAGTCAAAAGTAATTAATAATTTTCAAATTCAAACCGTTTTATGTTGAGAAACAAGATTTTTGGAAAGACAATCAATTAATGATGTGTAATTGACTACTTTTTATGGTTTCAATCAAGCTATAATTTATCTTTTTGACATCCTAATTTATGGCGTTGATTTTTTTCTGTTTGACTTTTTTCTGTTAAAATAGTGTTGCTGTGTAACTGTTACCACCTTGGTATGGTTGTTTTTGGGATTGTGATTAACTGTTATTTGTTACATACATTGGTGTGTTATACCTGTTGATATGTCTTTTGAGAAATAGATTTATGATATTCTTTTTTTTTAATACATATGAATGCTTATTAACAAAGTCAACCGTTTTATTTGAAAATGTTAAATTTTTCGAATAACATTTTAAAAACAAAAAGAAAACGTTTTTTAATATTTTAAACTCACAAGTAATTAATAATTTTCAAATTCAAACCGTTTTATGTTGAGAAACAAGATTTTTGGAAAGACAATCAATTAACAATGTGTAATTGACTACTTTTTATGGTTTCAATCAAGCTATAATTTATCTTTTTGACATCCTAATTTATGCCGTTGACTTTTTCCTGTTAAAATAGTGTTGCTGTGTAACTGTTACCACCTTGGTATGGTTGTTTTTGGGATTGTGATTAACTGTTAGTGGTTACATACATTGGTGTGTTTTACCTGTTGATATGTCGTTTGAGAAATAGATTTATGATATTCTTTTTTTTTAATACATATGAATGCTTATTACCAAAGTCAACCGTTTTATTTGCAAAATCTTAAATTTTTCCAATACCATTTTTAAAAAAAAAGAAAACGTTTTCTTTTTATTTTAAACTCACAAGTAATTAATAATTTACAAATTAAAAAAGTTTTAATTTGACAAACAAGATTTTTGGAAAGACAAAAAATTAGTCGTTGACTTTTTTACAATAAGATTTAAGAAACAACATTTATTTTCATAATTTCGGAAACTATGACCACTTAATTTGATTGAAAATGTATTATGGAAACCTTTAAACTTAATCAATTAGATTGCCATTTCATATTTTGTTTCTATTTATATAATCTATACTAAAAATACAACATTTCTTCCTTATTTATAATAGCTATACGAAATTATATATACATGTACAATTCAATCGATTATAATTCAATTTTTTTCTTCTACATTTCACAGGTAGCATATACTACTTTAGGTTCTTACATTGTTTATTTATATATCACACGAGTACTAACATTTTTTAGTTCGCGGTTATTTGTGATAAATATTACACACGTGCAGGCAGATGGATCCAAATAATGTAACATTTTTGAATGACATAACATGGCGGCTGAGTAATTACACAATCAAAGTTAAGGTACTTAGACTTTGGAAGAGAGCAAATCGAAAGATACCAGGTGAAACTCTTGCCATTGATATGGTTGTTATGGATGAACAGGTTAGATTTGATATCATCAATTCCTTTGTCACATATATGTTACACAACTGGATTGAATATTTTCTGGTCAAACTATGTCTTCTAATTACATATTTTTACGCAGGGTTCTAAAATGCAAGCGATTGTGTGGAATAGATACATGAAGAAGCATGAAAAATTTCTACGTGAAAATGAAGCATATTATATCTATAGACCACAACTAGCGGATAACAAATCTGTTAAACACTTTTCTAAAAATGACATATTATCGTTTACTTTTGAAACAAATCTTACAAAGTGTAACAGATTTGATGGTAGCCAATATGGTTTTAATTTCTCTTCTTTTGAGTCTATTAAGTCTGGTAACCTTTCTCAGGAACAAAGGATTGGTAGTTTTCGAAACCTTAATATTTTATATATATTTATTCTTTTAATTTGTCTTCTTATGTATTAGTTGAAATAACATTTTAAATATTTTAGATTTCATTGGGTTTGTTGAAGAATGGAGTCCACCCGAGCCTATCGAAACAAAAGCTGGATTGAAAATGAAAATGAACCTACTCTTAATTGATCTAGAGTATGAGTTTCATTTTTCCTATTCATAATTTATTATCTCATAATCTTTCATGTTATATTCATTTCTCATTTGTACGATTAATACTTAGGAAGAAATGTTTGAAATTTATGCATGATCTAATAAAAAATGTATTGTATGTAGTGGGGTAAAAATGTCATGTTCTTTGTGGGATGAATATAGTGAGCAGATGTTTGAGTACATCAAGCAGAATGAAGCCGAAGTCCATGTTGTTCTTATTGTTCAATTTGGTAGCTTTACCAATTATAAAGGTTTGTCATTTCTTGCAATTTATATTACATTTGACATTTTTATTACTTTTTTTAAAAAAATAACGCTTGCTTTTTTTTTTTAAGGTAATATAAGTTTGCAAAATGGGTTCAATATAACTCGCCTGTTTATCAACGAAGATATTGACGATATTCGTGCTTTTAAGAAAAGGTGATATGTTTAAATTATCCTGTAATTATTTACATATATCTAAATATTTGAGTTACTATATATATGTTATATTAATTTTTTTATTTTTACAGTTATATTGAAAAGTTTTTTTCTACGGAATCATCGTCTGTACAACGATCTCTTGGATCGTCTGGTAGTATGAATATTAATGATGAATTCTTGAATAAAACCCCTTTCAGCACTATTCGTGATCTTCCTTTGATAACAGAGGTAAGACTAAATTGATTTATCATATCATTATATACAAGTTTTATTTAAAATTCATTTTTTAACCGATTCCTGTTTCTTTTGTAGGTGAACAAACAGGTCATTGTTCTTGGAACCATTAAGGGTGTCGATGATAAAGATGAGTGGTATTATTTGGGATGTGAGCACTGTAATCACAAGGTGGAGCCGACCTTAAGTTTACCTGATGATAATGAAGAAACAGATGTTACTTCGTTTAAACAGGTGTTAGTTTGCCCCAATAGAGAATGTCCAAAGCACATCGTCTCTGCTGATCCAGTGTATGCTTTATCTTAAATATGTACATCTTAAAGTAAAACACTATTAAATTTGTTTAATAATATTTTGTAATTTGTAAATGTAGGTTCAGAGTACCTTTAAGGGTTCAGGATTTTACTGGTATTACATCCCTTACTTTGTTTGATCGTGAAGCAAAGAAATTGCTGGGAATGTCAGCAATGCAACTTTTAGAAAAATCTAAGCAGGTAAGTTGTTTATACTCAGTCCAAAACAAATTACTTATTTTGCTTTATATTATGTATGTCATTTGTTATTAAGGTTTCTGGTGAAGAAAAAACAACTCCAACTGAGTTTCATGCTCTTGAAGACAAAAAGTTTGCGTTCAAAATTAAAGTGGGTCAATTCAATATTGACAAGCACCTAGACGGATATAGTATACGCAAGTTTACGAATGAGTCATCGATACTTTCTTCACTAGAACAAAAGTTCTCCGATATTCAGGTTTTTTATTCCCGTCCTATATTCCTTTGTAGGTTGATTTTATAAAAATTTATTATTGTTTTACTATATAATCTGACACATACAAATCCTTTAATGTTTTTAGGTGGATCAACCTGGATTTGAAAGCTTGGATGGAGTTGAATCGTCTACACAAAATGCAGTCTCTCTTAAGGTTCTTTTCACCTCTTAAATCACTCTCGCAATTAAATTTAAATTGCTACTATTATCAAACTTTTTACCTTTCATTTACTTTTGTAGGATTCTGTTGGAGATAACAACACTCCAGAATCATCTTGCAGAGTTAGTCTGGTCCATGACGAGCAGGAAGTGAAGCGTAGCCTCGACAAAGTTTACGGTCTAGAAGATGATGCAAGTGAGTCTACTACCAAAGTGCGTAAGGGTGATAAGAAAGTTTGCACGGACAAATCAGTTGAGATCCCCCTGTTGATCCCAAAGCTTGAAAAATAAGAACATTTATCCGTTTATTTACTATTTTTTTGGGGATTTTTTCTGAATGTTTGTTTATGGTTTGAGACAATTTGTTTTTTATTATGGTTTGTTTGATGTTTGCTACTATTTTTCATTTGAATTAATTGTTGGTTTGAACATTTATGTTTTTTTCCTTACCTTTGGCAAATAATTGTTGCGTTGTTGAATAAATTTTAATTATTTATACGTTATGTTGAATTGTCTATAACAATCATAACATTATTTATAAGTCCACCTATATATAATTAACATTTTTTTATCATATTTATATTATTTACAAACAATTTATCAAACATAAAGTTCGAATACATTCAATAACATTATTCAACAAAATATGACTAATATTTAATTATATTCCGTTTTTACAAACAAATTTTTTAAATTTTTTTTTTAAGTTACTTTAATATAAAATTCTAAGTACTATAACGAAAGATTATGTTAAAATTACAAAGTTGCTATAGTACAATTAATTTAAACAAGTGTATTGTAATTACATACTTAATAAAAAAAACATAAAAAATACTAAATATAATTAAGTTGACTTTTTTGTTTACTTTAAAATTCAAATAGTATTTCTTTAATAATGGTAAGTATTTAAGCTTATTAATAAACATTTTTAATTAAAAATTCTTTGTAATTACACACTTTCTAAAAATAAAAAACGTTACATATCCATAAATTCAAATTTTCGAAAAATTTGAATTGTAATTACACCAAAAAATTCAAATCCTGAAATTCCTTTAATCATGGTAAGTAATTAACCATATTAAATAAGTTTTGACTAGAAATTTAATTTTTAAAAATCTATAAAACCCTACTACTATAAATCAAAGCAACACGTTTCATATAAAGGAATCCATTCAGTCTTACAAACAAATCAGAAGACTCAAATATTCAAGAGTTCATCTTTGCTTTTTTCTGTTTTCTCTACTTTCTATCAAACAAGTTGAAGGTAAGTAATTCTTTTATTTCAATATTACATGTTTTCGCATAACATGATTATCTACATGTTTTTTCTCTACTGTTCCATCAAAGAAGTTGAAGGTATGTAATTCTTTAATTTCAATATTACATATTTTCGCATAACATGATTATCTACATGTTTTGTTTAGTTCGCATAACTTGATTATTTGTAGTTTATGTTGATTTATAATATATTGTTAGTTAAGTATTATGTATCGTTGAATGTTTACATATATATAAACCTATCATCCATAATTTTAAGTTTGTTTATATTTTGTTAAACTCTTATCATGCATTTTATGTAGAATTGCCTCCTTTTAGTTGAAATGGGACGTAAAAGACTATCTAACAGTTCGAATGGTAATTTTTTTGGCATAAATATACAATGTATTTCTATTTGTATTATTTTTGATTTGTCATCTAATTTTTTGATTTTTTATAAGGTGATGACAAACGAACGCCATTATCTAATATCTCAAATGGTACACTTATTTCGTAGTTATATATGTCTTTATTTATATTAGCGTTTACTTATGTAACTAATACATAATTCTTCATAGTTATCTCCCATGAAGAAAAAGTTAAGCACGCGGCCGAGTGTCGTAAATATAGAAAATTACAACTGGATGCAAAGAGATGCAAGGTGAACAATCATAATAATGGAATTCAAAATGTGCCGCCAACTACAATATTTAATCGTTACTCCGTTGAACGTTCCAACCATTATATTCAGCAAAGCTCATCTTTCCAAAGTACATTGAATGTTTCTACACCCGGTAAACCAACGAATAACACTTTTTACTTTTAAGTATTTCTATACAGTCTGAACTACCATTCCACATTTATAATTTAAGTCAATTTTATATGTTCGTCTATTTTTATAGGACAATTGCAACAAAATCCTTTGTTTAATTTATCAAATGGTATTTTTATTTATTTAAACTACATGTTTTACTGTATACGAATATCCTATTTTCTTATTCATTTCATTATAAAAACTAATACTATTTCATACGTTGTTTCTACGCTTGAAGTCAATAAAAATATTGCAACGGAGTGTCCAAAATCCAGAAAACTACAAATGGATGCTAAGAGAGTCAATGCTAATCAATGTCAAAATTCAAACTCATCAACATCCATAAGTACTTTAGTTTCAATCGATATGTCATCCTTTAGATCAACCTTCAACAACCCATTTAACGCATCCTTTTCTGGTAATAAATTTGTATGACATTTAAATATTCGATAGCTTTACTTTTTAAATTGATGACAAATTTTTTACTCTAACACTGTCTCTTTGTTATTTCATTATGTATTATCAGGTTCCACACAAAGAACTCCTTTGTCCAATATTACAAACGGTATCATAATTCTATGTTATACAAGTTTTATTTTTACATTAGTCCTTTATTTTAACATTAAACGTTCATTGAATATACAAACTGATATTATTTTTATCCATAGTTTCCGTGCCTGAAGTCCAAAGACACAAATCTGCAGAGTTACGAAACGTTAGAAAAGCACAACTTGATTCAAAAAGACGTAAAGTTGGTTCTGTTAGTAGACCTCGAAAACAACCCACTGTTGCACATGAGTGTTCAAATGATGACACGCTAAGAACTCCTACTTATCCAACCCCATTTGGTGCAATTTGCTTTGTGTCGATTAATGTAATGAATTTCTGAATCTTATTAATACTAACTTTTAAATGTTATTCTTAATTACAGGTGGACTTACTGATGTTAATACGGTCTCACTTGCATCATCTTCTGCTCAAAGAGAACCGATTAATACATCAAGGAATAATCGACGTTGCATCTCACCTGTCAGAATGGTTAGTTTGTCTGACGAAGAAAATGTGGAACCTCAAACAATTGAGGGCTTGCAATTTAAGGGTGTCTCTAAAGGTAAATATTAAATTTACAAAACATTTAAAAGCTTTTTTTTTTTCTTTTATAAGTTAATTTTATTTTATTTATTCTGTTTGCAAGATTATCTGGATCATGGTGATCAAACGGTTGTATGTCAAATGTGTAATGCAAAATTGTGGAGGTCAGAAGCTATTAGAAGCGTAAATGTTGGTGGAAGAACAAGCTATATGCTATGTTGTGGTTATGGAAAGGTACAACTTTCAGATTTCAAAGAGAGCAATTTAGATTATCAGAACCTTTTCAAGAACATAGAATTAAAGAGCAAATATTTCTTAAAGCACATTCGCCGCTTCAATTCTATGTTTTGTTTTACTTCAATGGGAGGGAAGGTTGATTCAAATATCAATAGTGGAAAGGCTCCCTTCATATACAGAATAAGTGGTGAGAATTATCACACGATGGGTGGTCTTCTTCCTTATGATGGTTCGAAACCGAAGTTTTCGCAATTATATATATATGACACTGAAAATGAAGTTTCAAACCGAAAAAACATTTATAGGTAATATTCTAAAAATTTTATTCTACTTTTTTTTAGCCCTGTATATAAATTTTAATGTATTAAAAATTATTTTTACATTCATTTCAGTAAGGAAAAGGAAAAGTGTAAGGATATTTCTGACCTCCTTGACATTGAAATCATTCAGTACCTGAAGTCGATGTTAGACTCAAATAATGAGCTTGTGAAAAGTTATAGGAGTGTACGGGATCGATTTCATGAAAATCCTGAAGTTACCCTTAAGTTGCGTCTTATTGGTAGGAGAACTAAAGATGGCCGAACATACAACCTACCAACTTCGTCAGAAATCGCTGCTCTTATTTTTTCAGACAATGATGAGCAGCTTGACAATAGAGATATTGTCGTGGAATCAAGATCAGAGGGACTTCAGCGTATATCTGAACTTCATCCGTCGTATCTAGCCCTGCAGTATCCATTGCTTATTCTGTTAGGAGAAGATTGTTATAGGGTTGATATACCACATAGGGAAGAGAGGAAATCTAAAAAGAAGGTCGATTCAAAGTGTTCAATGAGAGAGTATTTTGCATATCATATTCAGGACAGAGTTGGTAAGTTCTCATTGATTTTGAATGCAAGGCGGCTTCTTCAACAGTTTTTGGTTGACGTTTATACAATGATTGAGAGTGAGCGCTTATTTTATGTCCGTTTCCAGCAAAGTAAACTTAGGTGTGAAACTTATACTAATCTTCAAACGTTGAACCAAAATGGACCTACTGACTTGGCAAAAGTAGGGACACCTGTGATTTTATCCTCTTCTTTTACTGGTGGTGCACGCTACATGAGGGAAAATTATCTTGATGCAATGGCTATTTGTAAAAGGCATGGATACCCTGATTTTTTTATTACAATCACATGCAATCCAAAATGGCCTGAAATTAGACGGTTTCTTAAAGACAAGAAGACAAATCCAGAAGACAGGCCAGATATTTTAGCTAGACTATTCAAAGTTAAGCTAGACTCAATCATGAAAGATTTACGTGAAAAAGCACTATTGGGCAAAACTTCAGCAGGTAAAATTCATTACCAAAAAAAAAACTTCCAATATATATTCATATATTAGCATCTTTATTCACTTATACTAATACAATTTTTATTTGTTGTTTCTAAATAGTAACGTGTTTTATTAACTAACTTTCTAACTATATTGTTTTACTTTATGTTTCAGCGGTCTATACTATAGAGTTCCAAAAACGTGGACTGCCCCATGCTCATATCTGTTGGTTTCTTAAAGAAGCAAGTAAGCTACCCACAATTGAACACGTTGATCGTTTTGTTTCGGCTGAAATCCCTGATAAGAATCTTGATCCGGAGTTGTTTAGTCTTGTGAGTGACTTTATGATGCATGGATCATGTGGACGTGAATATCCGAACTGTCCGTGCATGCTTGACGGTAAGTGCTCCAAGAAATTTCCAAAGAAGTTTTCTCCTGCTTCAACGTTAGATTCAAATGGATATCCGGTTTATAGAAGAAGAGAGTCAGGGATATTTGTTGAAAAAGGAACTGCTACGTTAGACAATAGACATGTGGTCCCTTATAATGCAAAACTTTTAAGGCGTTACCAAGCTCATATCAATGTTGAATGGTGTAACCAGGCTGCTTCAATTAAGTATTTATTTAAATACATTAATAAAGGACCTGATATGGCTAAAGTTGCTTTTGTAGAAGATAATGGAGAAGGTGAAGAAGTGATGCAAAAAGATGAAATCAAAAAACATTTTGATTGTAGGTTCCTTTCAGCATGTGAAGCTTCGTGGAGAATATTTAAAAATGAAGTGCATTATAGATACCCTCCAGTTATAAGGCTTCCATTTCATCTGCCCGGTGAGCAAAGTGTTGTATATGGTCCAAAAGAAAATATTCAAAATGTGCTCGACAAACCAACGGTGGCCGCAACAATGTTTCTAAAATGGATGGAACTGAACCGAAACGAAGCTGTGGCACGTGAACTAAGTTACATTGAAATCCCAAGTAAATTTGTCTGGAAAGAGGAAGAAAAAAAATGGGACTTTCGAAAGATGGGTAAGGCAATTGGTCGTGTTCACATGGTTAATCCATCTATGGGCGAGGCGTATTTTTTTAGAGTGCTTCTAAATAAAGTAAAAGGCCCTAGATCATTTGAGGAGATAAGAACGGTCAATGGAGAAATCTTACCAACATTTCGTGATGCATGTTATGCTCTTGGCCTCTTAGACGATGACAAAGAATATGTAGAAGCTATTGAAGAGGCTCATTATACAGGTTCTGGATATTCTCTTCGTAATTTGTTTGCGATGATGTTGCTGTCTAATACCTTATCTAGGCCTGAGCATGTTTGGGAAAAATCATGGAAGTATCTGTCAGATGGTATTATGCGTAGACACGAAGACGTATTCCAAATTGAAGGTAACAAATTTTAATTTCGAAATTTAATGAATTTATTTTTTTTAATGTCCCTTTTTCTTTTAAATTGAATGTTCCAAACTTTTTCGTTTTTAGGTTTGTCTCTTCCTGATGAACAAATAAAGAACCTTACGTTGCTTGAAATTGAGAAACAGTTGCTTCGGAATAACTCAAGCCTGCGTAGGTTTCCTTCTATGCCTTATCCGGATAATGATTCGATATCATCTGCAAATAACCGTTTGATTCTTGATGAGCTGAATTATCAAGTAAGTACGTTGGCTGAGGAATTTCATACCCATTCACGTTCTTTAACTGATGAGCAACGTTCAATCTTTAATCAAATCATTCATGCGGTTGATGGTAACAAAGGTGGGCTATTCTTTGTTTATGGTTTTGGAGGAACTGGTAAAACCTTTTTATGGAAAACGTTGTCTGCTGCCATAAGATCTAAAGGACAAATTGTTTTGAACGTTGCATCCAGTGGTATTGCTTCTCTGTTGTTATCTGGTGGAAGGACAGCGCATTCTAGGTTTCGTATACCTTTGAATGTTACTGAACAATCATTGTGCGGTATAAAGCCCAATAGTGATATTGCTGATTTATTGAAGCAAACTAAGTTAATTATTTGGGATGAAGCTCCAATGATTCACAAGCATGCTTTTGAGGCACTTGATCGTACAATGAAAGACGTCCTGCAGTCAAATTCTTCACCTAATTCTGATTTGCCTTTTGGTGGTAAGGTTATGGTTTTGGGTGGTGATTTTAGACAGATCCTTCCGGTTGTTCCAAATGGTAGTAGAAGAGATATTTTAAATGCTTCAATAACTTCTTCTCCTATTTGGAATAGTTGCAAAGTCCTCACTTTAACAAAAAACATGAGGTTAACTTTAGGTAACAACACGTCTGAATCCGATGAAACAAAGGCATTTGCAAACTGGCTTCTTGAATTAGGTGAGGGTAAAGTTGGTGAGTCAATTCATGATGATGAGTTTGATGTGGACATTCCAGATGATCTTCTTATTAAGGGTACATCAGATCCGATTTCTAGATTAATTGACTTCGTCTACCCTTCACTTATCCAACTTTACAAAGATAAGGATTACTTTGGAGAACGAGCAATACTTGCACCTACAAATGAAGTCGTACATGATATAAATGAAAGGCTTCTTGCATTGTTTCCTGGAGATGAAGTCGAGTATCTGAGCTCTGATAGTATATGTCAGATTGAGAATGGTAATAACCGTTCACATGAAGACTTATACTCTCCTGATGTCCTTAATGGTTTAAAAATTTCTGGGTTACCTAACCATCGTTTAGCACTTAAAGTTGGTGTACCCGTCATGTTGTTGCGAAACATAGATCAACAAAATGGTTTGTGCAATGGAACGAGATTACGAATCACCAGACTTGCAAAGCGTGTTATTGAAGCCGAGATCATATCAGGTGGAAACATTGGTACCAAAACTCTTATTCCAAGAATAAATTTGATACCATCTGATATCAAGATTCCAGTAAAGTTCCAAAGGCGTCAATTCCCAATAAGCGTATGTTTTGCAATGACCATCAATAAAAGCCAAGGACAGTCTTTATCAAAGGTTGGATTGTATTTAAGAAACCCTGTATTCTCACACGGCCAGCTTTATGTCGCATTATCAAGAGTTAAAAGCAGGGCAGGCGTGAAGTTACTTATACTGGATGCTGATGGGAAAGTGATGACTAAAACAAAAAATGTTGTTTATAAGGAAATTTTTAGCGATATTTGAATAACTGTGTATTCGTTGCTTTTAAATTTTAATAAAATGTTTCTACTTTATTTTTCTTATATGTTATACTACTCCAAATAATCGTACGTTGGTAAACTGCGTGTCAACGCGGGCAAATATCTAGTATGCTAATAATTGATATATCATATTAAAAAAAAATAAACGAGAGTATATCTGTTATACAATCAAGTAAACGGGTATATCACCAATCCTAATCCCAAACACAGTCTCATACCTAGTTACCCAGACCCGTTCTAAATGTGTTGGGTTTACCCATCGGGTTCGGGTTCGATAGCCATCCATAAACCACATTTATTGACTTTCATTCTCTCCACATCAAGACACATGCTAATTCTCTTATCATTTTAAAACGGCTACAACGTTTTTCATATGGCAGCTTAAAAAAATCACCATAATAACAAACGTTTTTTTTAAGACGAGTATGATATTGTTATATAAAAATAAAAAAACAAAATTACTTGTTGATTGGGTTTGTGTTTACTTTACTGTGTTTTCTGCTCGTTTATTGTGTTATTTGGTATGCAAATGTGTATTATAATTATGTTCATTGTTTTTTTAGATTACACATGTTTTCGCTTTGTCCATATTATGTGTGTTGTAAGCCAATTCATTATGGTCATGTTTTAACTATGTCAATTGTTTTTTAGCCTGTTGTTAATGTGTTTTAGTCTGTGTTTTAGTCTGCTATTTATTGCGTTTTTAGTTTTTTTGTCCCTTTTGTTTTAATTTTTTGTCCATTGTGTTTGAGGTTTATGTCCATTGTGCTTTTAGTTCATGTCCACTATGTTTTAGTCTACTGTATATTCCATTTTTAGTTTAATTGTAAATATGTTTTACTAGATTATACCCTGGGAGCGTCCCGAGTTTAGAAATTTAATATGATACATCAATTTTACATATGAAATAGACTGATGTATAACTTTAATATTAATATCTAACCTAAAACAAATTAACAATGTACAACTCTAATGCTAACACCTAACCTAAAAGAATGTAGAACTTTAATGTAACTCTAATATTAACACCTATCCTAAACACTAAACAAATGTACAACTCTAACATACTAATATTGATACCTAACTTAAAACAACGTATAACTCTATTAACCTATTCGGCTTTGGTTGAAAAAAAAATTCATATTTACTGATTTGAACATAATTAGTGACTTGCATATACATGATTAATGATTTACCTGAACACTTTGTGTTTTTTTTCCTGTATGAACAAAACCTCACAAAAAAATTTCTCCGTTTTTTATATAGCACTATGGTACTCGTTGGAAAGATAATAAAACACTCGTTAATTTGGTGTAATTTTTTTCTTTAAAAAATCTCGTATATTAAAGATAATAACGTTTAAAAATTATGGGAGGAAACATGAGGGTGAAAAATCCAATTTTGTTTTTAAATTATTTTTTTCCTAAAATATCTCAATGCCACATGGGATGATACATGGCACACTCAAAGAAGAGAATGCCTCTTTGAGTACCATGTCATTAAAATGGCTTTGGTTTATTATATATATAGATATAGATATAGATAGATATAGATGTTATGTCTATTGTGTTTTACGCAACCGAGTTTTGTTTTCAAAGATATAAAAATATGGTACTCATATTAAAAATAAAAAAAGACGTTCGATTTTATGGTATTTTTCTTTTTAAATGTCGCATAAAAAATTACAGATTAAAAAAAACGAATTAGAAATATCAGGTGACTTGTATGTGCATATTTCTTTGACACGTGCAAACCATATGCATATTCTTTTTTTATTTTTTTTTTCTATTAGACGAAACTACCATCCTCGTTTAGTGTCTTCCTAATTACATACCAATTCATGATTCATGTTACACTTTCTACTGGTGGAGGTATTGGGGGTTTACTCTTTTGGAGGTTCCCACCTTGGAATGCTTAGGTTCGAATCTCGAGTCGACCGAGCTTTGATCTTGTATAGTCCTGACCGAGAGCTGTTCAAAGAAAATATTGATGAAATTGATGAGCCAAATCACAAACTTTTGCACCATGTTTGATATTTACACTTATACCCCTAGTATTGACATTTTAAACCATTTTAGTCCCAAACTCACAATTATTGAAATGGACTTGCTCCTACACGTTAAAAATGAAAGGCATATAATTTAAATTGATTATTAAAAATTAAAATATTCAAAATAAATTTCATCGAACCTTGGGATGTCCATTGATATTCTTTAAAAATGTTTTTGGAAATCATTGGTACTTCTGACCAGGAGGTGTTTATTTATGACAAGTTTTCATTAAACTACTTTTTTTTTATCGGCAAACAACATTTTATTACACACCAAATATTTACAAGGAATGCGACAAGCAAGACGCTCGCCACACCCGAGGTACAACACCACATTATACATTGCCTACCAAGTGAAGTACATCAAAAACGACATTACAACATCAAGTTATTGGGACATTAAACGCCAACCAATTCTCCCACGTCCACCCGGATTTTTCCCATCATGTTTTACCCACGTGAACGCCGTAGCTTGTACATCACCGACTATTGTCACCAGATTTACTCTTTTCCCACTGAAAACGAGATCGTTTCTTGCCTTTCATATTGCCCAACAACCTGCCAGAATGATTATTCTTAACAAATGCTTCCTTTCTTTGTTGATATTGACCGAATCGTGCAGAGACAGCAAGTCTTTAACGCAGAACGCATATATTGGAGCGATTCCAAGCCACGTACTGATCTTCTGCCACACCATGTTTGCCACAGAGCACGCAGTCAACAGATGGTCAGCATCCTCATCTCCGCCCCCACATAAACTGCACGTCGTCGAGCTGTTAAGCACTTTTCTTTTCTTCAAACCCACGAGCGTTGGCAGTCTGTCTTGGACAGCTCTCCAGCCGAAAATCGCAACCTTTTTCGGCACTCCTTTTACCCACTGGAACGGATAGAAAGGAACCGAGTGACGAGACAATAGTTCTCTGCACGCAGCCACTGAAAAACATCCATCTGCAGCTCCAGCCCACTCCCATTTGTCACGAGCGTTTTGTACAGCAACCCCATTTAAAACATCGCTGCAGGCCTGCAGCTCAGTCAGCTCTGCAAGGCTGCAGGGAGGCCTCTTCCACTCCCAACCGCTGAATCGACAAGCCACAGATACTGTCTTATTACTTTCAATTGCGAATAGAGCCGGAAATATGAGCATTAACGGCCGGTCACTAATCCACCAATCCAACCAAAATCTAATGTCCACGCCGTTCCCAATTTTTCCTTTATTAAGACATTTTATATCCAAGTTTTGTTCCATTAGATCCCGTTCCAGCTTAGTAATGGCATTCCAGTTATTTGCCATCTCCGCCTTTACCGGCATATAGGACCACGCATTTGGGGTATGATGGATCGCCGAAATGACACGCCGCCATAATGCACCTTTCTCTTCCTTATATCTCCACCACCACTTCAATAAAAGGCTATAATTCATAGATTTCATCGATCCTAATCCAAGACCCCCTTTTTCATTAAACTACTACTTCATTTACCTTGATAACCATTTATTTTTTTTCATGTTGATGAGATACTTGCATTGTGTGTATCTATGCTATGCTTCATTTGTTGCATATTTTTGCATTGCTGTCATGTCAAGTCACGTGAGATGAAGTGTTTCGGTGTGCTACGACAATGTAAGAGTTTCTTGCCGATGCATATAATGGAGTTTGGTCACATTGTATTTTAGTAATGAAAAGGAAAAAACTTACCCGATTGGTTGAGTAGGTTTGAACCCTCCAAGGAAGGTGAGGATAAGAATGTGCTTCATCTTTTATAGCCGGATCTGCAATAAGAGGGAGAAAAAGAGAAAAGATGAGACTGTAGAGAGGGGCCTAGGCTTGGAGAAGAAAACCCTCCTCTATCTAGTAGTAAGAAAGTGGGGTGCTCATAACTTACCAATACAAGAGGTGGAGACCTCTTTATATAGGAAGTTAATGAACATTCCAAATGGACCCAAGTCAATGGGCTACCCAAATGGATCCCCTAACATAATTGGGCCAGACCCAGTTAAGGGTTTCTCTACAAGTCCCAAGTCCAGTAGCGCTGAATCTCGCGAACGAGTTAGTACAAGGTAATAAACAATATTAATATTAAATAAGTAAGTTCGAGACGGTGACCCGCTCAAGGCGGTTCGGAGGTCCGTTCCGGATTATACCTCTTCATGTCCCCCCAAGTCCGATGTTCATTAGCAAAAATGAATACCAGACTTTAAATGGTGATGACTCGTACACTGCGATACTATGAAACGTGTCTTTCCCTGGTCTTGTAGAAATATAATCGAGGTTCGGCCCATTATGTGTGGGCCAAGCTTTCTTGGTATGTTTTATCTTGCATTATATTCTCTTGAAGGTCGAAGCATGTCACTCGTGCTTCGTCATTTATCTAACCTTCATATGCGTCCATGATTTTCTGGCTCGGTATTCAGACTTGATAACTTTTTAGTCTTTAAGTGTTTGGGATCAAATGTCCGAAACTACTTTATTCGAAGTAGAACGTTCGTTATAATTGTGTGTTTATGAGCTACGTAGACTTTTTATATAGCGGGGTATCTTTTAGGCTCGGTATTATTTTTCCTCGTGCCATGTGATGAAGAAGTCCGGACGAAAGGGCCTTCGATACCCCCATGCCCTAATTCTTATCCCCTTTTTATCCCAAATTCATTGGTTTCTTCCGAAACATTTCGTTTTCATTTTTTGGTGGGGCGTTTTGCCGAAGCCTATAGCCTGGCCTCGGTGAAAGATTTTTTAATTTAGAAACAAGCTAAGCCCTTAGTAATTATCATTATTTTAGTGCTGGAGGCTTTATGCTACATGTGTAGATTTGTTTGTTCCAGAGTATAGAAAGGTTTCAAACCAAAAGGGGTCTTTATCCCAACCCTCTTGGTTCGGCATCTTTCCATTAGCTTCATGTTATTGCAGAGCATGAGGATTTCTTATGCCGAAGTCTCTCTCCTTTTTTTTTTACGCGGAGTGTCTGTGAGACTTTTGGGTAGCTCCCCTTATTACTGTAACCGGGATAATAATGCACGTAAAGATAAAATTGTAACATCGCGTGGTTTTTACCTTTTCAGGTATGCTATATTTAACAAATTCCAAATTCGCCTTTACTCGCTTCTTTTATGTTACTCCTACCAATTCTTGACGAGTCGTCAATATAAGTTATCCTAATCAATTTAAAAACTCATTTAGTTAAAAATCTTAATATATATTTATTTTTAATAAAACATATATATATATATATATATATATATAGGAAAAAGATCATTTAGGAACCAAGGTACTAGTTAGGAACTTAGGAACCAATCTGAGCCATTCATCTTTTAATCTTGATCTAAGGGTAGGATGGTAATTGAACAATTATGTTTTATATTTTAATTTAAAAAAAAAAATGCTCCCCTATATATTCCCCAATTCCAATAATCAGTTATCAAAACTATATCCCAAATCTTCATCAATCTCAATCAAACACAACTTCATCAATCCCAAATCTTCATCAATCTCCACCACCATCGCTACAATGATCCACCAAAACCACCACCGTGAACCACCATCCTTATCTGCGAGACCCCAATTCCAAACCCTAACCACCGTCTCCTTCCTTCGAGACCCTTCTCGTACGAGGTGTTATAGATTGATCGCAATTAGGGTTTCAGTTTGCAGAGAATCAAGGTATTTGTGTAATGTTTTTTTAGTTTTTTAATTTTTTTTTGTTCGCAATTAGGGTTTCAGTTTGCAGAGCAGTTTTTTTTTACGTGCAAAAAATTTTCGTACATACAAAGTTTTGGAATTATACACCGATGTATAATTCAGATCATGTTGCGTTATAGCAGTTTTCATACGTACAAAGAGTTATACAATTATTCACTGTCGTATATTAGTTTAGTTTTTGGAAGTATACACCGATGTATAATTCAGATCATGTTGAAGCGTACAGATACACTAACATTCATCTATACACTGATGTATAATTCTTGGAATATGAATATACACTGACGTATATTTGTTGAATATTATGGTACAGTACAATGTTTTTGTAGTACTAATTGGACTATACACTGATGTACAATTGTTGGAATATGAATATACACTGACGTATAGTTGTTTAATGTTATCGTACAGTAAAATGTTTTTTGTAGCAATGATTGGACTATACACCGATGTATAATTGTTTGAATATGACGATACTAAACACTGTTCTATAGCATCAATTTTATTGGGGTCTGATGTATATTGTATGTATACACTGATGTATATGCTAAACAACCTTTTTCTTTGTTTTAGGTTACTCTTGATAAGACCAACCTATCAGTTCGTGTGAGTGCATGGAATATGAATATACACTGACGTATAGTTGTTTTAATGTTATCGTACAGTATAATGTTTTTGTAGCAATGATTGGAATATACACTGATGTATAATTGTTGGAATATGAATATACACTGACGTATAGTTGTTTAATGTTTATCGTACAGTATAATGTTTTTTGTAGCAATGATTGGAATATACACTGATGTATAATTGTTGGAATATGAATATACACTGACGTATAGTTGTTTTAATGTTATCGTACAGTATAATGTTTTTGTAGCAATGATTGGAATATACACTGATGTATAATTGTTGGAATATGAATATACACTGACGTATAGTTGTTTAATGTTTATCGTACAGTATATTTTTTTTGTACGCACAAATGATATTAGTTGTGGTTTTTGTCAGTTACAATGTATACTGAATAACCTATTAATACTCACATACCAAAAGACAATATTACCCCTTGATTTAATTAAAAAGTTAATTAATGTTTAACATATTTACCATCATGCCATTGAAGATGGATGGATGAGATTGGTTCCTAAAGTTCCTAACTAAGGGTTGGTTCTCAATTGAACCCTACCCTATATATATATATATATATATAAGGTAGGGATCCTAAGAGAACCAACCCCTATTTGAGAACTGAGAGAACCATTCTAGGCCACACATTTCATATAAAGGCAAAAAATTTTTTTTTTTTTTTTTTTTTTTTTTTTTTTGCTTTAATCGCACATTTTTATGCAAGGAAATTTTTTTTTATTTTTTTTGAATATTTTTTTTCATTTATACATATGTGTATATGACAATTATACATATGTGTATATAGCATTTTTCAGCTATACATATGTGTATATTTCAGTTATACATATGTGTATATTGCATTATACATATGTGTATAATGCAATTATACACATGTGTATACTGAAAAAAAATAAAAAAAATTTTTCCTTGCATATAAAGCAGCGGTTTTTGCAAAAAAAAAAAATAAATAAATAAAATTTTGCCTTAGAGAAATGTGTGGCCCAGAATGGTTCTCACAGTTCTCAATTTAGGAAAAGATTCCCATTTGAACCAAATCCTATATATATATATATATATATATATATATATATATATATATATAATTTTAATAATACTTCTAGTTTAGAAAAAAACAAATGAAACGTGAATGTGTGTGTGGTGTTGACCTTTTTTTTTTCCTTTTAGAGCTCGACAACAGCATAATACAAAATGAATTATGACACCTCATAATAATTAGACTTAACCCCCATTAATTTCTTCCTAACCACCTCATTAACTCTATTTAATATCCAACCAACTTACCCCACCTATAAATACCACTCCTCTCCACCCTTTAACCTCTTGTTCATCTTCTCTCTAAAAACTCTCTCTAAGCTTCAAAGTTTTGAGCAAACTTTCTGAAAACACATCAATAAGTTTCTAAGCTCAAACCTCCATTTCTTTTCTATCCAAAACTCCTTGGAGAAGCCTCTAGGACCTTCACCATATTTATCCGCAGAAGTGTGATAAGGGTAGAGCACCTAAAAGAGGTTCCAAATGTGTTTATTTTCTAATTCGTTTTTATGTTCTAAATTGTTTAAATGTAAAGGGACCAACCAAGTCCACTAACAATCTAATGTTAGAGGGGTTTGTGCTATGGTATTGGTTGACCAAGGAGAGCCAAGGCTCATCCAAAGAGTCACCAAACTTTACCTAAACTTCTTGGTTATACTATGTATTATTATAAACTTACTTTCAATCTTCTATCTTATAATCATATTAATAATCCTTTAGAAGGTTTGTGGTTACACCCTACCTTACCAACACTCTTGGCCCTTCTTGTGCTACGGATTAATCCACAATAGAAAGGGGAAATCCCGTGTCCAAAACCCACGCTTATCCCATAAGCAAAGTGGTTATGACATGAACTTATCAATCGGATTCACATTCCTAACCTTATACCATCCGAATCATCTATGATGATTTTGTGCTTGGTCTAACTTATTCTCATGACCATCCGAGTTGCCTTAAAGGCAATTTGTGTTTTGGTTAGCCTAAAAGGCTTGCATGATTCTCTTGAACCTATAACCTAAACCCGAAGCTAAGATCCTCTATTCTTTAATTCTAGTTAATCAAGGCTAAAGACCTAAGCTTCCAAGACTCTCTTTTGGAACCCTATCAAGACACACCCAAAGGTGAGTCATACTTGTCCCCTTTTCTTTTATCACTTGTGGGACCAACATGTATTATATGCAAAACACACTAATGCTTTCATAAACACACATGCTCAATCTATTAAACATACTTATATGCTATTTGCCATGCTTATGATTCTTAGATACTTAAACATAATTCATTAACTATTATTAGCCCACTTAACATGTATAGCGCTATAGGAGTAGCACACTGCCCCCTTTATGGGTCATTGTTAAGATTTAAACGACCTAGCATGAATATGTTAGGTATACGCTGTGGATTCGTGGGTTTGAGTTATGTCTTTTGTATAATATGTATGTGCAATGCTGTAGTATGAGATTCGAGTAAACCATTTTAAATACTATGTATGTAAACCAAAACTAGTATGCTCACCAATGCATTATGTGTTGACGAATATTTTATACATGTTGCAGGAAATGTTTGATGTGGGATTTTCAAGAAAACGATTTAGGATTGGACTAAAAACTCATGACTAGTTTAATTTTCTATGTTTCAATGTTGTATTTTTCCTTTATATGAGACAATTTGTATTCTGTTATCTTTTAGACAATGATTATGCTATGAATGAAATTTTACCTTTAAATTATATTGTCACAAATTCTAGTGTCATGAAGTCTTTGAACAATCTATCACAAGTTGCGCCTCGATGTATTCCGCCATCAATTGGGGTGTGACAAAAATAGACCGAAGGAAACATTGCTTTGTTCGCAGCTGATTAATAGGGGAAATTCTTCCTATTAATGCGTTTGAGACGAATGGTGAGGAATGACTCATCCCACTTGAGACAAGTAAAATAAAACTTGTTCAATCGTCTATATGTTTGAACTGTTTCGGTCTTGGACTTCGGATTACATGTAGCATTTTTTAGGTGAACTCTGTTCCATGTGCGGGGAGTGGAAGTTCTATTGATCTTCGTTGGTAAATAAGATCTCTTAGGTCTAGCTGACACAATTATGTGGGGTCCCGCTTGTTTTGGCGGGGTTTTCCCTTTTTGGAGCAGCTTGATTTGCTTTGTCTGATCGGAGTAAAAACTCTCCGACACCGAGTGTCTGGACCTTTACTTTGGCATTGTAGCACTTCTCCGACTTTTTTGTTTATTTGTTTATTTATTTTCGGGGCATATATCCCTCGAAAAAACTCATATTTGTTGAGTTTATTAGTGCTCCGAAGCATTCATCCATGCTTATTCGGGACACTTTGTAGGTATGTCCAGGTATTAGTATCCCTTGACATTTTTAGAGGTTTTCTCATTGTCACGCTTTTTGTGTTTGGGGTACCTTGTCTATACCATACCTAGTTATAACGATAGGTTTACTCTAGCTGTGTGGCGCTTTGCTCAAAGCTGTAAATGGAGACGGCCCGGAGCATATATCCCTGCTTATCCAGAGCGTATAGTGCGTGTTATTCTTTGACATCCTTGTCTCTTTGGAGGTGACTCGCACCATACGTCTGTCGTTATCACATGACTCCGGAGAGATTTCTTTGGTTGAGGAAAACGTGGCATATAACCAACCGGTGATGTGGCATGTAGCCATATTTAAGTGGAAATGTTTCGAGACGCCCATTTTTGTTCAAGCATTGCCAGAATTCACAATAAGTTAATGAATAATAACGTAATATTTTCAGGAGATAGTACCTTGGTTTTGAATTCAACATGCTTCGCGTATAAAATAGATAACCGGCTTTGGCAAATGCTGATACTCTTCGTCGGTAGTGATGTCATACCATGCTACCCTCGAGTTCAATGGTGCTAAATCGTATTAGTAACATTGAACTTATATGGCGGACGGGTGAGCAATTTTGAATAAGCGCATATTATTGAACCATAATTCTACGGCATGGGTACCTCTGACTTTGAAAGGCGATGTTCTCCCGTTACTTCGAGATGTGTATCACGTGCTCTCCCTTTTGCCTTAGAGAGCTTTTATCTTGGCGATAGTTGCGGTCTCGTACACCGACTTTTTTGTATATTTGTTTATTTATTTTCGGGGCATATATCCCTCGAAAAAACTCATATTTGTTGAGTTTATTAGTGCTCCGAAGCATTCATCCATGCTTATTCGGGACACTTCGTAGGTATGTCCGGGTTTTAGTATCCCTTGACATTTTTAGAGGTTTTCTCATTGTCACGCTTTTTGTGTTTGAGGTACCTTGTCTATACCGTACCTGGTTATAACGATAGGTTTACTCTAGCTGTGTGGCGCTTTGCTCAAAGTTGTAAGTGGAGACGGTCCGGAGCATATATCCTTGCTTATCCAGAGCGTATAGCGCGTGTTATTCTTTGACATCCTTGTCTCATAGGAAGTTACTCGTAACATACGTCTGTCGTTATCACATGATTCCGGAGAGATTTCTTCGGTTGAGGAAAACGTGGCATATAACCAACCGGTGATGTGGCATGTAGCCATATTTAAGTGGAAATGTTTCGAGACGCCCATTTTTGTTCAAGCATTGCCAGAATTCACAATAAGTTAATGAATAATAACGTAATAGTTGCAGGAGATAGTACCTTCGGTTTTGAATTCGACATGCTTCGCGTATAAAATAGAACATGTCCAAAGATTATAACCGGCTTTGGCAAATGCTGATACTCTTCGTCGGTAGTGATGTCATACCATGCTACCCCCGAGTTCAATGGTGCTAAATCGTATTAGTAACATTGAACTTATATGGCGGACGGGTGAGCAATTTTGAATAAGCGCATATTATTGAACCATAATTCTACGGCATGCGTACCTCTGACTTTGAAAGGCGATGTTCTCCCGTTACTTCGAGATGTGTATCACGTGCTCTCCCTTTTGCCTTAGAGAGCTTTTATCAAGTATTGGCGATAGTTGCGGTCTCGTACACCGGCTTTTTTGTTTATTTGTTTATTTATTTTCGGGGCATATATCCCTTGAAAAAACTCATATTTGTTGAGTTTATTAGTTCTCCGAAGCATTCATCCATGCTTATTCGGGACACTTTGTAGGTATGTCTGGGTTTTAGTATCCCTTGACATTTTTAGAGGTTTTCTCATTGTCACGCTTTTTGTGTTTGAGGTACCTTGTCTATACCGTACCTGGTTATAATGATAGGTTTACTCTAGCTGTGTGGCGCTTTGCTCAAAGCTGTAAATGGAGACGGTCCAGAGCATATATCCCTGCTTATCCAGACCGTATAGCGCGTGTTATTCTTTGACATCATTGTCTCTTAGGAGGTGACTCGTAACATACGTCTGTCGTTATCACATGATTCCGGATAATATAATGCAAGAAAAAACATACCAAGAAAGCTCGGCCCACACATAATGGGCCGAACCTCGATTATATTTCTACAAGACCAGGGAAACACACGTTTCATAGTATCACAGTGTATGAGTGTAACAACCCTGGCTGATGTGGCCGGGTTGTCGGGTCGGGTTATCGGAGCTACACAGCGGAATCCAGGGTAATAACAGTCTTTTAGTCTTCCAGGATCCACGTCATCATATCTGTTGGGTTACCTGAACACATGTCAAAAATAGTTTCTGTCAACATAAAGTTGGTGAGGTCGTGTATTTTATAAAGTGAATGGCCAGTTCGTTTATTTATAATTCTTTTATAAATATCTTTTATAAATATGCTTTACAATTCTAATTCTGGAGGGGAACATATATTCTATTAATTCGATTATATGTCTATTATTCCGATTATATTCTATGAGTTGCCATTCCTATCTATGGTATCACTCTGCTTGTGATAACTATAATGATTTCTACCCTCTACTCGGGTAAAGCTGGTTCTTGTCCTCTGGTTGGACAAGAAAGGAAATGGCGATATCGTCCAGTACTGTCCTTGTTGTTTCTATTACCCCCTTTATATAACTTTTAATAATCATTCTTTTATTGTAAAGCATTATTATGTTTTCTTATAAATGACATGTATTCCCCCGAAAACACTTAATAAAACAGTAAAAGTGGGGAGTTCACGATACTCACCGGTTTGCGTTATATCTTCTGCTAATCTTCTTATTACAATTATATTTCATATATATATTGATACGTGTTACGCGTGGGACTTGTTAGATTGTAATACTTAGGATATATATCATATATACAATTTATATATATGGAATCCGATATATATTAGATAGTCCTAAACTCGGGGTTTGGGCATTCTAGGCAAAAAGAAATAAAGCTGGCCTTTACAGCTTGGCACGCGAACCTAAAGAACTCTAGACATAACTTACCCGAGTCTAGTATATCGTTTTATATATCGAATCTTATACATATAAACATATATATTTTATATATGTTTATTATTCTCTTATTATTATTATTATCAAGTCCGTACGTTATTCGTATTATATATATATATATATTCGTATAATTCTAATAATATTCCTCGTCTAGTCATTGGACCGGGTTCTATTCCGGGTGTTGACCGAGTCACTGAGTCGACTCGGCGACGACTCTATTTCTCGATACGGTTAACGGTACCTTGCAATAATCATAGGAAACAGTATTATAATCGGGTATCAACAACTAATACCAACATATACATAATTACTGTTAAAGATTTATACCTTTCAGATTTGTAATCCGAAGCATATCCGATTAAGATGTTGGGTTTGGGTTCTGACCGGAGACTTGCCGGAAACCCTGACCGGAAGTTAACCGGAATCTGTCCGGAATTAATATACTAATCAAGATGCATCGGAAATCATCCGGAGACCTTATCCACCTGTCACAGCACATAAACACACTCATATCAGAATGTAATACGGATATGAGACAACCCAAAAAGGGTTCGTGGGTGGTTTATCGAGTACCAATCTGAACAGAATGCTTGGTTAAGACCTGATGATAACAAAAACTCGGTAACAGTCACCATGACAGATGACTATTTGGTTTCGTTTATCAGGAACAAGAGCAAGATCAAGGGTTATCGGGTATCAATAGAAATAGAGGAAAAGGGTTTATCAATATCTGATTATAACAGAGGTTACCGGTTGATGGTTAGTTTTAGGGTCGCAGAACAGATTCACCGGACCCGTAAAGAGAAGAGGGGATGATTTGCGGTGCTTACCGAAGAAGGAGATGGTTGCAGGCGGCGGCCGGAGGTGACCGGAGAAGGTGCAGCAGTGACCGGAGCAGCAGCGGAGGCGGCAACAGCCGCCATGGCTGTCCGGTGTAACTGCTGGTTTGTTCAGAGGGTTTCTTAAGCACACACTTTGTGTGTGTTCTGCGTACAGAGGGAAAGAGCGAGAGACAAGAGAGAGGGGTGGTTTATATAGAAGAATAATAATAGAGGGTGTTTGGCTACGGGGATAATTGCTGAGACTCGGGTGTTTGGCAACGAGTATAAGAGTAAAATAATAGACGTTTGATAGCGGGTTAATAACAGATAAGGAGCGTTTAACCGCGATAATAATAATTCAATAATTATTATTTATATATTCGGTTGAAACGGTTTGTCGCGAGATTCGAACTTGAATATTTAATTTAGTAATCGGGTGGTCAGGTCCGACCCGACCCGTTTAAGAGACACGTAACACTTCGAGGTGACGTAACACTTCGAGGTGTTACAATGAGTCATCACCATTTAAAGTCTGGTATTCATTTTTGCTAATGAACATCGTACTTGGGGGGACATGAAGAGGTATAATCCGGAACGGACCTCCGAACCGCCTTGAGCGGGTCACCGTCTCGAACTTACTTATATAATATTAATATTGTTTATTACCTTGTACTAACTCGTTTGCGAGGTTCAGCGCTACTAGACTTGGGACTTGTAGAGAAACCCCTAACTGGGCCTGGCCCAATTATGTTAGGGGGTCCATTTGGGTAGCCCATTGACTTGGCTCCATTTGGAAAGTCCATTAACTTCCTATATAAAGAGGTCCCCACCTCTTGTATTGGCAAGTTATGAGCACCCCACTTTTTTACTAGTATGTAGAGGAGAGTTTTCTCCTCCAAGCCTAGGACCCTCTTTACAGTCCCATCTTTCCTCTTTTCTCCATCTTATTGCAGATCCGGCTATAAAAGATGAAACGCATTCTTATCCGCACCTTCCTTGGAGGGTTCAAACCTACTCAACCAATCGGGTAAGTTTTTTCCTCTTCAAGTAAGATGGGATGAAGTTTCATTTTGTGATGGTTAAAATTAGGGATGTGAACAAACAAAATGTTTGGTGAACGGTTCGTAAACTGTTCGGTGAGAAGTTTGTTTATGTTCGTTTGTTTAATAAATGAACGAACACGAATAAAAAAAATCGTTCAATTAACTAAACAAACAATGTTCTCGTTCATTCGATTGCGTTCGTGAAAGTTCGGCATTGTATTTGTTTACGTTCGTTTATATCCATTCGTGTATGTTTATATTCACCGATTAAAACTTAAAAGTTTTTAGTCTTTCAATTTCTCTCTTAATTTTTATTTACCTTCTAAATTTTTTCCCTTTACATAGGGCTATAAACAAACCAAACGTTCGGTGAACAGTTCGTAAACCGTTCGGCGGGAAGTTCGTTTATGTCCATTTGTTTAATAAATGAACGAACACGAACAAAAAATTATGTTTGATTAACTAAACAAACAAACACGAACAAATGTCTCGTTCGTTTGATTGCGTTCGTGAATGTTCGGCAATGTGTTTGTTTACGTTTGTTTATTTATATCCGTCCGTGTATGTATGTTTGTTTATGTTCGATCACTAGTTAAAACTTAGGATAATTTTGAACTTTTGAATTAGGAATATCATGTATTCATGTCTATACCTAAGTAATTTTAGATAATTATATCTAAGTTAGTACAATTTGACTTATCAACATTGTTTAGTAGATGTACTTTGTCTAGCGGTTAATATTAACAATGTTTTTTTTAGTTAGTTGCATATTAAATGTTTGTTTTTGTTTGTTTGTGTTCAAGACCCGTGTTCATGAACAGTTCGCAAACAACTGAATTTCTTAACAAACAAACACAAACTTAGAATTATGTTCGTTAGCGTGTTCGTGAACGGTTCGTTTGTCCAAGTAACCTTAACAAACAAACACGAACAAAGCCTTGTTCGGGTTCGTTTGGTTCGTTAACAGCCCTACCTTTACACGTTAAATTTTTAAGTAAATGTTATGATTATTCTCGCATTCCAAAAACAAACACCTGAATTTCTTAACAAACAAACACAAACATAGAATTATGTTCGTTAGTGTGTTCATGAACGGTTTGTTTGTCCAATAAACCTTAACAAACAAACATGAACAAAACCTTGCTCGTGTTCATTTGGTTCGTTTACAACCATAGAAGACGTGAAAGGGTTACCTTGCTCCCTTGGGGCATCTATGTTGTTCATGCATAACTCTGCTAAGAAAAGGGCAATGTTAGTTTTACCGTGAAAGGATGGTCGTATGGGACCAATATATGGCGTGAGAATAAGTATGAGCTTCATGAGGTTGGAAGTGCTAAAGATGTATATATTACTTGTTTTCGCCTTAGTTCTTTAATGTCTAAGGGAGGCGGGGCACTTCACGAAATGTTCACGGGTAGACCACTACCTACACGACAACACCGTTGCCGGTGGTGTTCTTGTGAAGCAATCCCGTGTTCTAGTTAACAGAAGTGGTCACGGTTGCAGAGAGAGAGAGAGAGAGAGAGAGAGAGAGACGCAGGAGAGAGGAGAACCAAAAAACTCTATGGGTGGTGCTGCCGGTGAGAGGGTTTCACGAGTGGTGGTCCAGGTTGCGAGTTGCGATTGGTGTCGTGGAGGTGCTCCACGGATCCTCTGCTGGTGGCGCCCCGCTTCCATAGGTAAGCACTATTTCGAAATGCATCCACACACTTTTTAGGGTTATTTGTCTCAACATATTTCGGGTTTGATCCTGAGCGCACTCGAGTGTCTTTTATTATGGTGCATTTACTCTACTCTAGAGAGTCCTTGACTTTTATGGAGGGTTCAACGCTCTGTTTTTCCATATGCAGGTGGCCAAAAATTTTCTTAGAGAGCGCCAAGCCAAACTCTAATGTCAAACGTGTGGCAGGTTAAGACAACATAGTCTTGATCAGAGTGGGATAAAAGGCCGTCAATAAGGTGGATGCGTCATAGATGGAATTTAATGACAGGACATGAATTCAAGTCCTGGATTTTAGAATTGAGAGAGATATTGAGAGAGATCAAGAATTCTCACTATTTCTTAGATTCCTGGACCCAATTCAATTCAGTGGGATCTTTCATTCACATTTTTTTTCCACCAAGAACGTTTTATAATTCATCGTGATAAGCAGCTCTATTTATTTCCGTCCCGTAGGTTTTCTTTTTTACCTGTTGATTCAAATGAACCAACATGGATTCTGGCAATGCAATGTAGTTGGACTCTCATGTCGATCCGAACGAATCATCCTTTCCACGGAGGCAAATCTTTGCCTGTTAGGTAAGAGGATAGCAAGTTACAAATTCTGTCTCGGTAGGACATGTATCTCTATTACTATGAATTTCATAAATGAAGTAGTTAATGGTAGTTAATGGTGGGGTTACCATTATCCTTTTTGTAGTGACGAATCTTGTATGTGTTCCTAAGAAAAGGAATTTGTCCATTTTTCGGGGTCTCAAAGGAGCGTGGAAACACATACACGTTGGGATTATTTAGCTACTATGTTCACAGAAGCAATAACCGTAAATGCGCCAGAGCAATTAGGAAATATTTAGTTGTTGAATCTCTCTTTGATTGAGCAATGTGTGATATTCCGAATCCTCATTACTAATGGAATCAAAATGATCTTTGAATTGATCAGAAGATCCTTTCAATTGGCTAGAATCCCTTACTTGAACGAAACTAGATCTTGTGGAATCATATTGAATATTTGACGAGAAATTCCGTACCTTGCGAAAAAACCGATCCTTGTTTACCAACCACACATTGTCTAACCAAATCAAATTCTCTCTCGCTCACTAAGGAAGGGGCCATTTTCATTGTTACTGTTCCGGCTGTTAAAATAAGGTCCGCTTGTCTAGGACTCGATCTTGGTACTAGTCCATAACGATCAAAGTCAAATCGTGAGCCTATTAGTGAAGCAAATTCAATGAAGCAACAACTGGTACCATAGAGAAGCGGCCATAAACTAGAGAGTCTTGACCAATTTGAAAGATCATTTAATGTAGTTGAAATAACTGAATTTTGGGTTGTTCGATGAAATAAGGGAAACTCAATGGAATTCATAACTATCTCAATTTTTTCCGTTTTTCTTTTTATTGTCTGAATATTCAGGAGCTAAGACCATTCCAATGCTCCCTTTCGCCATGCATAAACTAAACCAACATGCGTATCGACCCGTGCAGTGCTGTAGCTAACGCGTTAAGTATCCCGCCTGGGGAGTACGTTCGCAAGAATGAAACTCAAAGGAATTGACGGAGGCCCGCACAAGCGGTGGAGCATGTGGTTTAATTCGATGCAAAGCGAAAAGAAAACGCCTACTAAACCGATCACAAGAATACCAGCTACAGTACCTATTGGTGGTCTTTTTTTATTTCTAATTGTTGATCTAAAAATTCGAATTCTGACTTTTTACCCCAACAATCTCTAAGATTAAAAAAAAGTTTCATTAAGTTGGATATAGGAAAAGGAAACTCTTCCATTTTTTCCACAAAAAGGGGGGAATGGGGATTTCCTTGAAACGGTTCCCAAATAACCATTTTACGCCTTTGAACACGCATAGAGCCTTTGATTAAGTCTCGACGAAAATCTGGTTCTTCCAAATAACTTATAAAACCCGACTCTCTATTAAATTTTGCTAAAAAGCTCATAATTCTTGAAATTATTCTTCAATATTGTTTTGATTCTTTAATTCAAAATATTGTTTTGAATTGGATGGGCTAAAATTGAAAAAATCCTCATCCCCCTCTTGCTTTCCCTTGATATTTTGATTTTCACTAAAATTTGGATTTATAGTCAAATTCAAAAGAAGTAAGTTGCTTGGGATAAACCAAGGTTTCTCTTTATATTTATGATAAAGTATCACAAACTCTGGAAATAAAAAAAATTTCGGATTTGATATGAAGCGATTTAAGATTAAGAATTTTTCAGTAATTCCCATCCAATCAAAAAAGACCTTTTTGTAATTGATTTCGGAATTTGAATCAATCGGAAGATAAAAAAGACCATTATTATGAATTTTATCCCCTATTTGTATTTGGTCCTTATTAGGTTCAACCTTAATATTTTTATTCCATTTCCAACCCCAATATTTTCTATCTGTTTTTTTTTCATATATATAATCTCACTTTTTCCTAGATCATTCTAAGGTGGATGCAATACCTATCGCGTGGTAAAAAAGGAATTTTCTCGGCATACAAGAACCACACTATCTCGAACGCTCCCATTAAATTAAAAAAACAAGTACTACAACACAACCTTTTACCCAAACCCCCAAAAAAGATTTCTCAAACCAACTTACATTATTACCACACTTGACAAAAACAACAAAAGCCAACGACACTAACCAATTAACCAAACCAACCAATCTTGTCCCACCCTCTCTCCTTCACTCTCTCATCCATACAATAATAATAGAATAGAATAGAATAATATCCCACCCTCTCTAACCAACCCATGTCTTCAACCACCACCACAACCACCGTCATGGACCGCCGTACCTACTGGTGTCACGAGTGCGACATGAGCATCTCCCTCCTCCCTACCCCTACCCCTACCCCTACCCCCACCCCTTCCCTCTGCCCCCACTGCAACTCAGACTTCCTCGAAGCACTAGATTCCCCCATCACTTTCACCAACCCTAATAATAATAATAATAACAACAACCAATTATTATTCCCTTCAGACGGTCTCGATAACCCATACTTTCACCGTGTAATTAACCATTTATTTAACTCCGATTACATTCCCAACCCTAACCCTTTACCTACCACCTCTCGTCTCCAACCCGCGTCTAAATCCGCAATCGAATCGCTTCCGTCGGTTAAGATCACTGTGGCGTTTTTGGAAACCGATCCGATTGTTTTATGTGCCGTTTGTAAGGATCAGTTTGTGGTTAATGATGAGATTAAGGAGTTACCTTGTAAGCATTTGTATCACCCTGATTGTATTGTTCCGTGGCTCTCGCAGCGTAATTCGTGCCCCGTGTGTCGGTTTGAGCTCCCGGTTGAGCCGGTTGAAGGGGAGGTGAAAATGAGGAGGCGGTCGAGGTCTCGGGTATTGAGATTGGGGGATTTGGTAGAGGAGGATGATGATGAGGAGTTGTTAGGGTTCGGGTTGCGGCATTTGGCGAGGAGGCATCGGTTGGTGTTTCCGATTAGGGATAGGCGGGTAGGGGAAGGGGTGGGGGTTGGGGATGGGGAGGGGGATAGGGAGGGATTGTTTTCGCCGACACAGATTGGGGAGGAGGTGCAGGTCGATGTGGTGAGTGATACAGGACGGACGAATAGTGTGGAGACAGTGTCGAGTTGGCCGAGCTGGCCAGTTGATGGAGGTGAGATTGAGATTGATGCTAGAGTTACTGATGATGATGATGTGGTGATGTCTTGATAATGTTGCATACAAGGGCTCTTTTGTCAGGTATATTTGAAGGTTTTTTTGTTACTTTCCACTTGCGTGATTGATAGTATAGACTATAGACGTATTGTGTGGGTTACTAGTACTTGATGGTGCCAAAGAGCCTTTGGCGAAGTGGTAAATTGGCATCATTTTAGGTTACAAACACAGGAGTTGATCTTGATCGTCTCGAGTGACATGTTCTGATGTTTATTTATCTGGTCACAAAAAGGTTTCTTGATGAACACATTCCTAATGAAACCATTTGGGTCTGCTAGTCTATCTTATATTTGGAGCATTGCCTGGTGAAGATTTTATGCTGCAAACAATTGAATACAATAAGTCAAAATAATCATCTATCAGGACTTTGGTCCTCAGTCTGTTACAGCTTTCTGATGCGTAACCTTGGTTTAAAAAAAAAAAAAACGCTCCTGATCAGAAAAACGCCCCAAAGCTTTGAGGAGGTGCTTCATGTACATGTGGGTCAAAATTTGTCAAATATAGGATTTGGATGACTGATGAGGCAGTGAGGCTGATATGTAAAATTACCAAAAAGTTGAAGAGATTGTGAATGGTTTACTTGATTAAAAGGCTGATATGTAAAAGAGACGAGAGCGATGCAACAATTGGTTGTACATAGAGCAATGTGTAGTGTACGTGAAGTACTAAAGCCCTTGTCTCACACCTTGGCTTTTGGGAGCTAAATGCCTCGGAGCGCCTCACGCATTTTAAAATCAATGATAATGTTTTTAGCTACGTAGCTATAGTGTTATAATGCTATGTGGTTTACTAGTGTTTCGTGTCTATAATGCCTAATCAAGTCTTTTTTACTTGTATGCAGATGATGTATAGTGGTTCTTATGGTTCCAAGCTACCTCACCAGCCTGCAAATTTAACCAAGTGTACATTGGTTGCGGACTTTATGTTTTACTGGCTCCCATATCCTAAATCCTAAACCCTAATAAAGATTAAATGGCCCGTGATACTATTACTCCAGCTCTTTTTTTTACTTTTTGGGTTTCTGTTTTTAAAATAATGGGCCTTCTGTATTCCTGTCTTTATGTTCATTTAGAGTTTGCAAATAACATGTAATGCAGTGGTAGCTACTGCATTAGTAGTTTTTGTTGGTGTTTTTTGATCATTGTGAGTTGTGGGTTTTTCTGGAATATTGATGCAACTGCATATTCAGTGTTGGTACTTTATTGTATATATATATATAGTACTACAAATTTCTAGAGAACAAAACCAACCATAGTCCGATAACTTGACCAGTTATTGGATGAGGAGGGTGGGCAACATGATTTATGGTGATATGAGAAGTATGATGTCCTAAACCATATTCAAGGGTCTGAAATTAGTTTTCCTTTGTTATTTTTATATTTGTTGTTTTTTCTTAATAAATGCGCTATATATGAGAGAGAAGAACGTAGATTGGCAAGGTGAGAGATCGAAAATTTTGTGTTGGTGGGCGGGCTTAGGTGGCGTATGCGATGGGGAGAGAGGGAGGGGAGGAGGGCTGTGCGTCAAGCTCAAAAGTATTGGCTTGAGTATTTTCGTTTGCCGCTAAATTGATTTAATCACATTATTAATTGTTTTTTATACGTAAACCAGATGAAACACTGTTGGAGCATGATTGTCGAGAGTAATTCCTTTTGTGCTCGATCAAAGTCTAAAAGAAATTCTTTACCATTTAATGGTTTTATTTGATATTCATTTTATTATTGTCAATAAGTTCATAAAAAAAATATATCAAGTAAAATGAAATGCGTTGAGACACCAAAGAACACGAACGGACAGCAAATAGGAAAGGAAAATCTTATTATAAACACCTAAACCTTAATGCATACACACGAGTCTTGGCTGTTCAAGTTATAGGTAGTCCGGTAGAGATATCAACTAGTAAACAAAGCATAAAAAACAATTAATAATGTGATTAAATCAATTTAGCGGCAAACGAAAATACTCAAGCCAATACTTTTATTAAAGAATGGGACACAATCATTTTCTTGATTAAAAATGACCATAAATAATAAATATCTCTTATTATTTTTTGGTTAAGTTTAAAATGTCTAAACTTCAATAAGTTTGATTATTTGCAATTTTTAAGTACAAAGCAGAAACAAAGGAAAACAAATAATAATAACCTTTCACAAGCGCATGGAGCATGGGGCCATCTAGATTCTAGAAGGTGGCCCATAGAGTCGTAGCCTAGTAGAGAGAACCAGCAATGATTAACGAGGAAATTGGCTCTTGATGAGGGTCAAAATAATGTTACGGACTAAAACCATCGCAAGACATACGACTTCTTCTACATTGGTTGTATGAGCAATAAATGTGGGTTATAGACCAAATTGACTTTCTCAGCTATTAGACTAGTCTTTTGAGATGAGTACTTATGTATATTTGTAATAAGTCGACAATAACTTAACTCATGTCCTATCATTGACTAGACATGATCAAACCGATATAGAAGCTAGGGATGAGCTCGGGACGGTATCGGTACCAACCGATACCGATCCCGAAAACTCTCAAAACCCAATACCGATACCAAAAAAGTACGGTACGATATCGGTTCGGTACCGGTATGGTATTGGTATTTTACCTTAAATTACCGATACTATACCGATCCCGTACCGATACCAAAAATACCGAAGCCAAAAACCTCTGAATGTGAGTACCGATACCGAACACCCTCGGTTCGGTACGGGATCGGTATCAGTTCTGTATTCGGTGCAATATGCGCATCCCTAATAGAAGCTAATAATACTAAGGCTTTTCTAGATGATTTAAAAGCTCATATAACATAACTATAACATGGGAGTCCAAGGTGGAGGTGGATGGCGGCGGTGGTGGGTGGCGGCGGTGGTAGGTGATGGATGGCGGCGGCGGTGGTGGGTGGCAGTGGTGATGGGTGGTGACGATGGTGGTTGTTTGTGGTGGTGGGTTTTGGTGTTGTTAATGAAGGGTGAAAGAGTGATGAAATGAAAAAAAGAACATGGGGATGGATGAAATGGTTTTGAGAGAATGAAATGCATTGTTGAATGAGTGATTCCATTTCATTGACCAACAAAACGCACAATATTTCATCAACTCGTAATGATCCATTTCATTCCGCATTCTTTCCGGCATACAAACGCTACCTAAGTTTGCAATTCTAACTTCTTAAAATAAAAATGGCCCTTTAGTTTTACAATTAGCCAATCTAGAATAATATTTTCCCGAAACCAACTCAAAAGATTTGAGATTGATTGACGATTCTACCCTGACTGACGGCTTATATTTTTCCAATATGAGCACCTCCTTTCATTCGTTTATTCAAGTTCAACAACTCACCACCAATCCATCTCTCCTCCTTTCCAGTATTATTATTAATTTATTATTATTATTATTCTCCTCTCCTCTCATCATCAATCATCTTCATCACCTCCTTTCCAATCTAAGGTACACTCCACAGCTCAAATCAATCATCATCACAAACATCATAATATTAATTCCGTAATCCATAAAAATTGCCTATCGACCGATCTATTCATTTTCTATATCATTTTCACTTGTCAGATCCGTGTTTTTGCGCCTTTTTTACAATTATTATTATTTTTGTTCATTCTGCAGCGCAGTTTATTTTGTTGATCCGCGATGGTGTTTTACCGTAGCGTTACGCTTCTTTCCAAGCTTCGAAATCGTGTTGTAAGTTGTTTTATTATTATTATTATTATTATTATTATTATTATTATTATGTTGTTGTTGTTGTTGTTGTTGTTGTTGTTGTTGTTTTCATATTTGTATCTGTTATTAGTTGATATTTGTTATTAGACTGTGTATGTGTATGTGTATGTGTATGTGTATGTGTATAGTTCTTAACAAATTGATAGTATACAATGCAGTTTTAGTTTCAAACAATTTAGAAATTAGAATTCACTACAAACAATTTGAATAGTTGAATGACCTAACTGAATTTATAAGTTAGTAAATAGAAACTACTAATTGTTTGAAAGCGGTTATGTCATCGCTTTTATCCGAAAACAAAGAGCTGAGAATTGATTGTTTGTTAGATATACAGTATGTAACTGAGAGCGGCAACTGTTTTTTTTAGCGAATCATTGTTTCTATGTGCTTAGATCTTATGGTTTGGTGATTTGTGTTTGTTTAACAGGTTCAACAGCCTAGCTTGGCTAATTCAGTAAGGTGGCTGCAAATCCAGTCCTCTTCTGACCTTGTAAGTTGTGACTCTTAATCATGTTATTTTTTTTATTAAATTATAAATTATAAAGTAATATGAACCTTATATGTACATCAATGGTCACAAAGTTGCTAGAGTATTGAACATTTAAGCATAAGTTATGGACCACATAAGTCAAATCCGGTGTATATGTTAAAAAAAAAAATAAAGTGACTGGAGTAAATGGCTTTAAGAGAGTTAATAATGTCTGTTGACTTTTTATTATAAGATGTCTCTTGTAATAGGTCAAATTAGGTATAGGAAATAATTGTGCATGCCAAAGTGGACTGTATGAGTGTGTGTTCTTATGTTACATATGTTCTAGAGCTTAATTTCAACAAGCATAAAGGAAGCCTACAAATTAAGTTAGTATATGAGTCAATTGGTGACCTGAAATATATAGTTTTCTTAGTTCCTTTAATGTTGGATGTGGTCAAGGAAAGCATATTGTATCCTTAGGCATTTATGCAGCATCTTCAAACACAAGTATTTATGTATTTTGGGTCCATTACAATAAAACATGGGACAATGAAAAGGATTATGCAATATTATTTCTATAATTGGGCAAACACTAATAGAAGACATAGGGATCAGAGGATTTAAAACAATTTTCCATAACGGAAATGACCCCAATATTATTATACACTTTGGGCCCCCAAAATGCTTGAGACGGCCTTGTATATTCTTAATCCTTTTAATTTGAAAATTTGGTTAAGAAGTCTTATTATGTTTAATTCCATGCAGGACCTTCATTCCCAGCTTAAGGAATTGATTCCAGAACAGCAGGTACATTTCCCACATTTATGGTTGCGGGTGTCATGCTCTTTCTGTAGTTT
Source organism: Ambrosia trifida (assembly GCA_028751855.1). Lineage (NCBI taxonomy): Eukaryota > Viridiplantae > Streptophyta > Magnoliopsida > Asterales > Asteraceae > Ambrosia > Ambrosia trifida. Next base: position 40,691,168 of record CM054130.1, read on the forward strand.
TCTTGTCTGCCGCTCTACTGAGCCAAAATTTTTTATCTTCAATTTATTTAGTTATGCACTCTTCAGTACCTAAATGTTGAATCTAGTCCGGAAAATTCTCTGTATGTCATTACAAGTTACCCCATATGCGTAAACATATATGATTGAGGTAATTGGTGGCATGCAGGGAGCACTTAAAGTTGAATTGTTTTAACATGTCTTTAGATCAAAATTGTAGCTCTTTAAGTAAAGGTCGCAGCTCTTCATTAAGTTGCTTGCCTACTATATTAAAAATCACATACCATTCATTTGTTCTGCATATTCAAGGCCTCCTTTCTAATACCACCAACTACATATCTCAGAATCTCTTCATCATCATATTTGTTATTAACAGATTCAATTTTGTGCAGGAGCGCCTAAAAAAGATCAAATCAGAATATGGAAAAGTTCAGTTGGGTAACATTACTGTTGATATGGTAAATAAGCTTCTCTTTTTGTTTATTATTTATTCTTTTCAATTTTTTTGGTTGGTTGTCATATTCTGTTTGTATTTGAAAGGCAATCTGTTTGGATCTATTTTACATTCATTTTCTTGCTGTAGTAAAACGTTTTATTTGATATCTACTTACTATTAGTGTTCTAAATCCGAAGGTACTTGGTGGTATGAGAGGAATGACCGGTCTGCTTTGGGAGACCTCCTTGCTTGACCCAGATGAGGTATAAATTCAGGTCCACTGCGGAAATTATCTGCAACTTTTTGATATGCAAAATGTATATAATTGGGTTTCTTTTCTTATAACTCAGGGAATTCGCTTCCGGGGTCTTTCTATCCCCGAATGTCAGAAGGTATTACCAGCAGCAAAGCCTGGTGGTGAGCCATTGCCTGAGGGTCTTCTTTGGCTTCTTTTGACTGGAAAGGTAGACAACCGTTCATATGTTATTATTGTTTTGTTGTTATTACTAAAGTTTTGTGGTGATCCGGTTTCTGTAATTAGCATTTTGTATTTGCTCACTACTGGGTTCTGATATATTTAGACCATTTATATTTCTATCCTGACATAATACTTCAATTACTGTTTTCCTTTATTTAAGGTACCAACTAAAGAACAAGTGGATGCTTTATCCAAGGAACTGCGCAGCCGTGCCACCATCCCAGGTCAATTTCAGCGATATTCAAAGCTATTTAGTATTTACCATAAGCTAATCAACAATTTTTTCATACTTTGAAACCAAGTGTTTTTTGTTACAGTTTTATTAAGCTTTTACATTTGTTGGTGCAGATCATGTGTACAAAGCCATTGATGCTCTGCCTGTTACAGCTCATCCAATGACTCAGTTTACAACTGGTGTTATGGCTCTTCAGGTTTCATTGAAATTGTACCTGTTGCACTGCATGTTGTTTGGAGAATTCTGTTTGAATTATTTAAAATACTACGCTTATCTATTCGACTCACTTATGAACTTTTTTTTTCTTTTACTACGTCATCATGTTACTACCATCAAGATCCGTTGACTTGTATTCATTCATTATAGCCAGTCAAATCATATGATCATGCTATTGTTGAATACGTTTCAGATTTTCTATCTCATGTTTTAACTACTCTTTCTTATTCTAGGTACAAAGTGAGTTTTCAAAAGCCTATGAGAAAGGGATCCATAAATCCAAGTGGGTATTTTTGGAATATCAATCAATATGTTGAGATAACTCTAGTTACTCTTGTAGAAGTAAATATGTAATGTTTATCCTGCTTATAATAGATACTGGGAGCCAACATACGAGGACTCACTTTCATTGATTGCTCAAGTGCCAGCTGTAGCTGCTTATGTCTACCGCAGGTACACATACACGTATCTGTATATATCTTTGTTTTTACCATGATGTCTTCTGCTCCGGGGGCTTTATGTGGTGAAATTACATTTCTGGCTACTAAGTTTCAATCCACACTAATTTTTTAAGGATGTACAAAAATGGAGAAAGGATACCCATGGATGACTCACTAGATTATGGTGGAAATTTTGCACACATGCTTGGATTTGATGGTCCTGAAATGCAAGAGCTTATGAGGCTTTATGTCACCATCCACAGGTGAGTTGCATTTATATATTATAGTATATATCTGAGCCTTCGCTTAAAGGAAATGTGAAATACGTTATTAATTCGCATATGAATTGTTGCAGTGACCATGAAGGTGGAAACGTTAGCGCTCATACCGGTCATCTTGTAAGCATTCAAACCCTTTTCACACCCTTAAAGTTTTTGAAGCTGTTCTAGTTTATATGGGAATGAAAAAGTATTACCCGACTGTCAATTTTGTAATGGGTTATGCACTTATGTGTGTTCATCGTCCTATTTTTTTTTATGTTTTGCTTAGGTTGCCAGTGCTCTCTCAGACCCATATCTCTCATTTGCTGCAGCATTAAACGGTCTAGCTGGACCCCTTCACGGTCTGGCTAACCAGGTATATTTTTGCTGGACCTTTTTAGCTTCTTTTTCTATTTAAATTGTATATCCCTTCACCATGATTCTTCCATTATTATCAGAAAGTTTGGAAATAAATGTATAATGTTTCGGATTCACTGGCTCATATGTAAATTATTTTATGGTGCAGGAAGTTCTACTATGGATTAAATCAGTGGTAGATGAATGTGGAGAGAACATAACCAAGGACCAACTGAAGGATTACGTCTGGAAAACCTTGAACAGTGGCAAGGTAATGTGATTAGAAGTTTCTTTTTTGAAAATACAAGAGTATTGCTGTTCATATTAACAAGCTATATTTTCATTGAATTTGAAATGCAGGTTGTTCCTGGATTTGGGCATGGTGTGTTGCGAAAAACAGACCCCAGATATATGTGCCAACGAGAATTTGCATTGAAACATTTGCCTAATGATCCTCTGTTCCAGCTGGTTAGCACCTAATAACGTATCATGTGATCAGTTTTCATGTCATATATCGACTGCACAGTGTCATTACTTATACGACCCATATACTTGGTCGTGCCAAAGACATCAACCCTAACCTAAACACAACTAAAATCGTACAACCCTGAGCGCGAACAGTGTAACACATTTATGTAAACGCGCCTAATGGGTTCTCAATGGGTTGGTGTTTGTGGGCTGTAAACGGGTTGTGATAAATGGGTCGTTACCGGTTGGCAGGTTGACTTTATAATATGTATATCTTTTAGTTTTTTGTTCTGATTTTAAACTATTTGACGGGTTGGCAAGTTGACTTTAACAGGTCAACCTATATATCTAAGCATAGGTTAACCCTAACGTGACCTGTTTATTAAAAGGTGTTAGAAATGACAACCCAAAACCTTATTATCTTTGTGTCGTTTTTCGGGTCGTGTAAGGAATCACCATCCTATGCTATCTATCTAACTATCTAATATTTTTCTTTTAGGTTTCAAAACTTTATGAGGTGGTGCCTCCAATACTAACAGAGCTCGGCAAGGTAAGCTGCTTTTCAACGATTCTATATTACACACGAAAAGCAAAAGTCATTTTTGGATTGTTACTTTTTCTGTACTCTTACAGAAATAAAAGATTGTAGAGCATAAAGATAATACAAAAAAAAAAGTAATAAGTTTCAGTCATGCCATTTATACTTGGTGATATGCATGTTAGACTTCTTACGAATAGCGCAATACTCAATACCTGAGTTCCATAATTTTTGACCGGGAACTATGCTTGTAGGTGAAAAACCCTTGGCCTAATGTTGATGCTCATAGTGGTGTGTTGCTAAACTACTACGGTTTAACTGAAGCAAGGTAATGCAATTTCCACTCTTTTTAATTGCCAGCGTAAAAAGAAGAGAAAATCATGAAAGTAGCCATTTTTGTTACTATGCTACACGTCTATGGTCATGTTAGAACTATTTCATGCACATAGCCTTAGAGATCCATGAATCTTTGGCCGCGTATCTACTTTTACTCGCCTAAAACCTAAATTTTGTCATTCTACATGGAAATAATAATACATACGCGATATGGTGTCGGTGTCGCATGCCACGTTAGTTTAAGTCATTTTTATGGGAGAAGTTTGTACACGAGTAAAAGTAGATATGTTTGTTTCTAACAGTTTTATATGCATATTTATAACACATCCAAGAAAATGATTGTTTTTGTGGTTTTCTCGTATAAGAATAGTATTTTATAACAAGCTTGTACTTTATGGTTATTAAAACTTTTAACTTGTTTTAGATATTACACCGTTCTCTTTGGCGTATCGAGGGCTATTGGAATCTGTTCTCAGGTTAGCAAATTACATATAATTTTTTTATTGTCATTGTTCTGGGCATGTCTTTATGTACCATCTTAAATTTGTTTCAGCTCATATGGGATCGAGCTCTCGGGTTGCCATTGGAGAGGCCGAAAAGTGTTACAATGGAATGGCTTGAAAATCACTGCAAGAAGTCTGCATGACTTTAAAAACCAAAATAGATTAAATTTTCATATTTTTTGAAAAATCCGGATAATAATAATTGCTTGTAGATACGCGGCAGTCGTATGAAAAAGCAGGGCTACTAGAACTCTGGCGAGTTTCTGTATTTTACAATCGTTTTGGTTACGTTGCCGGCTTCCTGTTTATATTGCGTGTGCGATCGGTTGATTAACTGATTTATTTTGAAATGTACCGTTTTGGCGAGGCCTGATTCTGGTGGTTGAGTTCTAAACAATCTGGTCTGCAGGTATCTAATGAACTGATTTTAAACACTTTACACCAAAATCAAAAAGCTACAAATAATAAAGTTACATTAAAAAGTAAAATAATAGTATATAAACCATATTGATAAAAAGGTTTTTTTTTCCTTCTAAAAGATCAATAAGGGAAAAGATCATTAAGGGAAGTAACTTTTTTATGTGGGTCAAATATATAAAATTAGCTAAGAATAAAACGGGTAAAATAGCTTGGATGTGTTAGAACAAGAGTTCAAATCACTCAGGAATATGATTGGAAACTAGATTATACCCCGGGAATGTCCCGGGTTGAAAAATCTAATATGACATATCAATTTTACATATGACATAGAATGATGCGCGTTACAGTTACATGCAGGAAAACTTCGGATAGCACCTAACCTAAAACAATTAACAATGTTAACGCCTAACCTTAAACAATGTATATATAACTTTAATATTAATACCTAACATAAAACAATTTACAACTCCAAAGCTAGCACATGTTGAAAATAGAATTCATATTTACTGATTTGAACATAACTAATGACTTGCTTATACATGATTAATGAATTACCTGAACACTTTGTGTTTTTTTCCTGTATGAACAAAATCCCATAAAAATAGTCGTTTTTTCTCCGTTTTTTATATAGCACATGGTACTCATCTGAAAGATAATAAAACGCTCGTTAATTTGGTGTAATTTTTTTTTTAAAATCTCGTATATAAAAGATATTAACGTTTAAAAATTATGGAAGGAAACATGATAGATAAAAATTCAATTTTGTTTTAAATTTTTTTTTCCTAAAATGAGATACTGTTCTAGTTTTGAAAGTAATGCATGCTGTTATTTTATTAAGGGAAGATATCCTTGTGAACTGCCCAAGAAAACCGAAACAAACCTCATATATACATAGCAATATAGCATGTATCATATACATATACATACTTACATATGTTACTAGCTGATTACTCCGGGAGGGTCCCGGAGTTGAAAAATCTAATTAACCTATTGCAAATGGCTCAAGTTAACTAACCACAAAATCTCTCAATCATTGCATGTTTATAGTATTCTAATCAGTAATAACTCATATTCCCTAATCTAAAACCTAATCAGTAATCATCTAAAGAATTACTTATGTAAGCTGCAACTATTAAAAAACGCATCACATCTCTCTAATTTCTCACATTCTAATGGCTCTTATAATTCCTAACTTAATCAACTAAACAAACACTTAAGTTGGAAGTTGTAATCATTGCATCACATTATGCCACGTGGCATAATCAAGAGATGGTTGAGGTCACCATTGAACGCCACGTCAGCAACTATCAATTCTTTCCGGGAGCGTCCCGGGGTTGAAAAATATAACAATTCTAATAATACTAATACTAATAGTAATACTTATTACTCTTGTAATTAAATAAATAAAAAAATAACCTTGCTATAAGGTGACACCATGTGTTGCAGTGTTGCGTGATTCTTTCTCCTAACTTCTCTTGATGAAGTATACCTAGTAAAATTCCAATGATAACATGGCGATTGGGCTGATTTTCAACATCGTAGATAAGAACTTGGTTTAAAAGAAAAAACATGATTAATGAATAACATGAACACTTTGTGTGTTTTTTCATGTATGAACGAAACCCCACAAAAAATAGTCGATTTTCTCCGTTTTTTATATAGGACTATGGTACTCGTTGGAAAGATAATAAAACGCTCGTTAATTTGGTGTATTTTTTTTTCTTTAAAAAATCTCGTATATAAAATATAGAGTTAAATGCCAATTTCGTCCCTGAGGTTTGAGCCAGTTTGCCACTCCAGTACAAAAGTTTTTTTTTTGCAATTCATTCCCTGAGGTTTGGATTTTTTTTGCCAAATTCGTCCTTTTCACTAACCCAGTTAAAAAATCTCGTTAAGGTCAGGGGTAGGGTTGTCTTTTTGCCACTTTAATGAAGGACAATTTTGTCATTTGATACCCTATAATTATTTTAATTAAAAAAGAAAACCATCAGTCTTCCCTTACCCCCACCCCCTATCTCTCTCTCTCACACACAACTCTCTCTCTCTCTCTCTCTCTCTCTCTCTCTCTCTCTCTCTCTCTCTCTCACTCCATAACCAGATCTGAACCAGAAACCACCGTCGGCCACCACCATCAACAACCACGATAATCACTATCGTCTTCATCTTCCCTCTGCACCCCTCTGCATCGTCTTCCTTCAGCACCACCCCCGTCTCCCACCCTCCGCACCATCTCCCACCTTCAACAACCCATCGTTCAGCACCCCCTACCATCAGATCCACCCCCCCTCCGCCCCTACCCACCACGTTCAGATCCACCCACCCCCTCAGGTATTGAATCAGTGTCTTGAGGTAAAAAGGGTGATAAATCAGTGTCTTCGTCATCGTCTTTAAATCTGAATATTAAATCTGGTATTGAGGGTGATAAATCAGTGTCTTCGTCTCCAGCTTTTGTTGTTAAAAAGGATATGACAAAGGCTAAGAAACTGGTTTATATTCGAGATTTAAGAAATTATGTTCAGGAAACTATGAAAAAGAATGAAGTAGCAAATCTGGGTAATGATAAAAATGTTATGAGCTCATCGTCTCCGGGTCTGGCTTTATCGGAATCGGCTTCTAATTTTGATCTTGAATCGTTTTCGGGGTCAAGTTTGAATGTTATTGATTCTGGGTTGAAGACCTCTGAGGTAAGGTTAAATGTTCATGATATGGATGAAGGTTTGAATGTTGCTGGGTTTGTTGTTCATGAATCGGTTGAAGATTTTAAGATTAAGGTGCAAGATAGAGAGAGAGAGAGAGAGAGAGAGAAAGAGAGAGAGAGAGAGAGAGAGAGAGAGTGAATGAAAGAGACAAAGAGATATAAGGGGTGGGGGGTGGGGTAAGATTTTTTATTAAAATTTTAAATTATAGGTAAAAAGACAAAAATACCCCTGAGTTAACGAGATTTTTTAACTGGGTTAGTGAAAAGGACGAATTTGGCAAAAAAATCCAAACCTCAGGGAAGGAATTGCAAAAAAAAAAAAAAAACTTTTGTACTGGAGTGGCAAACTGGCCTAAACCTCAGGGACGAAATTGGCATTTAACTCTAAAATATATAAACGTTTAAAAATTATGGGAGGATACATGAGAGAGAAAATTTTAAATTTATTTTTAAATTCTTTTTTTCCTAAAATAACTCAATTTAATTTAGGGTTTTATGTTTATCTTTTTTTTTTTTAATTAAAAAAGGAAATAGTTCAAAAGCACTAAAATCTTTCAATTACGATGCCACGTGACACTCTCAAAGGGAGGTTGAGGCCTCCATTGCACGCCACGTCAGCATATACGTTTTCTTTTATATATATAGATAGATTAGCTAAGAAAAAAACGGGTAAATGGGTTGAACAGTGGCGGAGCTAGAATTGTTTTCTTATGGTGTCGGTTTTTTCAATACCCAAGTTTATAATAACACAATGTCAATATTTTTGAATCAGGTCAGGTCAAATCACCCAATAAAAAGCGATGTCATAATAAAAGTACAATATCATTGAGATAACACACAATAGAAATACAAAGTCATTAAATATATAAAAAAAATTACATTTTATAGTTGCTCCATACGAGTTTTCATGGTTTGAAAACGATTCATAACGTCTTCACCCGTAACTTTCGCCAAAAACTCTTTTTCAATATAACAAATGCACGCATTATTCAAATAATCATCACCCATGTGATTGCGCAAATCCGACTTCACATGCTTCATTGAAGAAAAACATCTCTCAACACTTGCCGTTGCAACCGGTAGAACTAATGCTAATTTCAATAAACGATAGGCCAATGGATATCCAACATGTTTCTTTGTTTCCACCATCATTTTGGCAAAATTAGATATACCTTTCACGTCGCCAAACATTTTGTCGTCTCTTATGTTATTAATGTATATGTCGGGCTCATGCATAAGATCATCTCTTTCTTCACAATTAAAATCATACGGGCACATCTCCGCCAACCTTAGCATCTTTGGAACATCAAATGAATTAAAATTGTCATCCGGGCTTAAGGCACTTATACACATTAGCACCTCGGTGGTTACCTCATTAGAAAGGTTGCTAAGCTCTTGAATATGCATATCTAACACAGTGTTGAAATTTTCAACCTCATAATATTGACGATTAGTGAAAAAATAAAAATAATTTCTATTACGTGTTACATATAATACCAAAATTGAATGGTGTCAGCCGACACCGTTGTCATGTATGTAGCTCCGCCACTGGGCTTGAATGTGTTAGGACTAGGGTTCAAATCGCTCGTCACCTGCTCGGAAAATGCTAAGTTGTAAATGAGCTGACTGGCTCGGTTCGGTTTGTAAACGAGCCAACCGCGAACAAAGGTCCGCTTGGCTCGATATAACTTTTATCAATTTATTATATATAATTATATATTCACGCAAATTACAATCGTATTTATAGTTTTATATATGCCGCTCTATTGGGTTTACCCTAATATATGGAAATATAAAATTATGTTTACACTTCCTAGCTCAATTAACCCAATGATATTTTAACACTTTTAACACTAAGGGGGTGTTTGGGATTGATTATTTAAAACATATTATGAAAAGCAGGGGTGGAGCTGCTTATAGATTATTGCGTTTTGGTAGCCTAAAAAACTGATTATCTACGTTTTCAAAACGCAATCCCAAACACTAAAAACTGATTATTTGCGTTTTCAAAATGCAATAATCTAAAAATCAGATTCAAAACGCAATCCCAAACACCCTCTAAGTTTTATCATTGGGTTGTTGTTTGCTGTAGAGGTGTTCGTGTAAGGCCCAAAAATTGTGTAGGTTTATGCTTGTCTTTATCAAACACGTTTATATTTTATTGGGCTTAGTTTTTGTTTGTGCTTGGGTCAGGCCATGTGGGCCAATTGGGTAGAGGCTCCTATATATTGTCATGTTTAGTTCATTTGTAGGGGCACCTCTTTTTCATTTTGTAACCATGTAGTCCCCTGTGCGAACCTTGCACCAGACGAGTTCTCTCGTGTGCAAGGTTCCTAGAGATCGTACCAGACGGTTCTTTGAAACCGTGTGTGATCGAAGCATTCGGCACAGAGTTCTTAATAATATATTGTTTTGTTTCTACTTTTGTTCTTACACTCAATCTTGGTTCCGCACTCGATTGAGTGTGTTTGATACCCCGGAGAGGATTCTGGACTTACAATTGGTATCAGAGCCTATGTAGTCTTTGGAAGGCTCGGTTTGGTATCAACACAAAGATCAAAAAGAAGAATTAGCATATTTTTGGGGGATGTATGTTCGTCAAAAGGGAGGTTCTTCCGGTTCATATTGTTAGTCTTATTTTCTGGAATCGTGATTTCATTTGTTTGTTTGGAATATGTTTGTTTTAGCAAGGCTGGATGGATTGATGATGTTTATGGGGTTGATTTGTTTGATGTTGATTGTTCGTAATATGGTTGTGGTCCGTAAGTTTGATCCGTGGGAGTTTGATCCATAGCCGTATCGGTGTTTCGATCAAACTCCAAGTTAAGTTTTGTATCTGACTTAATCTTGGTTACCCTTCGTACTGTTGTTCATATTATGTTCTTGTGGATTGTTTATAATTTGGATCTTCATGGAGGCGATGAATGTTTGTTGAAGAATGACTATAGTTTGCTTGTTAGTGGGGTATGGGTCTTGAGTTCGGGTTTGGTGTGTTCCACCCGAATCGGATATCATTGATTGGAATCTATATCTATATCTATATCTATATATAATATAAAAGAAAGCCATTTTAATGACATGACACTCAAGGAGGCATTCTCCCATTGTGTGTGTCATGTGTCATCCTATGTGTCACTTGGTATTTAAGTTAAAAAAAAATTAAACATCACAAGAATACATCTCTTCTCCTTCAAACCCTAGCACAACTTCTCCTTGCTCCATCCATCTTCTCTGCATCTACGATTATCACCACAACAGTTTGACCGAATGTTCATCAGTCAAAACCCTAGCGATCTTTTTGTGCCGTCATCTTCCACTTAAGTATTGGCGGATCCCTCCACCAACAGCCACCGTTGAGCTACGGTGTTTTCCGTTTCATGGAAAAGGAACCAAGAGGGTTGCGGCTGCCGCCGGCTTTGTCGCCGGAGTTTAACCAAGTCAATCCTGTCCGTTCAATTCTTGATTTTTTTTTATTTTTTTTTTGTGTTTCTTGATTAGGGTTTTCAAGATTTGTGTTTTATTGTGTTGTATTGGATCTAGATAGTATTATTGTTGTTCTTATTGTTTGATTGGGTTAGCTTGCAGGAGAGTTTTCATAAGATTAATAGGCTGCTTGAGAAGGTGATGAGGGTTACGGAGTCGGATAGGGCTCCGAATAATTATATTAAGGCGTTGGTGATGTTGGAGGATTTTTTGAACCAAGCTATGGCGAATAAGGAGGCGAAGAAGAAGATGAGTAGTAGTAGTAATGCTAGGGCGTTGAATGCTATGAGGCAGAAGTTGAAGAAGAATAATTAGCAGTATGAGGATTTGATTAATAAGTGTAGGGAAAATCCGGTAACTCTTAATTTTCAATGTTATTACTTATTTCTCCTTCATATATGTTTATTTGCCATTATCTCTATGAAACTTGATACTGTTTGTTTCACATGTATTGTTCAAATTAATATGGATAGACCTGAAGGGAAGAATGCTCTTGGGAAGGATATGTTGAGGGGATTACTCAATTGCTTTGAAGCGATAAACGCAGATCCGGCTGCAAATGTGCTGATGACATGCAACTCTGTTGCTAGAGTGTTCTGTGCAGGTGCTGATTTGAAGGTGTATTTTGGACCTGCTAACTTCCAGATCATTATTAGATTATGTTGAGTTGAATTAAGTAGGTTATAATCTTGTAGCAATAGAAGGCCAGTTGTCTCACAGATTAATAGTTAGTTTATTAACTATAGACAAAAAAAAAAAGAAAGTAATGATGTTGAAGTTTTACTCCAATGGAAGATTAATAAGCTAACCATGAATGTAAAAATCAAGTGATTTATACTCCGTAGTATTTAGCTGCAATGTGCTCAAATTTTCAAGAAACATAGTACATTTAGGTTCATATTAAGATTTCATGACAGAATCTTGAGTTCAAACTAATTATGTCATTCATTAATCAATTAATATTCACCCAATACTTAAGCTTCATCTAACACTACCATTGATATTTATAGTAGCAAGCCATTGCATCCCAGTCCCCCTGTTAGAACAACTGCTAAGAGCTACCGAGATAACCATCTCAAACGTGACCTTTGTTCCAGCTAACCGATAATCAACCGACCAGAACCGGACTGGACCAAAGGCACACCAGTTTATCAGTCACCAGTCTAAATGTTCACACTATATCGGTCGAGGTGCGTCTGATGTATCGCCAGCCAATGTGACCGTGGGTTTAGTGTAGAACGGTACAGTTGGATCCTTGAACATGTTTATCCTTAAGTAATGGCTGTTTGACATGTTTTGTTGTAGATTTTGGATTTAGAGGAGTCGATTTCGAAGATGAAGATTATTCATGTGGCAGGGACTAAAGGGAAGGTAATGTGTTGGTAGTTTGGTTTGATCATTAATCATAAGAGATAAGAGTATGTTTTGTTGTAGATTTTGGATTTAGAGGAGTCGATTTCGAAGATGAAGATTATTCATGCGGCAGGGACTAAAGGGAAGGTAATGTGTTGGTAGTTTGGTTTGATCATTAATCATAAGAGATAAGAGTATTTGACATTTGTGTAATACATGTAATGGTTGATTACATGGATCAACAAGCACGTTTACTGAGGCGATACTGCGTAACTGTGGCTTTCGCACGGGGCTTTTCACATCTCCTCACCTTATTGATGTCCGGGAAAGGTTTCGACTGGATGGGTGAGTTTTTGTTTTTATGTAACTGTCAGATATATGCTTAATTGGTTCATATATGTTATTTAGTAATGGTTGATTATGGCATGGTTGAGTTTTTCTTGTGCAAATCATATATTTAAGATTTTATTACAATATATTGGATATTTCAACCCGGGACGCTCCCGGGGTAAAAGCTAGTTAATTATGTTTCCTTGCTTTGTGCAACTTTATGTGGGAATATAATTATTACATGGAATCAAAATGGTGGGGCCACAAATTAATTTTGGTCAAAAGGATTTGAAACATATGGGATTGCTAAAATTTTGGAAGTTATTTAACTATGGAAATGGAAACTTGGACCAAATTTGAGGTTGGTACATCCCATTGTTTTATTGGGCTCCACATCTGTTATGGTCGTTGTTTTTTTGGGTTAATGAATTGGACCATGTGAGCTTTTGATTATGGTCTGCGTTGGGCTAAGGTTTGTATGGGCTGATTTGCGACTTCACACATAGATTGGATTTGGATCACAGAAACGTCATTTGAGAATTCGTCTTTCACACAAGAATGGAAACTTCGCTCGAGAACATCCTGCACATTCAAGAACCCATCTGGTCACTCGAGAACCTCTTCATCACTCGAGAATAGTATTCATCCGGGAACACAACAGTGACTCGAGAACTCATCGGCACTCCTTCGGGGGATGTATAGCATGGATGCGGATTGGAGTTAGAAGGTTTATAGAGAGTGGGCTCGTTCACTGCTGGACCTTTAAAAGAGAAGACCCAAGACTGAAGATCATCAGCCGAAGATTTTCTTTTTACTGAGCCATGATAAAGACAACATAAACCTAGGGGGATATTGTAAGGCCCAAAAATTGTGTAGGTTTATGCTTGTCTTTATCAAACACGTTTATATTTTATTGGGCTTAGTTTTTGTTTGGGCTTGGGTCAGGCCATGTGGGCCAATTGGGTAGAGGCTCCTATATATTGTCATGTTTAGTTCATTTGTAGGGGCACCTCTTTTTCATTTTGTAACCATGTAGTCCCCTGTGCGAACCTTGCACCAGACGAGTTCTCTCGTGTGCAATGTTCCTAGAGATCGTACCAGACGGTTCTTTGAAATCATGTGCGATCGAAGCATTCGGCACAAAGTTCTTAATAATATATTGTTTTGTTTCTTCTTTTGTTCTTACACTCAATCTTGGTTCCGCACTCGATTGGGTGTGTTTGATACCCCAGAGAGGATTCTGGACTTACAGTTCGGTTGCCAAAAATTGAGCTTGGACAGTGTGGCTTCGGAGCTAACAAAACTCTTTTATAAAGAGAAATTAAATAAGTGATGGTTAGCTCCCACGCTTGTGGTAGAGTGACATGAGAAGTGAAGGATAGGACGTGGGATTGAAAGGTCTCAGGTTCGATTCCTGATCACACCCGGGTTTTGTCGATTCTTCACCGTCGTGCCTTCGAGCGTGTGTGGGTCGGGTTTTCCCTGGTCCGGGAACCACACGGGCGGGCTTGGCTACTCAGTATCACACGCTTGGCTGCAAGCAATGCAGGTGTCGTGGGAGCCTTTGACCCAAGGAGCCAGGTGTCCCCTAAGTAGTCGGGCATAAGTGTTTAGATGGCCATTAAAAAAAATAAGTGAAGGGTATCATTCAAAAATTATCTTTGTGTCAATTTAGTTCTCTTTATAATATATTAAAGATATAAATTATAGATTACGGCACATGGGACACCATCCTTAACGGAATCGGGTACCTACTACCCGCTTGGGACATCGTCATCGGTGTTTCGAGTAGTGGATTTCGGGTATCATTCATGGGTTGAAGAAACCGACCAGTGTAGTGAGTTTGTTGCTCAACAAGTGTGTCGTTTTTTTTAATAAATTTGTGTTTTTGCAAGTTCAATTTGGAGTTTTTGTAATGAGTTTTTAAAGTTATAGGTTTGGTTGTGACGGAGATGGAAAAAGATGATGTGAGCTATGTATGGAGGTGAGAAGAAGATGTTTTTTTATTTAATTTGTGTTTTAATTTTTTAATTTAAAGTTTTACATTTATTTAAAATAAAAAAACATTTCAGAATAGTAGTTCAGGGTAGTGTTGCCTTTAAATAAACATTTCATAATAGTGAGTCATGGTAGTGAGGTGGCAATACATAATTATAGAGAATTAGGAGGGTCACGACATGTTACGGGTAGCCCTACACGGGTTCACACCCACGCGGTAACACTGCCGTCTTCCCCTTGCGGGTAAGCTGACAAATACCCACAGCGGGTACCTATAACCACATACTTTTGTGTGTGTTGACTTGTGTTTATGTGAGAAAAAAAGGGAGAGGTGCTGAGGTGGTGTGAGGGTGTTTGAGGGTAGTTCTACCAGCCCTGCCAGTAATTTTGTGGTCTAATGGTATAAATGAGATTACAATGCAAAACTGAAGTTTTATAATACATTAGATAATGTCCCGTACATCCTTAACACTATGTTCAAGAGTTTCATTAAAGGATGGAAGAGAAAGGATTGGGAAGGAAGTGGGGAAAAATGTGTTCCAGAGTTTTTTGAAGGAGGGAAATGGAGGGAATGAGAGGGATAATAAAGAGGTTTTTATGGTGATTTTCAATTTTCCAATTGAGTAAAGTGCACGGATGGTCCCTGTGGTTTGCCCAAATTTAAACTCTGCTCCTCAACCTTTCGAAATTACATGTATAGGATCTGTGGTTTGTATTTTGTTGCATCGGTGGTCCCTGACTTGGATGGGGGTTAAGTTTTTCAGTTAAGTGCATGTAAAATTACTAAATTATCCCTCTTTGATAAAATAAAGAGTTAATAGCGAATTTCGTCCCTGAGGTTTGGGCCAGTTTGCCACTCCAGTACAAAAGTTTTTTTTTTTGCAATTCCTTACCTGAGGTTTGGATTTTTTTGCCAAATTCGTCCTTTTCACTAACCCAGTTAAAAAATCTCGTTAATGTCAGGGGTAGGGTTGTCTTTTTACACCTCAGGGACGAATTTGGCATTTAAAATTCAGTTAACCTTGAGGGACTAAATTTGCCAAATGATAAAAGTTTAAAAATTCTGATTTCCCTCTCATGCCTCCCACATTTTTTTTTCCGGTCACTTATTCCGGCCAAATTCCGGTCTATCTCCGAGCATTTTTCGAGCATTTTCTGAACAAGCGACGGGCGATCTACGAGCAGCGTTGGTTAAATGGGGACCGGAGCCAGGACTAGGGTAGGTGCCTTGTCCTGAACCACTGGTGAAGTGGGTTTGTGGGCTAGGAAAACCGACACCTGGACCATAGTAGCCACCAGGGTGAGGACTATTGCCTCTCCAACTCGGGTTGGGTAAATTGCTACTCTGTGGTGGGTTAGAATGTGCATAATATCCCTGTAGTTGCATTTGCGGATTGGGCAACTGGTTTATATGGGGTTGAAAGGAAGACCGGAATTTGGCCGGAATAAGTGACCGGAAAAAAAAATGTGGGAGGCATGAGAGGGAAATCAGAATTTTTAAACTTTTATCATTTGGCAAATTCAGTCCCTCAAGGTTAACTGAATTTTAAATGCCAAATTCGTCCCTGAGCTGTAAAAAGACAACCCTACCCCTGACATTAACGAGATTTTTTAACTGGGTTAGTGAAAAGGACGAATTTGGCAAAAAAATCCAAACCTCAGGTAAGGAATTGCAAAAAAAAAAAACTTTTGTACTGGAGTGGCAAACTGGCCCAAACCTCAAGGACGAAATTCGCTATTAACTCTAAAATAAAAAAAATATTATAAACACTTTTTATATCTCCTTCTCCTTCTCCCTCAAGTCTCAACCCCCACCACACCTATCTACCACAACTAAGCCACCACCACCACCATATTCCCCCAACCACCACTCCTACCATCTTTCCCCAACCATCACCAACAATCATTTAACACCACCATTTGTCAACAAAACCCTCTACCAAAACCGCCATCTGTCAAGAGAGAGAGAGAGAGAGAGAGAGAGAGAGAGAGAGAGAGAGAGAGAGAGAGAGAGAGAGAGAGAGAGAGAGATTAATTCCCAGTTTCATTCCAGGTAGAAGTGCGTCTGTTGGGTAATCAAAGATTTGCCATAAATTATGCTTAACAGACCCATTTGGATGCAGTTCTCGGAGCACAAAATTCCCCGAATCCAGCAGTGTAACGCTCGCTTTCCGTGTTACCAGGGTAGTCGGACTGAAAAGATCAAGAACTGTGCTTCCCTTGGATAAAATGCTGAGCTTTCCATGACCATCTATGATGAGCTTGCCGGATACATCCAGGATTGGGTTGTTTCTGTTTGCTACCCAAACTGCCATATTACGAAACTTATCACATTCCTTCTCCGGTCACCTCTGTTATTAATACTAACTCAATTATCGCCAATTAATTAGCTTAGTCAAACATGTAGAATGTTCTAGATTAATATGTATAGTCTAGGTTGTCATATTTTCCCTTGATTGTCTCCGTGTAATTGTGGTTCCTCACCTATTTATTGTCGATGTATTTTGTGAATTGAACATAGAAAAATATTCACCTTTACATCTGTCACCTCCGGTGACCGGAAAATGCTTACAATGGTCATGAAAAAGACGGAGGACGTACGGCAATGATAATGATAGAGACGATTCAAGTTTAGGTAGGGTGGTGGTGGTTGGAGGAGGAGGTGGTGGTGTTGGTGGTTTGAAGGGGGTGGTGATGGAGTTGATTTGCACACGTGATTGGTGAAGGAGAAAGGGGGTTTTATTTTTTTATAGGGTGAGGGTATTTTGGTCATTTTACATAACTTAACTGACAAAATTTAACGACGTTAGCTGGTAGGAATCAAAATGTTATAAAATGTCAACGTTGGGGACCATTGAAAATATATGGGGGCATACGTGAAATTTGGGCAAACCACAGGGACCATCCATGCACTTTACTCTTTTCAATTTGAAAGGAATTAGACTCTTTCATACTTTAGTGAAACTCTAGAACAGAGTGTAAGGTACGAAGGGTGACGCCTCTACATAGATGATGTAGTTGTTAAGAAAACATCTTTCCATTTTAATAAAAATCCTTCGATTAAAAACAAAAAACTAAATGATGATGTTTCTTGAATATATTTATTTCTTTTCAAGTGGAAAGCAACATACTTATTAACCGGAAATCAAAAGATTATGACACGACACCTTACCATAATTTATCATTTAGCAATATAAAAACATTTTATCACATAAGTGACAAAATACAAATTGAAGTGGGTTGCATGTGCAAATGTGCGATGCTATTTAAAACGACCACGTATGGGTGTTTGTGCTTATTATCTTTTGCATCTTTGTTTTATGTTTTTGTCGTTCGACGATTATTTTAACGTTGACCATAAAATCATTTTGTAATGTTCTTTTGAAAATGTATTTTGGTTATTTTATTGAATTATGTTAATGGTAAGTATAGTGAATCAATGTTACTTTGCTATATTACACATGAAAAATAACTATCGGAAACTAGATAAAAAATAACTTATTCTGTTATTCAATATTTAGGTATGGGTTTGATCCTTTAAAGTTTCTTATGTAAAATCGTCTTTCAACATAACACGGAATACCAACGTATATTCACGCGTCGGTAGAGGTGCAACAAAAACCTGTTTCTTGAACCGAACCGGTATCATCTCAAATCGGTTCGGGTTCTTAAAAAAACTGAAATGTACACCTCTACTCATCAATAGATACGAGTAAATATATACTTAGAATACTGTTAAAGGAATGAACTATATGTTCATCATTCTACTCCTATTGATTAAAATACCAATCAAAAGTATGCATATGTACAAAATCAGCAAAAAAGCACATGTTATTTATTTTTCTTTTTAAATCCTAACAATTTACATAAAAAATATGAACAATGTTATAGGGGCTGTTTGGTAAGGATTTTAATGAGGTTCTGAACTATTCAGCGCTGAATGATTCAGCGTTCAGCGCGTTTGTTTTAGCTTCTGAATGGAATGGTTAAGCTAAACCATTAAAATCTGGGATTTTGGAGTATTTGGCGCGTGGGAAATGACTTGATTTTCAATCAAAAGCAAGTTTTGGTCCGGAAAATTATGGAGGAAATAAAGATTATGAGCTTCTTGTGGATAACGAATCGGGCAAAGATGAAGGATATGACGTGGGATTCTTGGAGTAGATTCGATGCGACCAAAATGGGGTAATTTCGTTTTTAAGGGCGGCTTGTTCATGTTTTTTTGTTTCGGTTTTGGTTTTATATGTACTCCGGACTTTTCTTGCTAGCTTTTGAATAAATAAAGTTTGTTTGGCCGTTCAAAAAAATGTAAATGGAAGGGTAGATGTTATTTTAATGTAGAAAAGTGATTTAAACAAAAAGTGGAAACTAAGATAACTATCATAGGGCGGATGAAGCCTAGCTCAATTAGTGAAAATTGGGGGAGCTAGAGTGGAGGTCATGTGAAGGTTGAGGGTTCAATTCTTATTGAAACTATATTTACCACATGTGGGGGTTTCACCTGGGAAAATCCCCAATTCAGGTAGAATGGGTAATCAGTACAGGCTGGCATAGGGTGTTAGCCGGAGCTCCACTGGTTGCACCACTTGCCGTTAAAAAAAAGATAATTATCATAGGAATTCAAAACAAGACGACTTACCATAAATATATGTGCAATACCACAAGTAGAATATTTGCACGAAATTAAAGACATCGAAGCAATTTATAGTATACTAAATTTCTATCGACCGACCGACCAATGTGATAAAATGATCACATTTATGTTACTCGAGGCATAAGACTATTGTACAAAGGCTCCTTAAAATACAAAGCGTAAGAAGCAATCCTAACCGTCGATCTGGGTTTTAATCAAACATTATCCTAAATTAACTACCACGCGTGTTTTTAGTTTTAGTTAACAAGAGAAGGGCAAGCCAATGATCTCCAGCTCAGCTGGTTTGAGGTAGGGTGGGTTTTCCTTTAGGGGTTCCCATCCTGGGGGGAGGTCACATGTTCGATCCATGCACACCACAAAAAAATTCTCCGTGACGGTTTGAGTTTAGGCAAGGAGAACACCGGTGCGTGGGTAGGGATTCGAACTTGGGACCAATAGGTTAGGGTTGTATAAGGATTTCCATTGATCTAAACCTTTCATAAAAAAAAAAAAAAAAAACAAGATAAGGGCAAATTAGACAAATTGCGAGTATAATAATTTGACTTTTTTTTAATAATCGCGCCTAATCATTTCATTTATGGACAATTATTATCAATTGCTATAATCGTGGAATACACAAATTTAAAACTCAAAAAAGAAATCATACTCTGTAAACCCAAAAAAAAAAGAGAAGAACAGAGCGTTCATCAAAACGATGAAGAAATGAAGAAATAAAAACCCTAAAATTACGTTTGTATGAAACAGGTGAAGCAAGAGAATGAATGAGCTTGTTCGTGCGTTTGATGAAAGTTATAAACACGTTTTCAGTTTTTCATTGATTTTAATGATTTCACATGATCATGTTGTTAAAACGCACTTAGTAATATCAAAAAACGCACTTACATGTTGATGATATTTAACTTACAATGTAAAAACATAAAACACACTTACATGTTGATGATAATTAACTTACAATGTAAAAACATAAAACGCACTTAGTGATATCATAAAACGCACTTATATATAACGCACTCAGTGATATCATAAAGACACTTACATAAAACATAAAACGCATTCACTGATATCATAAAACGCACTTACATAAAACATAAAACATAAAACGCACTTAGTGATATCATAAAACGCATTCAGTAATATCTACACTATAAAACAGTTATCTATCAGCCTTTGTTCATCTCTGAACTTTATTTCTTCTTCGTTTGATGAATGCTCTGTTTTTTTTGTTTTTTTTGTTTACAGAGTATGATTTCTTCTTAGTTTGATGAATGCTCTGTTTATTTATTATTAATTTTTTTGGTGTACAGAGTATGATTTCTTCTTCGTTTGATGAATGCTCTGTTTTTTTTGTTTACTGAGTATGATTTCTTCTTAGTTTGATGAATGCTCTGTTTATTTATTATTAATTTTTTTGGTTTACAGAGTATGATTTCTTATTCGTTTGATGAATGCTCTGTTTTTTTTTGTTTACAGAGTATGATTTCTTCTTCGTTTGATGAATGCTCTGTTTTTTTTTGTTTGTTTACAGAGTATTATTTATTCTTCGTTTGATGAATGCTCTGTTTTTTTAACAGAGTATGATTTTTTTAGAACTGATACACAATTAAACATCACAATGATGGAATATTGTGAAATCAGTTATAAAAATTTTGAATTCGGATTTAACGATAAAACAGGGAATGAATTATTACGTGATTAAATGAGGGATGGAAAAGTCTGTATTACCCTTGAATTGGCTTCAGATGTTATAACCACCAAGTTACACGTGGCCACTTTTGGTGGCTTCCTACACTTTGTAGGTTAAGGTACTTTGTACCAAATACTTTCCCAATTGTTTATATTATTTACTAGGTTGTGTCTTTGGATTTTCCCGTGATAAACAAATCTAATATTAAGATAAAGAGAGAATTACTATTTGCGTCCCTGTATTATACTGGTTTTAACTACTTGAATCCAAAGTTGAAAACTTTAACTACTTGCGTCCCTGGTTGGAAATTAACTAATATCTTGAGTCTAAATTTCTAACTCCGTTAACCAAATCTGTTAAATCCATATGAAATGACAAAAGTGCCCCCCACAATAAAATAAAAAATAAAAAATAACTTAGTTAAATCTAAACCCCTCTTTGTCTCTCTCTCTCTCTCTCTCTCTCTCTCTCTCTCCATATGGTATGTATCCTATCTCTCTCATCCTCATCTCCCTGTCTTATCTATATCTCTACAACATCTGCTGGATTCGCAGGTCACGAGTATCAAAATGATGATGGGTTTGTTGTGTTGTTTATTTTGTGGAACTGAACAAATATATGGTAGTGATGTTGGTGCAGAGGGTTGGTTTGGGGAGGTGGGGCTGAGAATGATGATGGGGTTTTTTTTGGTTCAAATCAAGGGTGTGGTGGGGCTGCGACGGTGGTGAGTGGTATAGTGATGGTGGTGCATTGGGTTGGTTTGGGTAATAGCAATTATAATTCTAGTCAATAATTCTAGTCAATTATAATTCTAGTCAATAATTCTAGTCAAACAACATTTACTTGTAGCTATGTCTTAGGCTAGTCAATTGTAATCCCTTAGATCATGCCTATGGATGTATTATAAATAGGACAATGTACATGGTGATTATTCATTCAGTAAATTCATATACTCTTATATGGTATCAAGAGAGTTCCTGGCTCCTTGACCAATTCCGCCACCACCACAATTCCGCCACCACAATTCCGCCACCTTCCTCTTCTTTCTTCGAACCCACCTCTTCTTCTTTCTTCATGGATATCACTCAACAGGCTCTCTATGCCTTGTCCCTCTCTCAACAGGACCCGCAAGGATTCATGGATACCGGGGCTTCTGGCCACATGAAAAACCCCCAAGGTAATAACTTCCCGTCTTCTTTTAATACATGCACTAACAAGTTTATTGTCGTGGGTAACGGTATGACTATTCCCGTGATTGGTCAAGGCAACATAACCCTTCCACCGCCCTTCTCGCCTTTTAAACTAAACAATGTCCTTTATGCCCCACAACTTGTTAAAAACCTTATTTCAGTCCGAAAACTTACCACTGATAACTTATTATCCATTGAATTCGACCCCTTCGGTTTTACTGTGAAGGATCTCAAGACCAAGGAGCACCTCCTTCGATGCAATAGCTCGGGTGATCTCTACCCATTGACAGCACCACTTCCCACTAAATCAACCTCCACTGCTTTTGTCGCTGTTACTCAAGACCGTTGGCATCAACGCCTTGGGCATCCGAGCTCATCTACATTGCATTCTTTACCTTTATCTGTGTCTAGTACACGTAATAAACATGACAAAACTTTGTGTCAAGCGTGCGTTTTTGGCAAAAGTGTCCGCATGCCATTTTTTGATTCATGTAATCGTACTCATTTACCTTTGGATATAATTCACAGTGACCTTTGGACATCCCCCGTGCCTAGCACCGGGGGTCACCGTTATTATGTATTGTTTTTGGATGACTTTACAAATTTTCTTTGGACTTTTCCCTTAACAAACAAATCCAGTGTATTTTCCATTTTCACTATTTTTAACAATTACATCACCACCCAGTTTGGTGGCAAAATAAAACAATTTCAATGTGATAACGGCAAGGAATATGACAATAAGTTGTTTCACAATTTCTGTCATCTCCAGGGAATGCATTTTCGCTTCTCCTGCCCATACACGTCTTCCCAAAATGGTAAAGCGGAGCGTAAAATTAGAACAATAAATAATATGATACGTTCTCTGCTTGCCCAATCCTCCTTGCCACCATCCTTTTGGCATCACGCCCTTGAAACCGCCACGTACCTCCTCAACATCATCCCCAACAAACACACAAAATTTCTATCTCCCACCTCCCATCTCTACAAGTGTGATCCCACCTATGAACACCTTCGTGTGTTCGGGTGCCTATGCTACCCTCTCATACCCTCCACCACCATTCACAAACTTGCCAATCGCTCCAAACCTTGTGTCTTCCTTGGTTACCCACCCAACCACCGTGGCTACCGATGCCTAGACCTCACCACAAATTCCACATTTGTCTCTCGACATGTTCAATTCGAAGAGACAATATTCCCTTTTTCCACTACTCTCCCCACACAACCCACATCCTATGACTTCCTTGATAGCGGTCCTCATCTGCTACTTTGGGATCACCTACGGCCCATACCAGACTCACCACCCATGACCCAGCCAACCCAACACACTCCTTCGGCTCCCCCACAGCCCAACTCCCCACCACCTATTACCTACTCGAGACGTCCCAGGCCCACACCTGGCCCATCTACCAGCTACCCTCCTACCGTGCCTCCCCTGGCCCAATCCTCTTCTCCCATCCAGCCCACATCTCCAGCCCATACTCAATCCCATCAACGTAGCTCATCCCCCCTTCCCAACCGTCAAACCCACAACCCACTACCACCTCTGAACCAGCAACCCAGCACACAACCACCTCTGACCCACAACCACCGGCTCGTACTATGCGCACTCGCGCCATGGACGGTATATCTAAACCAAAACACCACTTTAACCTCCACACCACTACCATTGTACCTATTCCCAAGTCCCCTCAGGTTGCCCTGACCACGCCCGAATGGCTTACTGCCATGACAAATGAATTTAGTGCACTTATTAAAAATGAGACTTGGAGTTAGTACCAAGGCAACCAGACATGAATATTATACGGTGTATGTGGTTATTTAAACACAAGTTTCGTTCCGATGGCAGCTTGGAACGATACAAAGCTCGGTTAGTTTGTGATGGTCGCAGTCAACAGGTGGGTATTGACTGTGGAGACACCTTCAGCCCGGTTGTCAAACCGGAAACGATTCGGCTCATACTTACTTTGGCGCTCTCTCGCTCTTGGGCCATCAACCAGCTTGATGTCACAAATGCCTTCCTTCACAGAAACTTGAAGGAAACAGTCTTTATGCATCAACCCATGGGGTTTCGGGACTCCCGTTTCCCTGGTCACGTGTGCAAATTGAAGAAGTCCCTCTATGGTCTGAAACAGGCTCCACGAGCCTGGTACCAACGTTTTACTGACTTTGTCTTATTGCAAGGGTTCACACAAAGCAAGTCTGACACTTCATTATTTATTTATCATCATGGTCAAGACACTGCTTATCTTCTTATTTATGTGGATGCCATTATTCTTACTACATCATCGGATACCCTTCGCCGCCGTATTATGACATCATTGTCCAGTGAGTTTGCTATGAAAGATGTTGGCTTCGTAACCTGATGCTAGAATTAAATCAGCCTCTTCTCAAAGCTACCCTCGTGTACTGTGACAATGTCAGCGCCATTTATCTTTCGGGTAACCCAGTTCAACACCAGCGGACGAAACACATTGAACTGGATATTCACTTTGTCAGGGAGCAAGTACAACGGGGGTGTGTTTGAGTCCTACACGTGCCTTCTCGCTACCAGGTTGCCGATATCTTCACCAAATGCTTACCTCGCATACTGTTCGATGACTTTCGCTCCAGTCTCAACGTTCGTCAGCCTCCCGATTCGACTGCGGGGGTGTAATAGCAATTATAATTCTAGTCAATAATTCTAGTCAAACAACATTTACTTGTAGCTATGTCTTAGGCTAGTCAATTGTAATCCCTTAGATCATGCCTATGGATGTATTATAAATAGGACAATGTACATGGTGATTATTCATTCAGTAAATTCATATACTCTTATATTGGGGATTAGGGTTCATAGCCTATTTTGGGGGTGAGGTGGTGGTGAGGTGGGGCTGCGACGGTGGTGCAAAGGGTTGAACAGTTAACCAAGTTGGAATGATGCTAAGGTATCTTTTATGCAACTGAATGAGATCTTACCATCCAATCAAGAAATATTTTTTGAAAGTTGATACTGATGTCATAAACTTGAAGGCATGCTACTTCTCGGTCACTATGTTTACTAGACGAATTTGGCAAGGGAACTCTTACCGAAGGTTAGACATTGATGTTCCATGCTTAATTGATTTTGCTATCTGATTGTGGTGGTAGTGGTAGGTGCATATCAGATATGGTGGTGCGGTGGTGCAGACCAGATCCGATTAGATCTGATATGGTTTGGGATTAGGGTTTATAACGGATTTTAGGGGTGAGGTGGGGCTGTAGTGGTGGTGCTGTGTTATGGTGAGGTGAGGTGAGGCAAGGTGGTAGGGTTGAAGTTAGGTGGTGGTGGTGGTGGTGGTGCGGTAGGGTTGAAGTCAGGGTGAAAGAGATTGGAGAGGGGGAGGGTTGTGGTGTTTCTCTATGTGTTAGTGTGTATGTTAGACAAGATATATAATAATTATTATAAAATATGAAAAAATAAACTGTAAATACATTGTGTATTGTAGGCTTGTACATTTTGTGTAGATAACAGAAATGCCCTTCAAGTTAACAGACTTTTGAACGACGTTAGAAATTTGGACTCAAGATGTTAGTTAATTTCCAACCAGGGACGCAAGTAGTTAAAGTTTTCAACTTTGAATTCAAGTAGTTAAAACCACCATAACACAGGGACGCAAATAGTAATTCTCTCTAAGATAAAAGTAATGGGGTGCCCATGGGCGGAAAAAACATTTGTATTGGTTCGATTAAAGCCATAATTAATTAACTAAAATATTTGTCTTGTTGTGTGGCATAATCATTAGTAGAGCTTAAACTACATAAACCATAATTGAAACATTCAAATCCTATGTGTAAGAGAAAGTGCAAGCACATGAATATATATATATATATACACACACACACACACACACGCTAGGCAGGAAATTAGAGTAATCATGAGGAAGTGGGAACTTACATGTGCAAATGCATTAATAATAATAATAATAATAATAATAATAATAATAATAATAATAATAATAATAATAATAATAATAATAATAATAATAATTTGTGAGATACGGTTAGCAAGAAATTAGGGTGATAATGGGGAATAGGAAATTACATTACTTTATTACCACACGGTGTGATCATAGCCTTAAGGGGGGACATGGAACAAGAATGGACAAAATCGGCCGGGTGGTGCTGGTGGCGTGGATGGTGGTGGGGTAAAAATGATAGGGTGGATTTATATATAAGGGTAAATATTTTTTAAAGGAGTCGTTGTGAGTATCAACGGTCTTTTTTCATATCAAACGGGGAGCCGCCATGTCACCGAGCTCAGTTGCTCCATGTCGTTGGAAAATCCATGAGGGTTGTCCCACGCCAGTCTCCACGCTGGACCTGGGAGGTGTGGCTGTCGTAGAGGGGCTTTAAAGACCATGCCCCAACACTGTGCAGTCTAAGAATTTTAAAATTTCCCCCTAAATTCTGAATCATGTAATATACATGTTTTCAAGCGTTTAAGAAAAAAACGCCAAGTTTTTTTTTTTTTAAAATCCGTGCAACGGAGAACATAGACATTGCCACTGGTGTGCAAGGTTCGGTTCCATTTGATTATCAGCCTTAGCCGGAACCAAAGTCACCCATTAATCTGCTTTATAAACTGGTCAGATTTCGGTTAATTAGTTTGGATTATCAGTTAGATTGTCGATTCTTGGTTCGAATCTATTAATAACCAAAACTAAACTTGGGCTAGAACTTTTTTTTTTTTTTTTTTATAAAAATACATGAAATGGTTATATAAAAGATAGATACGTTGGTTGATTTTGGTCCATTTTTGTTTCAATATTTGTTAACCCTAACATATCATTTTCTAAATAAAAAAACCTATAACAATACTATACTCAGATTAAAGAGAATAAAATGCTCGTTTATACGGTGTAATAATATTAAGAAAATATTAACGTTGAAAATTTATTGATGTTTAAAAATCGTGAGGGTAGTTAATTAAAATATGGGTGCAAAAGTGCAATTACTATTTAAATAAATAAAATTTGAGTAAAGTGAAGGGGACAAATGTGTAAGTATTATATAAAAGACATGTTTGCCCTAAAAATAGTTAACATGTGCATTGTGTGTTTTACTCTAACCAATTATACTTGTAAAACTTAAGTTTCAAGAAGTTTGTGGGAAATGTATTATAATATAGAATAGACATGTGTTACGATGTAGCATATAAATTAATGCACTATAATATGAGAAATCAATAATTTTAATCATGTGAATATGAATGAAAATGTATAATAAAGAGAGAATGTATGTTTGATATGACGCAAAGGCATAAACAACCATTGCAGGATGTGATTTGGGCGGTGGTTTTAAAGGTGTAATTTTTTATCAATAAAATATTAAATGGTTTTTAATAAGCGCAAATATAAAAAGAATTAGTTAAGAAAACAAATATCTATCTTTACTTACTACTATAAGAGAGTCTTAAGTAACATAAGAAAACTGAGGTGTCAATCATAAAGATAGGCCACCAATACTTATGTGATGCAAATTTTGATGTCATAAATTAATAATTAAACTAAATATGTGGGCCACATATGTTAAAATGTTGATGCTGTTGTTACTAATAGATGTGCCAAACATCTGTTAATTTGAATTCCCTTACTTTATTTTGAGCTCCAAATTCAAATTTTGAATTCTCCTGTCTCCACTCAATTTATTCTGCAGCGATATATATGGAGAGAGAGAGAGAGAGAGAGAGAGAGAGAGAGGCTTTAACCCATAACCATCAAACTAGTTAAACCATCATCCTTTCTCTTTGAATCCTCTTCTTCAATGACTTTTAAAGAACTGACCAAGAAATTTTGGAGATTTTGAAAGACATCAACCCTGGCCTAGATCTTGAAAGCCAACTTTGTATGTAAGCTTTGACAACATATTTGAATATCATCATCCTAGGGTGAATAAAAATTTTTCTTGCTTCTTGAATGTTAAAGACAAATATTCTGGTTCAGATCCCTAACATTCAAGAGCCTTACATACTCGGGATCCACATCTTAGTGGTATCTGTTAAAGACAGCATTCAAGAAAGTTTCGATTAGCCGTCAATTTTGGATATTCTGAAAGAACATATTATGTAGTTTACAACGTTCCGATTAGCCATCGATTTCGGAGATTCTGAAAGAACTGAACAAGAAAGTTCCGGATTTTAGTGGTGGTTCGTGTTTGATTATGGTCGGGTGAGGGCAGTTTGTGTTGAGCCGAGGGCAAGAGAGGGAGGGAGGTGAAAATAGTTAGTTGTTTGAGAGTTGTAAGGTTTTGAAGGTGTGGGGTGACAATGAAAAGGGCTTCGGCCCTTACTTATAATCCGAGAGAGAGAGAGAGAGAGAGAGAGAGAGAGAGAGATAGAGGTGCATGAGAGGTTAGTTTAACATGGGAAGGTCAAAATACATAGCTTTAGGTGGTGAAAAAGTTGATTTATATTATGGTAGAATAAGTTGACTAAAAGAATGTATGCTTAACCTAGGGATTAGATGGGTTGATTCTTGGAAAGGGAATTGGCAATTGAAGTAGTCAACTTAACTTTGGAATGGGTTGTAGGTTGATAAGGGTCTTTGTTGATGCAAGCATGGATTAGAGTGTGGTTTGTAGTTTGGTGTATGTGCATATGATAACTTAGATTCATGTGAACATACACATACATACATGCATGTCGTGTGGGTGTGTAGGTGTGTGTGTATACATGTATTGTATGTGGTGATGAAAGGTCCAAATCAATACTCACATGAATGGATGCGATCATATATACGTATGTATAGACATGGGAGTGTTTGTAATTCAAAACACAAACACACACATACATGTGTGCCGCATATATGTTTATATGAGTGTATGTTTATATTCAATAGAATTTGTTCACACTGATAGCGTGGGGTTTTAAAGACTTAAACTTCTTTTCTTTTAAAATAGCAAGTTCCCAGCATAAGTGCAAAAAACTTGGTGAAAAAAGAAATTAAGTAAAAAATAGTGGTGTGTGACACTTTGAAGTTTTTAAATTTATAATCTAAAACGATAGTTGCTTAACGGTCTAAACGCCACACAATAGGCAAGTGTACCTATCGCGAGTAGTATCGAAATGAGCAAGTACCGAGTATCGAATACAAGGACACGATTTTTACTACTCAGCTTCCTAAAAATTACTAAGAGAGTTTTTAAGATGCGAGAAGAAAAGTAGAAGAGAGATGTAAACCGTAAGAGAAATCAATAACAAAACAAAGGTGTTGCTTCGGGATCTGATATTGCCTGGTATGAAATAATAGTAGACTCTTGTTTAAGTGGTGTGTTTAAAAACTAGGCATAGCCACACTAGAATCTGAACGATTTATGTTCTTAATGTTATTGTTACGGTCTCCCTACCCCGGTAAGCTCACCTCTCAACAGTGAGGGCGGATCAACCAAGATTATGTGTACCCAACCCTAGAAAACCTACCACCCAAGGTTGCGTTATGGACATTTAACTACTAGTTTCTTTTATGAATAACTTGCCGGCGCCCGGAGCATGGCCAAACAAGCTACCACTTGACATCATAGGGGAGTTGTGGCTATCCCGCTCACCCCCTACTTGAATTAATTAACTTTTCAAAAAGTGATTGGCCTATTACTAATTGTGCGGCAATATAGTAACGGAAGAAAATTTCTTCCAACACGAGTTCACCAATTCTTGGTTTGCGCCAAAGCTATCACATAGACCATGAAGCTAAGTCATATAACATAGTCTTGGTTTATCACTAAGACCAAGTATAAAGACCGTACCGACCCTGAGTGAGATTTTGATAGGAGAGGATTAAGCCACAAAGTGTGTATATTTCTATCCACAAATGGGCTAATCACTACACGTGGAATTAGGTTAGCTTAGAAGTGCGTGGGATTTTACACGCCACAGGTACACTTATAAGTCCATCCACTTCTGATTAAAACACCTACAAGACCAAATACTAGTTGATTTATTAGTTAATTCACCAAACAAAGAAGTAGTATAAAAAATTGTTAAGAACACAAAACACCACTTTAAACAAAAATAAACTATTTATTTCATACCAAGTTCTATCATCACCCTAGCAACACCAAGAGAAATCTAGTCTAGCATGGTTGATACAACAAGCTTACAAGGTTGGTTTTGTGTACAAAACATGGTGAGGGTTATATGGAGATTTCTAGTGATTTTGGGTTGTTTCTTTCTTGATTGTGTTGTTTATTGTGACACCAATCAATAAGCCAGGTCAACATCCATACACATTTTACTTGATTATGTCATTTCATGTGCATATTAGACATTTTTGCACTCACTATACCCCCTAGTCTAGTAAAGCCTGAGCCGTTGCAGAAATTCAATGAATTATCCGTTTACGCATACAACACCCAAAATATCCGAGACAATTGGCGTTGAACAATCATGCCAATCACACGCTTAACAGAGAGCCCCTGGATATCCAATTTCTATGTCCAGTCATACAACCATACACGTGACTATACCGAAGTGGGATATTACATAGTTCCACTCAAATTCGAACAATTTACACAGTGTTTATAACAATTAACACACACCAATGTTAATAAACACTACCAAGGAACAAGCATGTGTTAACATGAATTAAGATTTCATCCAACAGCACACGTTCACCAATAATTAACATATGTATCATTATTACATCAACACATATCAACTCACTAGAATATGCATATGTTAACACTCAAAAATCTATCACTATTCCATGAATGTTTGTGACTATCAATGACACAACGTGTACACACATATATCTATTTCACCAAACAAACAAGTTCATGGAATCCATGCATACATACATATATTATCGGCCACACACACACATATACACATACATGTATGGACATTAACATATTATGATTGAATTTCTTTCCATGACAATCAACTTACACCACAAAAGGGCCTTGACATATGAACATACTAGCTCCTAGATGATGATCATAACCCCATTTAAAAAAAATGTTTCCTTGTCTTTTTTCCTTTTCGGCAGAAACACCAAGACAAAGCCACAAGTCCCTTTCAAACCGTATGACACATTCTTACAAACCTAGTTTATACCATTCAAGAACTTGCATGATGACACTGCAAATCCCTATACATGACCATGTACCAAAACCATGATGGATTCCCTTGGATCCATTCACGGACAAACTAATACAAACCCTCTAATCACAAGTCATTTTCATCTTATATCACCAAATCTTATACCCTTTTGGCTTAACCACACCTCACTCCCTTTATCAAGGATGATAAGCTTCCAAGTTTAGTTAAAAAACCAACATACCCTATTCTTTTCTTACCCATACTCAGCCGATAGTGACCCCTCATACACAATCCTTGTCATGCATGGCATGTGGAGACAAACCATCTGTAACAACCGGCAAAAATAAGGTAATTCCGTACAAATTAATTAATATATGATTAACGTAATTAAATGCAATTATGTGTGATTTAATTATCAAGGCCTTAGGAGATAGCAATTTCCAAATAGTGCATAGGAATGCATACGTTTAATGGTAAAGCATGATTGGATCATGTGCGAATAAGCTATCCGGTATGGACGTTGGCAATTACCCGGTAATAATTAAATAAACGAAAAGGATCCCGGACACCCAGGATATAAAATAAAGGGTAGTTTCATAAAATATAATGAGTTTTGGAACTCCAAAACCATAAGTGAAAACGTCTTGTACAAATCTCCCGGTAACGAATAAAATGCGCGTACCGCACCCGATACGCGTATAACTCATAATTTCACCCGGCAAAGGCCTAAATAACCAATCAACGCTTAAATTAGACTATATTTAAGGGTTATTAAAGGTATTTTTAATGTCCGGATAACGCGTGATTAAAACCCGAAAAATACCCGAACGACACCCGGACGACGAGGGATTTAACTTAACAAATATTGGGTAAATATTTGAAGTTGTGGACCCCACCTAGACCCATCAAAGGGCCGGCCTTATGGCCACAAAACATCCATGCTTTGTGTTTATAATTATAATCTAAGCCTAAGATAAAGCATGCCTTACATGAGACAAAAGATGTAAGAAACATGGAAGTACAAAGCATGCAAGCTTTTGTCCCCCCTTTGTGTAAATTTTCGGCCAAAGGCCACAAAAATCCAAGACCAAGAGCTAGCCATCATAGCCTAAGTATGCATGCATGGGTGGGAAATCTTGTATAAAATCCAAGTATAAGATTAAGTATAATTATCAAAGATTTTGGAAAGATTACAAACCCTCCCTTGTCCCTTCAAAAACCCACGGCCACCACCCCTTATCCCACATCCATCCAAGATCATTTTGTACTTCATAAATCTCTTGAATCTTTAGTAATAATCACAAGATCCATGGAAGATTACATGTGATAAGGTTATAAATAACATGTGTTAGAGATTTGGATATCAAAGCAAAACAACTCTTCTTCCTTCTTCTATAGGGCCGTAAGTTTTACCCCTCTCCCATACATCATTCTTTCAAGTTTTTACATCTCCAAATCACTTAAAACAATCCATCATCCAAACCCCTATTGTGTGTTTCAAGCTTGGAGCTTAACCATTAAGGAAGAACACACTAAACCCCTCTCAAAATCAAAGGTTTTGTCTTCCCTAGCCTTGTGCTAGTAGTAAGCTTCTTAACCTTGTTTTTGATTATTATTATTCATGTATGTGTTCTTAGAAGCAAGTTGTACATGAAGGGTTTAAAAGGTGGTTTGAACATAATCTTTAATAGGTTTTACTTGTGTAAAATAGATGATTAAAGATATGTAAATAAATCATGGATTTGATGATGATAAAGTAATGATCTTGAAAATATATAAAGTTTACACTTAAACTAAGTAGGATGATGATTTGGTTAAGATTTGTGGGATGAACTTGAATATGTTAAAAAGTAACTTTAAATCATCTTATTATGATCATCTAAGGTATAATGTATGGTGGAACATATTAAGAGTTCATGAACAAAGAAGATGAAAAATTAAAGTTAACTTACTTAGAAGAATGATATTTTGTTAAAATGAGCAAATACATAAAACACACATACAAATAGTCTTACATATGGAATATAAGACTAACAAAAGTGTTTTGATACAAAAATAACTTACCAATAAAAAGTTGAATCTTCAAAGTCTACTATTTTGAGTGAAAAATGCTAACTTTGGAAGTTAGAGTGGAAAAATGCAACATTTGAAAGTTAAGGGACTAATATGGTAACTTTGAAAGTTAGAGGACTAAAATGGATATTTTAGAAACTATTAGTCCAAAAATGCAAGAATGGAAAGTTTGGTGTCAAAAATGTAAGTAATAAATTTCTAAGGATGATTTTGGTAAATACTAGTAGATATAC
The DNA here is from genome assembly GCA_028751855.1 of Ambrosia trifida. Classification (NCBI taxonomy): domain Eukaryota; kingdom Viridiplantae; phylum Streptophyta; class Magnoliopsida; order Asterales; family Asteraceae; genus Ambrosia; species Ambrosia trifida. The sequence goes on from CM054130.1 coordinate 40,724,600, forward strand.
TTGGGTATTTTTGTATAAAGTATATTTTTGAAAGTTATAAAAATATGGATTATATTAACATAAGGATTTTTATAAAATAGAGATTTTATAAAAATATTAAACAAACTTGAGAAACTTATACAAAAATGAATACTTTTATATAAATGGGAATATAAAAGTGTTGGAAACATTTTTGTAGTTAAGTTGACAAGTTGGGTTAAAAATACATAAGTATTTTAAACCATCCAAGTAACATGTGAAAAGAGGAAGAAATATGGATAATATTTCTATAAAACACATGTTGGGAAAAACTTGGAAAAATTAACTAATCGAGTTAAGATATCGAAATAAGACGCGTTAACGAACCGTACACGGACAAAACATGAGAAAAATGCCATTGCGGCAAGATAAGAAAATATATATTTTTAAGAAGTAAAATATATATACATCATGGGTGAAACTAATGAACACTTTCCTAAGTGTTAAAGGAATTATTCGTGGGAGAAACACATGACATAAACAAATAAGACGTTAAACAAACGTATATACTTAACAAGAAAAATTACACATTTATATATATGTACGCTCGTCTCGGCAAAATTCTAGTATATCTACTTAATGGGAAAGTAGATATGTGGGAAGGAAAGCCGCGACGAGAAGACAAAGATATATATATGTGTATGCCGTACCAACGAGATCCTAGTATATTTATTTAAATGGGAAAATAAATATACGGTATGGTGAATTGAATCGGGCGTTAAGAATATACAATCGAACGACAAGATCTTAGTATATTTGTTTAAATGGGAAAACAAATGTGCGGCAAAGTGAGTCGGGTCGAGGGGTGAAATATATATTATATCGAGCGATGCGATCTTAAGTATAATTATTTAAATGGGAAAATAATTATATGTTAAGTGAAGTCGAGTCGATGATAATAAAGTACAAGTTAAGGAAATATTAACAAGAGTAATATATAACTTGTAACGCAAAGGGTAATCTAACGCCAACGAAACCTAGGATACGCGCTTAATTAAACGAGATTTGGAATAACTTGTGGTCGGGAGTTGGGTGTACAACTTGCCAAGGCACATGCACTATAGCAATAGTGACTTATACGTCTAGGACGTTTGTAGGTGCGAGACCATCTTTGCTATCCGCCTAGTAAGCCAGACAGAGTTTTCAGGTGAGTTTCACGGCCCCATTTTAAACTATTTTTACGTTTTTCGGGGGAAAGATATGTTAGGGAAAGTGTTTGACGGATTTATTACTTGAGGTGTGACCGCCACTCGGGGTTGAGTCCTCGCCTCTATAATCATTTATTCAGGGAAATGAAACCGGAGGAATATTGAATAGTACTATTGGTGCCTGACAAGGCCCACCCCTAATCGATAGCGTCGATTATGCATTAGGTTATGCCTGGGGTGCATATATTCTGAACTTAAGTCGTGGGAAACCGAGTAACGACTTGGAGCGGGGCATATTTATTTTATACGTCTTGGTTTGATTATAGTCTCAAGTAGAGTTATAGGAATTTTCAACTCCTATATATTGTCATAACATGGTATTTCCCAAGTATTCAAGTTTTGGAAACTAAAAACGTGTGAACTCACCAATATATTTATATTGACGAAACTTTTAAACATATCTTTCAGGTAATTAGATGAAGGAGAACCGGGCAAGCTGGGTCGTGGAATCCTCCAATGCGGCGTCAAACTTTTGCGGGGTTTCACTTTTATTTCCCAAGGCATTTGGGATATATTTGAGAAACCTCTATGATTGTCTTAAAAACAATTTACTTTTGTGTAATATTTGAACAAGATTTGACGTCATAATAAATGACCCATTTTCTTAAATTACTTGTGTTTAGCAATAACCTTGACTTTATGCTTTGAACCGTCGCGCCACGTGTTTCCGCCATTGTCGTGGTGTGACAGAAAGTGGTATCAGAGCCAAGGTTATAGCGAACTAGAGTATTTTCTTTAAAAACTAGACTATAACCGGATTTGGTTCAAAAAGATAAAGTTTTCAAAAAAAAATATATACATAGTTGCTAAATGCAAATAAAGTAATTTTTCAAGAAGCATTGGGCATGAGGAGATTCCGACCAAGCTAGCCAGGGATATCGTTATGCATTAACGTAGTATTAGAGGTTAGAAAGGATACTGATAATGTACGCCTTAACTATCTAATTTAAATTAATTCATATATATACATGTACGGTTCTTTTGCCAGGATGTCGGACGCTGGTAGCATAGCGCCCAGTTACGATAGCAGCATTCAGATCATCCCCGCACCACCGCCTGAGCCAGTTGAGCTGGTTGTACTTGATGCGGAAGACGACGACGTGGAGATGAACGTCGCAGGAGGTTCAGATGACGATTCGGACGAGACGGATCCTAGCGAGGATCCTGACTGGGCACCCGCCGTGGTCGACGCGCCGCTACCTATTGTACCGGCCGCACCTTTAGCCCCACGCCCCATCCAAGCTATCAGGGACTTCCCTGAAGGCTGTGCCGGTCCGTCCCGGCCGATCCCAGCCCAGTCAGAGACAGTAGAGTCTCCGTTCGACAGACAGGCTCACGTTGAGCATGAGCCAGCACCTGTACCACACATCCACATTCCTCCAGGCATGAGACTCATGCCGATCTCCCGTGGGAGGAACGGGTGGATATCTGATGACTCGGACGACGAGTCCGTAGCCTCAGTTGAGCACATGCTGGTACCCGAGATCCCAGCTGTTCAGGAGGAGCCAGTGGCTCCAATGATAGAGGACGCACCTGCTGACCCCGTAGCCCCACCAGCACCACTTGAGCCCGCACCTCAGGAGGGGCCAGCCATAGCAGCACATGTACTTGAGGGTAGCCGCGCCGATAGCTCTGAGCTACGCAGGGCAGGTATGGCAGCCTTTGCCACCGCGAGCCCTCCCACCCCCACTGTCGTGGTATCCACCCCAGAGTGGGCCACTGTTTCAGAGCCTCTAGTAGCCCCACTAGCCGAGCTTGTACCACCACCCACTGTAGCCATGACACTACCGTCCCCTATCCCAGCATGCCACCTGCACCGTAACCTCTGGGTGCAGGGGACCCCTACATGATGCCACCCCACTTTACCCTCAGACCACCAGGTTTTACCCCGTTACTTCCACACATACCGATACCAGCCCCCTTTGGGCCATTCCCATCAGCACACCCAGATGTACCCGGACCATCCCAGCCACCTAGGATGACACCCTTGTCTGGACCAGCATGGTCCACTGCCATCACCTTAGAGCGGGACTTTCAGACTCTCGCTGACACGGTGCAGCGCACCGTAACACAGGTAGAGCAGCAGACCCGTCTGATGTGGACGAGGATGATTGATGCACGAGACGCTTTGGCGCACTATGCGGAGGAGTTACTGAGCATGGACGCTCAGTGTGGTATTACAGGGGATGCGCATTTTGCGCATCGACAGTTCTTGTATGAGCGTATCATGACGATCAGCATGACGATCAGTACGCATGCACCGCAGTACCAGTATCCGCCACCACCGCCACAGTAGAGATGTATCAGGGATGCACGGAAGAATCACCATCTTATGTACATAGTAGCAGCAGTATGGTAGTATAGCACGGGTTACGACACTCGTCTGCATTTTGCCTAGCCGTACGGGTACGACGGCACATGATATGATGTTTTATTTATTTCAAAAACAATGTATTGTATGAGAAATGTATTCTCCATTTTGTTATTATGAACAAGCATTGTACTAGTACGATTGAAATTAATGAAAAATCTTATTATTATGGTGAAATATGTTGTTGTCTATGATTATTATTGCTTACTCCATATGTTGTGGTTTGTGTATTTGTGTGGTGATGTTGTGTTGATTACTATTTATTTTTGTATGATGTGTTGGTATGTTGTGTGATGACATGGTGTTGATTATTGTGTTCATATTCTGGTTTGTTATTTATGCTTTATATTGTATAAATGTTTGCCAAATTAACCTTTGATAATTATTATTGAAGAAAATGGCACCAGCCACCAGAAGCAACAGCGGTGCAGACGGACTGCCCGCAACACCAGCCGAACTTGAGACCATGATTTCTGAACGCATAGCCCGCGCGATCGCGGAGCACGAAGCTGCTCGCTCCGAACGATCACGTGACTTGACTGGGAGTGACGGACAAGAAACCTCCCCCACTGGTAAGAAGTTGAAAATAATTGATAAAGCGATGGGAGAATATCCTAAAACTCCTATCCCATAATAACATACAACTTTATTAATGCAGAAACGGCCTCGCGAGAGGGTGGCTGCACTTTCAAAGCCTTCCTAGACTGCAAGCCGATCAATTTCAACGGCACGGAAGGATCAGTTGGCCTGGTCAAGTGGTTTGAAAAGACCGAGGCAGTCATTCGTATAAGTGGGTGTACCCCACGTCAGTCAGTCATGTATTCCACCAACTTGTTCTTGGACCAAGCACTGACGTGGTGGAATGGACAAGTCCAGTCATTAGGTGATGACACTGCTTACTCCCTGTCATGGACAGAACTGAAGGAACTCATGATTGCTGAGTACCGTCCGGCGAGCGAGGTACAGAAATTGGAAACTGAATTCTGGAACCTCACTATGATGGGAGCGGACGTTACTGGTTACACGTCTCGATTCCATGATCTTGCCAGATTAGTGCCGCGGTTGGTCACCCCCGAAAACAACAAAATTGAGCGTTATTTGTTCGGCTTAGCACCGCAAATACGCAGCATGGTCACTGCTTCTAAACCTACGACCATGCGCGCAGCCATTGATCTTGCGCTAAGCCTCACCGAAGATGCTATACGCATGGGTACACTGATCCGACAAGTATCGGGATTGAAAATTTCTGAGGCAAGCAGTGTAGAAGCCAAGAATCAGGGGTCAAACTCAGCTGTTGTGTCGAACGACCAGGGTAACAAGCCAAGATTTGGGAAAAGGAAACGGGATGAAGGGAAAAGGGACAGAGCGTCGGGTAGCTCGAACAAGAAGGGAAAAGGATATGTCGCCACGGGACGTGGTAATGGTAACAAACAGGGAAATCAGGGAAGAAATAATGGGTTAACATGTGGAAAGTGCCACCGCACAGGGCACAAGACTGAAGAATGCCGTTCTGGAGCACCGAAAAATGGAGGGGCTAGACCATGCTTCGCATGCGGGTCGTTAGATCATTGGAAGAAGGATTGCCCCAAGATCAACAACCAGGCCCGCGGGCTGGCATTTGTGATTGGAGCCGGTGATGCACGGCAAGACCCCAACGTGGTCATTGGTACGTTTCCTCTTAATGGTCATTATGCCTCTGTATTATTTGATACCGGTGCTGACTTTAGCTTCGTATCCATTGAGTTTAAAAGACTACTTGGATTAAGAACTAGCAAACTAGATGCACCCTACTCTATAGAACTGGCTAACGGTAAAACTATTGAAACGAGAGAAGTAGCGAAAGATTGTAAATTAGAACTCTGTGGGCACGAGTTTGGGATTGATCTTTTGCCGGTCGTATTGGGAAGTTTTGACATAGTTGTCGGCATGGACTGGTTGTCCGCGCATCATGCCGTCGTGGTTTGCAACGATAAAGTTATTCAAGTCCCCCTCGCAAGCGGTGAAACTCTCTCAATTCAAGGGGAAAGACACGGAACGCCGCTAAGAATTATTTCAAGCATGAAGGCTCGTAAGTGTCTAAGAAAAGGGCTTGTCGCATTCTTGGCACACGTAGTGGACAAGAAAGCCGACGAGCGAAAGTTAGAAGACATTCCAGTAGCTAGAGATTTTCCGGATGTATTTCCAGAGGATTTTCCGGGGTTGCCGCCACCTCGACAAGTCGAGTTCCGCATCGACCTCGTTCCCGGAGCTGCTCCTGTGGCACGATCGCCATACCGCCTAGCTCCATCAGAGATGCAGGAACTGTCCAGCCAGCTACAAGAATTATTGGACAAAGGTTTTATAAGACCGAGTTTCTCACCTTGGGGAGCTCCCGTCTTATTCGTAAAGAAGAAGGATGGCACATTTCGCATGTGCATCGACTATCGAGAGCTGAACAAGCTAACCATCAAGAATCGCTATCCTCTCCCCAGGATCGACGATTTATTTGAGCAGCTCCAAGGTTCCAGCTATTACTCCAAGATCGATTTGAGGTCTGGCTATCACCAGTTGCGTATACAAGAAGAAGATGTACCAAAAACGGCCTTCAGAACCCGGTATGGACACTACGAATTTTTGGTAATGCCGTTCGGCTTAACCAACGCACCAGCGGTTTTCATGGACCTAATGAACCGCTGTGTAAGCCATACCTGGATAAATTCGTCATTGACGATATTTTGATCTATTCACGCACGAAAGAAGACCACGAGAATCACCTTCGGTTAATTCTTGAAGTATTACGCAAAGAGAAGCTCTACGCTAAATTCTCGAAGTGTGACTTTTGGATTCGGGAAGTTCACTTTTTAGGCCACGTGGTAAACGAGAAGGGCATACACGTCGATCCCGCCAAGATCGAGGCAATTAAAAATTGGGAAGCCCCTCGAACTCCTACCGAAGTACGACAATTTCTAGGCCTTGCGGGTTATTACAGAAGGTTCATCGAGAACTTTTCAAAGATAGCACAAGCTTTAACCATGTTAACCCAAAAGGATAAGAAATTTGAGTGGACGGAAAAGCAAGAGGCAGCATTCCAATTGTTAAAAGACAAGTTATGTGGCGCTCCGATACTATCACTCCCTGATGGTACGGAAGATTTTGTAGTTTACTGTGATGCCTCACATCAAGGCCTGGGTTGTGTACTGATGCAGCGAGAAAAAGTAATAGCATACGCTTCCAGGCAACTGAAAATCCATGAGAAGAACTACACTACACACGATTTGGAATTAGGTGCAGTGGTGTTCGCTCTCAAGATATGGAGGCACTATTTGTACGGAACCAAGTGCACGATTTTCACGGATCATAAGAGTTTGCAACACATCTTTGATCAGAAGGATTTGAACATGCGACAACGGCGATGGGTTGAATTATTAAACGATTACGATTGTGAAATTAAGTACCATCCCGGTAAGGCGAACGTCGTAGCCGACGCCTTGAGTCGCAAGGAACGGGTTAAACCATTGCGTGTTCGAGCTTTGGGTCTGACTATCCACACGAATCTGACTGAACGAATTCGTGAAGCTCAAGTTAACGCCCTTAAACCCGAAAATGTCAAGGGTGAAAGATTACGAAAGATGGTTGATTCGCTAGAACCAAAGGCAGACCAGACATTGTATTTCATGAACAGAATTTGGGTTCCAATGTACGGAGGATTGCGTGAGCTAGTATTGGCCGAAGCTCACAGTTCTAGATATTCGGTTCACCCCGGTGCAGACAAGATGTTCCACGATCTGAAAGAACTTTATTGGTGGCCGAATTTCAAAAGAGATATAGCAGCATATGTTGCGCGATGTTTGACTTGCGCAAAGGTCAAGGCTGAGCATCAAAGACCTTCCGGTTTGCTCCAGCAACCGGAAATACCGGAATGGAGATGGGAACGAATTACCATGGATTTCATTACCAAGTTACCTAAGACAACAAGCGGCCATGACACGATCTGGGTAATCGTTGATCGATTGACAAAATCTGCACACTTCCTTCCGATTCGCGAAATGGACAAGTTGGAGAAACTGACCCGTTTGTACATTAAGGAAGTGGTATCTAAACACGGTGTACCTGTTTCTATCATCTCCGATCGGGATAGTTGTTTCACTTCAAGATTTTGGGAAAGTTTAAATGAAGCCCTCGGTACTCGCCTCGACATGAGCACCGCATATCACCCCCAAACGGATGGTCAAAGTGAACGAACCATCCAGACATTGGAAGATATGTTACGGGCATGCGCGATTGATTTCGGAGGTAATTGGGACACGCACTTGCCATTGGTAGAATTTTCTTACAACAACAGTTATCATACGAGCATTCAAGCCGCACCGTTTGAAGCTCTATATGGACGCAAGTGCCGATCGCCATTATGTTGGGCGGAAGTTGGAGAAAAACAACTCACCGGGCCCGAAATTGTTCAAGAGACCACGGACAAGGTCTTTTTGATAAAGGAACGCCTCAAAGCGGCCCGTGACCGCCAGAAAAGCTATGCTGATATGAGGCGAAAGCCTTTAGAGTTTCAAGTCAGAGACAGGGTCCTACTAAAAGTGTCACCTTGGAAAGGTGTCGCGCACTTTGGAAAGCGCGGAAAGCTGAACCCACGATATATTGGACCGTTCGAAGTCTTGTCCAGGGTAGGCACAGTGGCATACAAGCTCAAGTTGCCTCAAGAGCTTAGTGGAATACACGACACGTTTCATGTGTCAAATTTGAAAAAGTGCCTATCCGACGAAACTCTCATCATTCCAGCCGACGAAATCCAGATTGACGACAAGTTACATTTTGTTGAAGAACCAATCGAGGTAACTGATTGGAAGGTCCAAAAACTAAGGCGCAGCAAGATCAGATTGGTCAAAGTGCGCTGGAATGCCAAGCGTGGACCGGAGTTCACGTGGGAAAGGCTGGACCGGATGAAGCAAAAATACCCCGCCCTATTCGAGAAGACACCTGTACCAGAGAACTCGAAGTGAATTCCGGGACGGAATTCTCTTAACGTGGGGAGAATGTAACAACCGGCAAAAATAAGGTAATTCCGTACAAATTAATTAATATATGATTAACGTAATTAAATGCAATTATGTGTGATTTAATTATCAAGGCCTTAGGAGATAGCAATTTCCAAATAGTGCATAGGAATGCATACGTTTAATGGTAAAGCATGATTGGATCATGTGCGAATAAGCTATCCGGTATGGACGTTGGCAATTACCCGGTAATAATTAAATAAACGAAAAGGATCCCGGACACCCAGGATATAAAATAAAGGGTAGTTTCATAAAATATAATGAGTTTTGGAACTCCAAAACCATAAGTGAAAACGTCTTGTACAAATCTCCCGGTAACGAATAAAATGCGCGTACCGCACCCGATACGCATATAACTCATAATTTCACCCGGCAAAGGCCTAAATAACCAATCAACGCTTAAATTAGACTATATTTAAGGGTTATTAAAGGTATTTTTAATGTCCGGATAACGCGTGATTAAAACCCGAAAAATACCCGAACGACACCCGGACGACAAGGGATTTAACTTAACAAATATTGGGTAAATATTTGAAGTTGTGGACCCCACCTAGACCCATCAAAGGGCCGGCCTTATGGCCACAAAACATCCATGCTTTGTGTTTATAATTATAATCTAAGCCTAAGATAAAGCATGCCTTACATGAGACAAAAGATGTAAGAAACATGGAAGTACAAAGCATGCAAGCTTTTGTCCCCCCTTTGTGTAAATTTTCGGCCAAAGGCCACAAAAATCCAAGACCAAGAGCTAGCCATCATAGCCTAAGTATGCATGCATGGGTGGGAAATCTTGTATAAAATCCAAGTATAAGATTAAGTATAATTATCAAAGATTTTGGAAAGATTACAAACCCTCCCTTGTCCCTTCAAAAACCCACGGCCACCACCCCTTATCCCACATCCATCCAAGATCATTTTGTACTTCATAAATCTCTTGAATCTTTAGTAATAATCACAAGATCCATGGAAGATTACATGTGATAAGGTTATAAATAACATGTGTTAGAGATTTGGATATCAAAGCAAAACAACTCTTCTTCCTTCTTCTATAGGGCCGTAAGTTTTACCCCTCTCCCATACATCATTCTTTCAAGTTTTTACATCTCCAAATCACTTAAAACAATCCATCATCCAAACCCCTATTGTGTGTTTCAAGCTTGGAGCTTAACCATTAAGGAAGAACACACTAAACCCCTCTCAAAATCAAAGGTTTTGTCTTCCCTAGCCTTGTGCTAGTAGTAAGCTTCTTAACCTTGTTTTTGATTATTATTATTCATGTATGTGTTCTTAGAAGCAAGTTGTACATGAAGGGTTTAAAAGGTGGTTTGAACATAATCTTTAATAGGTTTTACTTGTGTAAAATAGATGATTAAAGATATGTAAATAAATCATGGATTTGATGATGATAAAGTAATGATCTTGAAAATATATAAAGTTTACACTTAAACTAAGTAGGATGATGATTTGGTTAAGATTTGTGGGATGAACTTGAATATGTTAAAAAGTAACTTTAAATCATCTTATTATGATCATCTAAGGTATAATGTATGGTGGAACATATTAAGAGTTCATGAACAAAGAAGATGAAAAATTAAAGTTAACTTACTTAGAAGAATGATATTTTGTTAAAATGAGCAAATACATAAAACACACATACAAATAGTCTTACATATGGAATATAAGACTAACAAAAGTGTTTTGATACAAAAATAACTTACCAATAAAAAGTTGAATCTTCAAAGTCTACTATTTTGAGTGAAAAATGCTAACTTTGGAAGTTAGAGTGGAAAAATGCAACATTTGAAAGTTAAGGGACTAATATGGTAACTTTGAAAGTTAGAGGACTAAAATGGATATTTTAGAAACTATTAGTCCAAAAATGCAAGAATGGAAAGTTTGGTGTCAAAAATGTAAGTAATAAATTTCTAAGGATGATTTTGGTAAATACTAGTAGATATACTTGGGTATTTTTGTATAAAGTATATTTTTGAAAGTTATAAAAATATGGATTATATTAACATAAGGATTTTTATAAAATAGAGATTTTATAAAAATATTAAACAAACTTGAGAAACTTATACAAAAATGAATACTTTTATATAAATGGGAATATAAAAGTGTTGGAAACATTTTTGTAGTTAAGTTGACAAGTTGGGTTAAAAATACATAAGTATTTTAAACCATCCAAGTAACATGTGAAAAGAGGAAGAAATATGGATAATATTTCTATAAAACACATGTTGGGAAAAACTTGGAAAAATTAACTAATCGAGTTAAGATATCGAAATAAGACGCGTTAACGAACCGTACACGGACAAAACATGAGAAAAATGCCATTGCGGCAAGATAAGAAAATATATATTTTTAAGAAGTAAAATATATATACATCATGGGTGAAACTAATGAACACTTTCCTAAGTGTTAAAGGAATTATTCGTGGGAGAAACACATGACATAAACAAATAAGACGTTAAACAAACGTATATACTTAACAAGAAAAATTACACATTTATATATATGTACGCTCGTCTCGGCAAAATTCTAGTATATCTACTTAATGGGAAAGTAGATATGTGGGAAGGAAAGCCGCGACGAGAAGACAAAGATATATATATGTGTATGCCGTACCAACGAGATCCTAGTATATTTATTTAAATGGGAAAATAAATATACGGTATGGTGAATTGAATCGGGCGTTAAGAATATACAATCGAACGACAAGATCTTAGTATATTTGTTTAAATGGGAAAACAAATGTGCGGCAAAGTGAGTCGGGTCGAGGGGTGAAATATATATTATATCGAGCGATGCGATCTTAAGTATAATTATTTAAATGGGAAAATAATTATATGTTAAGTGAAGTCGAGTCGATGATAATAAAGTACAAGTTAAGGAAATATTAACAAGAGTAATATATAACTTGTAACGCAAAGGGTAATCTAACGCCAACGAAACCTAGGATACGCGCTTAATTAAACGAGATTTGGAATAACTTGTGGTCGGGAGTTGGGTGTACAACTTGCCAAGGCACATGCACTATAGGAATAGTGACTTATACGTCTAGGACGTTTGTAGGTGCGAGACCATCTTTGCTATCCGCCTAGTAAGCCAGACAGAGTTTTCAGGTGAGTTTCACGGCCCCATTTTAAACTATTTTTACGTTTTTCGGGGGAAAGATATGTTAGGGAAAGTGTTTGACGGATTTATTACTTGAGGTGTGACCGCCACTCGGGGTTGAGTCCTCGCCTCTATAATCATTTATTCAGGGAAATGAAACCGGAGGAATATTGAATAGTACTATTGGTGCCTGACAAGGCCCACCCCTAATCGATAGCGTCGATTATGCATTAGGTTATGCCTGGGGTGCATATATTCTGAACTTAAGTCGTGGGAAACCGAGTAACGACTTGGAGCGGGGCATATTTATTTTATACGTCTTGGTTTGATTATAGTCTCAAGTAGAGTTATAGGAATTTTCAACTCCTATATATTGTCATAACATGGTATTTCCCAAGTATTCAAGTTTTGGAAACTAAAAACGTGTGAACTCACCAATATATTTATATTGACGAAACTTTTAAACATATCTTTCAGGTAATTAGATGAAGGAGAACCGGGCAAGCTGGGTCGTGGAATCCTCCAATGCGGCGTCAAACTTTTGCGGGGTTTCACTTTTATTTCCCAAGGCATTTGGGATATATTTGAGAAACCTCTATGATTGTCTTAAAAACAATTTACTTTTGTGTAATATTTGAACAAGATTTGACGTCATAATAAATGACCCATTTTCTTAAATTACTTGTGTTTAGCAATAACCTTGACTTTATGCTTTGAACCGTCGCGCCACGTGTTTCCGCCATTGTCGTGGTGTGACACCATCCATCTTGCACCAATATAGACCTTCCATGGACAACTAATCACCTTCAAGAGTTAACACAAACCAAAAATAGATAATGACCTTCTTGTCTCTACCTCTTAGCTGTAATATCCCTATCCCAAATCACATTTTCATTTTCCCACTTGTCAACAAGTTTCATTAGTATGGTGTGTGCTTCCCTAAGGTGCAAAGATCCATGGACTTGAACTTCCATAACATGGCCTATATAAAGAAGAGAAGATCAAGGTTTACACTCACACAAACACACCAACTCTTTCTTTCCTTTGCTTTCTTCTCTCGGCTAATCACCACCATACACAAAACCATAACCATTTCCGACCTCAAAGTTATAAAGACTCAAGGTTGGAGACTTGGTCACTTGGATTGGAAGCTTTGGAGGTTCAAGCACCCGGATACACCATCACTTCAACTAGGTGCCTATAACTAACCATAACTTCTAATTTAACATTGAAAACCATCGGCCTCTGTAACACCCCAACCGATGGCGAAAACATCGAGGTGTCACTTAGTGACGATTGTTCAATAGCTCATGGTACTAAAGTGTCAATATTGATACATTGATTAAATAGTTTATTACATTGAAATGAGATACAAAGATGCAATGATTCAAACAACAATCTAAACTGAAATACAATGAATCCAAAATCTAAGTATGAATTCCAAAAGCTAAAAATGCGTCTCAAAAATAACCTGAAAGATGTAAGAAAATAGTATATGTCAATACAAAAATGTATTGGTGAGCATACCCTGTTTTGAATACATATAGTATAAAAACGTTTCGCAATTCATGTGTGGTACCATTTGCAATTATGTATTAAGTAATATCCATTCAAAATCAACCCTAATAGAATGAGACTAACACATGAAAACCATTTTTAGTATAATGAATCACATAACAATGACCAAGAACTTAACTCGAACACGTAAGTCAACAAGGGGGTATATACCATAACACCAATTCATTGATATGCCAGGCCCTCAAAGGTTAATGCTTTTGACAAGTCATAGACACACAAATTAACATAAAGCAAACATACATGAGAATTGCATTTAGTGAAAGAATAACATTTAGTCATAGTGTACATGAATAGCCCCAAAAGAGTAAAACAAGAAAAAGGGGAAAGACCTACTCACAGTTTTGCTAAGCGCGATAAATCCAAACAAAACTCGTCACAAGGTAAACTTGGGAATTCCAAAGAATTCAACATATAAGAATACTAATGAGGGAAATGACTTAAAAGTTTAAGACATCTAGAATCTAAGGCATTTGGGTTTGCTAGGCTAGGTAGGGAAGATGAAGTTTTATGATAACTCGAATTAATAATAATTTTGAATAAAATATATCATGATGTAAGATCAAATATGTGACTAAGAAAATATAAACACTTATGTTTTCCACACTTAGGAATATTTCTGTTTTATATATAAAAGTATTCATAAAACAAATTTTATAATTTATATTTAATTAAATAACTTATTATAACTAATTAAATATAAATAAGCTAGGAATACAAGATATGGTCCACAAATAACATTTTTATGAAAAATTATTATTTTCTGATGTAAAATAGTGAAAATAGTTTTCCATAATTTTTCTCAATTTACTTGCATTTAAAAACAGATTTAATGAATTTAAATCATGTTTTAATGATTAAAAATGGTAAAAACAGCAAAAATAACTATTTTTTAAGAAAATAAATTTTATTTCAGTTTATCATACTTACAAATAAATTCTCAGAAATTTTGAGATTAAAATCATCAAAAACGAAATTTGTAATCAATTAAATATGATTAAAACAATTTAAATTAATAAAATTATGAAAATAAGATATTTCCACAAACTAAAAATATAATAATTTTCTATGAGGTGACAAGATACTTCACCTAAAATGTCATAATTTTTGAAGCAAAAATGAACTTTCTATGAATATTATAAGATTAAAGTAGATATATGAATTTTATTATAAATAAAAAAATAAAAAAAGAACAAAAAAGTCGCTGCATGTGGGGATCAAACCCTGTTCTGTTTGCACATACTCAAGAGGCTTAACCACTACACTACAAGTCATACATGTTGAAAATTTTGATTAAAAATTATTTTTAAATATTAAAACAACTTCATCTTATTCCTCACACATCAAACCCTAACCCTAGATTTCTAGAATTCTCAATTCGACATTATTAACATACGAAATCATAGGGCTTTTAAAGATCATAGAAGGAATATCAAAACGGCAATAAAGGGTCCGACTTACAAGTTGTATAGAGATCGAAATCGGAGGAGTTAGACCCGAAACTTAGTACCAAGATAAAGAAGTCTCCCAGTCACGATTTTATTATGTTTGATGTAGGTTTGATGCGTTTAAAGGTCTAAGAGGGTTTTCAACTAACTAATATGTATGATTGTAAAGAAAATCGACTGTTTTGAATGTTTTTTTTTTTAAAATCCGATCGGTTATAAGCAATTCGTAATTAATACTTAGTTTTAAGATGTTAAATGGGTAGTTATGGCTAGAAACGATATTTAATGGGTGGAGAAAATCATTTTGCACAGGTTCAAATGGTTATACACGTTAATGTGGGTTTTAAGACTCGCAGGAAAAGTTTGCCGGCGGCGAGCCTTACATGCCGGAATCGAGAGGAAGAGGGAAAAAGGGATTGGGTTTTTAAAATTTTGACTTTTGGCAACAATGGTCCCTGTAGTTAGAAGTGTTGGTTTTATTATTGTTTTGGTTAGATTTTCTTATACAAAACTTACCCAAACTTAAAACTAATGTTTAAACAAGAATAATATAAACTTTTATATAAAACGAAGTTTACAATTGCCAAGATGTATTACGTTTAAATGTTGTTTCTATTTTCGTGTTCGGTTAAAATGTAGGCTTTTCCAACTAAAAAAAATATAGTGATTGAATGAACTCAACTTTTATTAAGTTTGAAAATGATAGAAAGTATAAGGATTATAAATGACAACTTGAAAATAGATAAGGGTGACGGTTGTCACAGCCTCTATGTTAACCCGACCCCCGAGCCCTTAAACATTGTGTAATCGGCCCATGTCACACCTAAGTTTAGTATTTTGAAAAAATTATCTTGTTAAATGTTAGTTGTTATCATTTACATACATACATACATACATACCTATTTATATACGCACACATACTCACGAAACACAGACATCTGATGAGCCGGTCGTCACAGTTCATACAAAACCTAATTAACCTAGGTAGATAGGTGATGGGATTGGGTACCGAATACACCATTCCGCATACCCAAACCCGGCACAACATCACCGCGCGGACAAAAGCCCATGCGCAGGAAGTGGTCAAAACACATTAATGACCGGTCAATGGTCAAGGCTCGGTTAAGACTCGGTCAAGGCGAGTATTATGCATGGTCAACAGCCATGCATAAATCACGTAGCCTCAACATTAAAGGCGGTACAATGTTCCATCATTCCCATTAATTTAGCATTCCTTATTTCATCACACTAACACAACTAAGGGTGATGGAGACAACCTAACCACGGTTAGGACTTGGGTAATGGTGGCATACGGACTCTCCTATAAAAGGGATCACATCCCCAATAGGAGAAGACACTTTCCACTGACCTGGAGAGCTATCACACTTGATAGTATCTCCATTCACCCCGTTTTTGTTATAAACAACTACCCTGTGTAGTCGTCTCCACACCCACATATTCACTCTTGTTTGCAGGTTTCTCCAATCCATAGCTGTTAGTGAAGGATCAACCCTGTGGATACTTATAATCTTATCATCCCTAACCAGTGGTGAGACTATTTGTTTCTTCATTGGCGCCATCCCTTACGGTTCTAACCAATCTTTCAAACTAGCAACATGGCTTTTTCAAAGGATGCAAACAATAACAATGCTGAAGTAGATGCCACAATCAACGATGAAATCCAGGATGTTACACCAAACACCATCACGAAGAATGTGGCTCAGAAGCAACCGGCTTCGACATTCCAGTTCCACCCAAAAAAGGGAGGATCTGCTGGAGGTAAGAAGAAACAAGATAACCTATCTCCGGTTGACCCGGACGAATGGTTGGCTCAACAAAATTCAAAGACGATTGCTGAATACCAGAAGATGGTAATGAATCAAACTAAACTCAACATCCAAAAGGCGTTAAGTTTCGATACAAGCGAGGATGATTCAGAATCTCCTCGTAAAAACAAAAATGGCCGTCATATTAAGGGACCTCGTCAGGCGGTACGTGGTGGAGGCCGTGGTAGAAATACTCACGGCCAGGACCCCGTCAACCTGAACGATGAACCAGACGGCTACGAATCAGAAAATGAGGTGCATCATGATTCTAATAAAAAACAGAATTCCAAATCTGTTGCCAGTAGTCTGGCACCCAAGGATGATGACCTCTATTAGCCATACAGACCGAAGACTTTCGCCGAAAGATCAAAATTCTGTGCACGTATTGCACTAGCACCGATGCCCCAAGAGTGCAAGCTACCAAGCACCATCGGGAAATATGACGGTTTGCGCGATCCAGACGATCACCTGCATGCTTTTAATTGCGCAGGCAACTCCAAGCTGTGGCCGGTGCAAGCCTGGTGCCATATGTTTGTACAAACATTAACAGGGGCAGTCAGAGTATGGTATGAAAGCCTGTCTGTAGGAAGTCTGGTGGACTTCGATGATTTAATAAGAAAATTCAAGAACCACTTCTCACATATGCGCAAACACAAGGACAAGGCACACATTCTCTTGTGTACGCGCCATGAGAATGAATCCCTAGAAGATTACATCGTCAGATATAACAAGGAAGCCCTTCAACTAGGATGCGGAGAAGAACTTACCCGCGCAACATTCATACACGGGGTAAGAAATGACGATCTGATGAAGTGCCTAACAGGAAAAGATGGCGTGCCACAAGCTTGGGATGAAGTGATCGAAGCTGCTAAAGTGTACGTGTCTTCCGAACGATCTTTTCATCGCAACAAAAACACGCACCAAAGTAGCAGTCACCATCCATCATCAAACAACAGAGGGAAAGGCAAACAGTGTGTCTGGTCAAGAATTTCAGGCACAGCGGAGGAAGGAAAATATTCCTCCGCACAAGACGCAAGAAACATGCTCAGCTCAAGAGGGTCTTGTGATCATAAAGGACACTCGAAGAAGAATTATGAGTGGACACCACTGTCCAAAACGCCATCTGAGGTGCTAAAAACTGAACAAATTCAATTTCCGAAACCACAAGAACTCCGAGGTGACAGGCGGAACATGGACAGATCAAAGTACTGTGAGTATCATGAAGACCACAGACATATGACAGACAATTGTTACAGCTTGAAGATGGAAATAGAAAACGCCATAAAGTCAGGGCAGTTAACGCACCTCGTGAAGAACATGAGAAGAAAGCAGAGGGACAACACGGAAGGAGGCGAACCCTCTCAGAAAAAGATACGCAATCTAAATGCGCATCACGTGTATAGCATGTCGTGCAATACATGCAACATGATCCACAGAAACGCAAGCCACACGCGCACCTTTATGGAGGCAAGAGACGATTCATGGAAAGAAGAACAAGTGATTATGCCAAGAGTAAAGGGCGGGGCTTCGTCCACAGCTCCATTGATCATCACAGGGGTTGTTGGCCATTATCAAACAAGATATATGTTCTTGGACAATGGCAGCAGCACCGATATCATGTACCAACAATGTTTCGACCAGCTGGACGATGATGACAAAAGAAGAATAACACCAGCAACAGAGCCAATCTCAGGCTTTATCCATGAAACAATCTACCCACTGGGTACGCTCACTTTCCCAGTAACACTCTCAGACGGAAAGCACTCGCGCACCGAAACGTGCGACTTTACAGTGCTCCCCGTTAACTCTTCACATGATATCCTACTGGGACGAGAAGGATTGGCAAAGTTCAACTGCAACGCATCTACGCCACATCAGATGGCAGGTTTCCCTACGTGAACAGGAGTCGCATTCATCCGCGGAAACAAAACATGTCATACAACAGAAGCGTCGAGGCCTTCAAAGCAAACAAAACCAACTGTCAGAACCGAACCGGAAAAATGGGTCATTAGCCCTATATTCCCGAAACAGACAGTTGTCATCGGCCATGAAATCTCTGACCCCATTCGCACTCACTTAAAGCAGCTGCTAACGAAGAACATGGACATCTTCGCTTTTAAACCGTCAGACATGGTTGGGGTCCCGCGACACTTCACAGAGCACAAGCTCAACGTCTACAAAAACGTCGAGCCAGTCGCCCAGAAAAAGCGCAGCATGGGGCCAGAGAAAACAAAGGCGATGAATGAACATGTCATGGAACTCTTGAAGGCCGGTATCCTGCGCAAGAGCAAATATCAAACTTGGGTGGCAAACGCAGTTATGGTAGGAAAGTCCAATGGCACCTGGCGCATGTGTGTCGATTATAAATACCTAAACAAGGCTTGTCTAAAAGATTGTTACCCACTACCCGAAATCGACCTGAAAGTCGATTCCTTGGCACCTTACAGGTTCAAATGCTTCTTGGACGCTTATAAGGGCTATCATCAAATTCAGATGGCCAAAGAAGACGAAGATAATACAGCATTCCGCACAGACATGGGCACCTTCTGCTACACCAAGATGTCGTTTGGGCTAAAGAACGCAGGGGCAACATATCAACGCTTAATGGATGCCGCATTTGTAAAACAAATCGGTGTAAATTTGGAAGTGTACGTCGATGACCTGGTGATAAAAAGCAGAGAAGAGGACCAGATGTTACTTGATATCCAGAAAACCTTTGATCAGTTGCGCAGTGTGCGAATGAAGCTTAACCCGGGAAAATGTTCCTTTGGGATGGAAGAGGGAAAGTTCCTCGGAGTCGTCGTAACAAAAGACGGTTTCCGTCCCAACCCAGATAAAGTTCAAGCAATCGAGCGAATGCCGTCCCCATCTTCAGTCAAAGAAGTGCAAACTCTGATGGGACGACTTGTAGCTTTGAACAGGTTTCTGTCAAACTACGCGTCTAAATCTTTCCCCAACGTGGACACGCTAAAAAATTTCCTGAAGAAATCAAACTTCAACTGGACAGAAGAGGTGGAAGCCGCGTTTCAAGACATGAAGAAGTGTTTGAGCAACCTGCCAACACTCACTGCTCCGCTACCAAAAGAACCACTCACCCTATACCTATCCGTCACCGATAAGGCAGTGAGTGCAGTGCTCATGGTCGATCGAAAAGGGGTACAAACCCCAATATATTATGTCAGCCGTATGCTGCTTGACGCGGAAACCCGCTACTCAACAATGGAAAAGCTGGTTCTCGCGTTAGTTCATGCTTCAAGAAGACTGCGCAGATATTTTCAAGGGCATCCGATCAATGTCCTCATAGTTTTCCGCATCAACGACATCTTGCGCAAACCGGAACTTTCCGGACGTTTGGCAAAATGGGCAATAGAACTAGGTGAGCATTTAATCTCATACAAAGCAAGACCTTCCTTCAAGGGACAAATCCTTGCAGATTTCATAGCGGAAGTCCCAGCAGACAAAGTTGAAGAATGTGCAAATGAAGCATCATCAAAGTCAACTCCGCCCGATGAGACTCAAATATGGAAGCTATTCACCGACGGCGCTTGCAATGACGAAGGGGCCGGCGCAGGCCTACGCCTGATAACCCCGGAAGGGAAAGAATACACCTATGCAATTCGGCTTGACATCCAAACAACCAACAACGAAGCAGAATATGAAGCATTGATCGCAGGCCTATGCATTGCCAAAAAGATGGGCGCTCAACACATCGAAGCCCATGTTGATTCGATGTTGGTCGCCAATCACATCGATAGCTCCTATGAAGCCAGAGAGCCGTCCATGATCCTATACTTGCAGCATACCAAGGAGTTGATGAATAGTTTCCTCCACTGCAAAGTAACTCACGAGCACAGAAGCCAGAACAAGCCAGCAGACGCTTTAAGTAAAATGGCATCAACCGCATTTGATCACATGGCGAAAGACGTACGAGTCGAGGTATTGGCCAAACCATCTGTCCCGTCAAAACAAGTAAACGTGATTCAGACGGGAAAAGAATCTTGGATCACCCCGATAATGGCCTTTCTAACTAAAGGCATCCTCCCATCGAACAAAGCGGAAGCAAGGAAGCTACAACACAAAGCCTTGCATTATGAAGTCAATGATGGCATCTTATACCGGTGGTCTTATCTTGGACCATTACTCAGATGTGTAGATTCCGCAGAGGCCACATATTTAATAAAAGATATTCACGAAGGCACATGCGGATTACACGCAGGTCCTCGAATGGTCGTGGCCAAACTTATGAACGATGGATACTTTTGGCCTGGAATGCACCTCGACGCAGTAAGAGAGCTGCGCAAATGTGATGCATGCCAGCGGCATGCGCCCGGTACACTTAGACCAAAGAACAACTTGATACCAGTTACCGCAACATGGCCATTCCAAAAATGGGCCATTGATCTCGTGGGACCTTTCCCCACGGCGCCAGGCAACGTCAAATACCTAGTAGTCGCCATTAACTACTTCACTAAATGGGTGGAAGCAAAGACGTTAGCCACAATTGACGGAAGCAACATCATGAAATTTATATGGGAATTTATCATTTGCAGATTTGGTCTACCACTGGAAGTTGTAAGCGACAATGGAACGCAATTTGCGGACCAACACTTACAAGAATGGCTCTCTTCAATGAAAATCAAACAGATATTCACTTCCGTAGCGCATCCTCAAGGCAATGGCCAGGTCGAGCGCGCAAACAGAAGTATCGTCGAAGGCATTAAAACACGCCTGGGAATGAGACGCAGCGGGTGGGTAGATGAATTACCCCATGTCCTTTGGGCTCACCGCACGCTTTCCAAAACAAGCACTGGGGAAACACCGTTCAGCCTAACACATGGAACTGAAGCGGTTATCCCAACAGAAGTCACAAACCCGTCCCCAAGAGTTTTGCTCGCGCAAACAACTGACAATGATAAATAGTTAAGAATGAATCTAGACTTTCTAGATGAATGCCGAGATTTGGCCGGTGTCCGAGAAGCCTCATACAAGGGACAGCTAGAAAAATACTACAATGCGCGAGTCAAAGAACAAGCTTTCCGCGTTGGCGATTTCGTTTTCCGCAATAATGAAGCTTCAAATGTGGAAAAACCAGGGAAGCTTGCTCCAACTTGGGAAGGACCTTACAAAATCCAAGGGGTATTGGGAAAAGGAGCATATGCTCTAGAACGACTAGATGGTTCGCCATTACCACGTACTTGGAATGCAGCTCAACTACGTATATGCTACACGTAATCTGTTTCATGATTTTGTAATAAGGACTTTATGTCCAACTTCATTTATATTACAAAAAGCATTTATCATACAAACCATTGATCAACAGTACAATCTACATACCTAATACGTAGATTACTGATACATATACAAAAAAGGGGGTCAACCAAAAAAAAAAAACAAAAAAAAAAAACAAATTACACCCCATAGACATGATGATTCAACAGCAATTTCAAAAAGACTTTACTTATACACATAAGGGCTTCAACATACTGGAAAGACACCTTAACCCCTAACCTTCCTGGTTTTAGCCTTCTTCACATCCCCTAGCTCTGATAACTTCTTCATTTTCAATGGTTTCCCATCAGAAGTACCCTGATCATCCAAGTTATCAGGACGCATGTCTTCTTGGGACAACAGATGTTCACAATATTCTGCCAGACGATCAAGAGCGTCAGTTGAAGACTGATCACAACTAGGATGCTGAGATAGCCCCACCATCCCCTGCATTGCTAACCTCTCCATGACACCAAGGTTGTTGTTGGGGGAGTTAGTCGCCATTTTTCAGAGAGAATGGTGTAAGTTTTTAAAACAAGAGAATAATGGAGAAGATGAAAGCTATACTTACTATATATAGAAGAGAGAGGTTATGGCCATTAATTACTATTAATGGTAACCACTCAATTACCCTAGGGAAGTGTGACAGTCGCCCTGACAATCGCCGACACAACTTTCACATCAATCAGGAGGTAGTCTGAAAGGCCCTGGTGTCAGGAAGTAAAGATGACATCATCAAATGATTAGCATACAACCAAAGGACACGTTGCATTAAGTTCTACAGTAATAAAATGTTCATCAGAAACATTACATGCAAAGATAAGGAAACAAATATATTATTCATCTAAGGTTCAAATACTGAGATATATCCTCAGCATTAGCACCGTCTACATGTTTGTCACCGGCTGCGGATGACGTTCTGGCCCCACCATCAGTAGCCACTACTTTGGCCTTCTCTTCTCTTTGCGCTTTTTCAGCAAGCTCCGCACCAAGGCGACCAGATTTGATAAAATAGTTGCGCAATTCACCCGCGGGATCATCAGTCTTCACACAAGCCTCCAACAGGTCGAATACTTCGAACTTCAGATGCTCATAATCATCATAGGCCTTCAGCAAATCATCATCGTACGACTCATTCTCGTACGGACCGGCCTCCTTCTCCTTGCCATCTGCATGGTGGCAAAAGCCTTCGCAGAAACCAAGTTTTAACCCCTGCTTCACGGAGGAGCTGGAAATGCGGGCAATTACCTCTGTCAGCGCGGGATCATTCTAAACACGCTTAAATATCTACACAACAGAAAATATCACATCAAAAGTTGAATAAGTTAGTAACCAGTTATGTAAAAGAGGGATTTATAGCTTACTCCAGCGACTCCATCGCTCATCAACCACGCTATCCTCTCATTAACAGCAACAGCCATGTCAGTGGCTTGTTCAAACAAAGCCTGCACTTTGTCCAACTCCATTTTCGCTTGTGTACAAGAAGACTCCGCCAAAGCTTTTTATTCCTGGTACTTGGAATTCTATAATACTAAATCTTTTATCTTGGCCTCCACATCAGACAACGAAGTGGTCGCCTTAAGAAGCTCATCATGCTGAGCATTGTATTTCTGGATAGTATCGGCAAGTTCCGCCTGCTTCTCCCCATAAGATTTCTGGCTTTGCTCCACCTCTTTCTTCAAACGAGCATTCTCAAGCTTCAAATCTTTAATAGTGGATCGCAACAGCTCAGTTTCCTGATTGGTCCTCTTATAAGCAACGGACCAAGCCTGGGAGGCTTCAGCTTTATCCTTCTTTACCTTCTCCATCTCTTCAACAGCATCACGGGCCACCTTCTTGTGATACTCAATCTCTGACTGGATCTCATGACGAGCGCATTGAAATTCTTCTTCGCGCCCCAGCAAACTGGCTTCTGAGTCCTTCAAATTTTGATAATCCCGCTGGAACTCGTTTTCACGCCTAATGAGAGATCCAAGGCCGCTCATACCCAATGAGAGATTCATCGCCATGTCAATAAACAAAGAACGTCGATCAACACTATCTTGATAATCGCGCTCGGCAGGAGGAACATATAGCATGACAAACTCTTGCGTATCAAGCGCATTTGTAAATCGAGTTGTGTCAAGAATGTCCCAGCGCGGCTGATATGTTCTCGGCGAATCAGCTTGACGTGATGAATGCATTCTTCGCCGGTGACCGGACTGACCGGAATCACCACCAACATTGGCAAAAGCATAAGTATAGACCACAGTAGAGTCCACTACTGTGCGCTTGAAGCTAGAAGGGTTCTCGCCAACAACTTCATCTCCCTTCCCTTTCTCCAGCGCAACCTCAAACCCCTGCGATGAACTTGGCTCGTGCACTTGCTTTAATGATGAATCAGGGCAATCAATAGTCAAATTTGGAGTTTCTGTTTCATCCACGTTCTTTCCAACATCCTTCTCCACATCAATCACCAAGTCATCTGGGGTGAGCTCAACCTGTGGTGTCACATTCTCCTCTACAACCACCTCAGTTGTATCCGTTGTCATATCCGTGGTCACACCAACATTTTCAACAGGATGGTCAGACGGAGACACCTTCTCCAACACTATAGTGGGTTGCTTCTTCCGAGATTCTGCAAAAGGATGTTGCCCTACATAAAATGCTATTCACAATATTTCAACATATTTATTACTAAACACGCAATAAGAGAAACAAAAATATAAATACCAGACAGGTGCCTCAACGTCTTCATTGGAAGATTCTCGCGCACTGGCGGAGGCTTCACAGGAATCTCGAGCTTATCACTCGTTGGCCAAGACAATGGCTTGAAAACATTAATCAGAACCACCGTAATAGGCTCTGGGCGAGGCATACTGCCCGAAGCTCCCGAAGAATGAGGGATCTGAGTTTGTTTCTGATTCAACTCGGCAACCCTCCACTGGTATAACTCTTCGGTAACATTCTCCAACTGACGGACAGGAGATGAGCGTCTAGCGCGTTTATGCTCTAACTCCGAGTCTGACTCGGTCAATTCTTCATCTACCTCCTCAACGATAATTGGAATAGCCGGCGGCTTGGTTTTCTTACTTGCTATGGCACGCTTCCTAGATGTACCCGTGCCTGGCGCGGAAATTACATCTGTATAACATTAAACTATGCGTGAGGAGTAAATTCAGGAGTTATAAGGACTAACCAACGGATTTCTTGCGCTCCAAAGTAACTTCCTCAACATCAATTACGGCCTTTCTGCGGAGTTGTATACCCGCACCTACCACGAAGAATGCGCTAAATCAGTACGCAGGATGCGTACCTACTGCGCTTCCTTCGCGCACAAAAGAAACTTATCAATAATAAAAGAAATGGACAGGATTCATAACCTGTTTTGACATATTGCTTCGGAGGATCAACAAGATTGGGAAACAGAAAATTCCTACAAACTCTCTCAGAAAACCGTTGCGCACCCACGACGGTTGGAGTGTACAGCACCTTTGCGTCACCACGCTTGGCAAACAATTCAAACAGAGTAACATCTGGACACAGAGGAAAAACATAAACACTAATATAAGAAAGGATATAAACAACAAACCACGAATGATCTTATTACCTTTTGGAGGATTTGGATCATGGCCCTCAGGGCAGATAAGACTAATCCCCAACAAGTTCAAAACACTCTCTGGACATTCGTCCATCATCAAGGGAGTAGCATGATCACAGAGTGACCTATACCAATCTTGCTCTTTAAATCCCGCCATTGGAGGGAATTTAGCAATCTTCTCCTTTAGACCTACCATCATCCATTGAAAGGGAGCAGGAATAACACCATGATTGATATAGAAAAACTTATCTTTCCACTCATACATGGACTTCATGTTCTCCGATACAAGTTGCTTCACTTTCCGGCGAATGCCTAAGCTATACCAACCGCTACCACCACGGGCTGCTTCAAGAACATAAAATACATTCAGCCTCTCAAACGTAGCTTCAATTTCCAAAGCTCTGGAAGTGGCCTCAAAATGAAGCAGACGGCACCACCCATAAGGGGTCAATTGTGTAGGATGAATGCCATATTTCAACAAAGCATCCACCACAAATTTGGTACCTGGTAGACGGAAACAGCATTTAGAAAAAGCTGCTACATACAAGGCTATCTTGCCAGGAGCAGTGGCGGACCCAGGATTTTTCGTCACTGGGGTCCCCATTTTTCGGTGTTCAGATTTTTCCAACGAAATAGAGTTTTCGGCCCGGTTACCGTTCGGGCCGGGGCGGGGTGGCAACTAGTAAACATGTCTCGCGCATTGAGGCGGTACACAAATATATAAGCCGTGTGCGTTCTGAACAACATATAACTATATAAGTCTTTTTTTAAGCCTTACTAATATATATATATATATATATATATATATATATATATATATATATATGTACACTACGCTTAATATGAATTAGAAATGTGTTTTTATTTAAAAAATTATAATAGAACAATATATTAATAGATTAAGTTTAGATCCCTTATGTTTTTTTAATAAATACATTATTATTTATGAATATTAGTAATAATGTAATACTATGAATATTAATGTAACAACAATGAATACCACCAATTGTAGATAATTCACATTAACCCCCAATCTTAAACACCTAAATGCATGCAAACAGAAACTAAATTCCAGACACTCAAACGTCAAACCTTCACGTTAGTTCCCAAATACCATAAAATTCGTGGATTATGTTTTAATTGTTATGGCCAAATATTTGTTGTTTCCCCAAAGACTTTATAACTAGGAATCACACGGGAAACAAAAAACCAAAAAAAGAGAGTAGCAAACATCGAACTCGAGACCTCCTCATTAACATATAAGGGAAATTACCACTACACCATCTTTCATCTTGATATTATGGTGTCCATTTTAATTTTTTTATGGGGTCCTTACAAAAATTGATATACCGGCTCTACAACATTTTAAAAAAAGATTGGTGTCCGCGGACCCCGACCCACTATACGTGGGTCCGCCCCTGGCCAGGAGGTGCTTTTAAAGCAGTCTTCCCTTCGGCCGGAAGCTCTGGCTCCCATTCAGGCAAGATGCCATATTGATCAAGGAAAGTCAAATATGAGGGTTTATCCCACTTAATAGTGGTAGCCTCTATACTTTTTGATGATTCTTTTCCTAGATCTTTGATAGAATCTGACGTCTTACTAGACTCTTGAACATCTTGTGATTCTTGAGACATGGTTAAAGAAATAATGGTGTTGGGGAAGCAGAGACGTTGAAGAAGGATTCAAATTTTGAAATAGTTGGAAATGGGAAAAGCCATAATTAAAATTCAATATATAGGCTTTGCAATTAATACGGCTGACGTCATGCTCAGAGGAATGGACAGGTTTTTCGGGGATGAGTCTAATAGGGAAGCGACACGTGTACACCTGAAGACAAACAGACGTCACACGCGCCCCACGCGCCCACTTGCCTGACAACCGCCGCTCAACGTGCCTGCACACGTCTTAAACTGCAACCAGTCACGTCAGGCCCACTCGCCATATGGGCCACTAGTTTCGCAGATCATGGAGAACTGCCACGTGTCCATATCAAACTCTTGACGTGTCCCACAGATGCGGAATTTTGACGTAAATTCCTACCACCCGTTCTCCGCACAAAATTCTCTGCAACCAAAAAACATTCAACAACCGCATATGCGCAAATTACAATGAAGGGCAAGCTCTCATTAACAACACACATCTTATAAGTCCAGCGCCCCTCACATCTTATCATAACTTCTTAGATAAGAGGCACACTGGACTGGGGGGACTTGATGGGATTGGTAACTTATTCATTTTCAGTAAAGGACAAATTCATTAAACAGAATTACCATATATTGATTAAATCAAAGGTTATATATTATACACAAACTAGAACCCTAGATACTTTAGACTTTGTAGACTTTTCCTTATTAGTACTCTTATACATTATAGGTTGGGTTCTTCGGAATTCCCATTACTTAGCTCACGACCGCTTAAGTTGGATTTCGATCGCTTTCGCAAACTGTGAGTATATCTTTCCCCTTTTTACCGTTTTACTACTTTGGGGTGACTCATGTACTTATATATTAATCAAGTTTCAATTTCTTATACTTAATGCAATTCCCATGTGTGTTTGCTTTATGATAATTGGTGTGTCTATGACTTGTCAAAATCATTAACCGCTGGGCGGCCTAGCTTTTCAATGAATAGTACTATGGTATACCCCCTTGAGACTCTGTTGAGAGAATCTTGGTCATTGTCTTGTTAATTCATTATTCAGTTGGTTAGTCATGTGTTAGTCATTATTCTCAGGTTTGGTTTTGAACGGATATTACTTATTACATAATTGCAAATGGTACCGCACATGAATTGCTAAACACTTTTCCTACTATATTTAATCAAACAGGGTATGCTCACCAATACAATTTTTGTATTGACCAAATTATTTTGTACATGTTTCAGGTTGTTTTGAGATGCATCCTTTAAGCTTTCGGATTTATATTTAGATTTTGATTCATTGTATTTCAATTTAGTTGGCAGTTAGAATCGTTGTATTTCATTTCAATGTAATAAATTATTTAATCAATGTATTCAAATTTACACTTTAGTCCATGAGCTATTGAACAATCGTCACTACGTGACACCTCGATGTTTCCGTCATCGGTTGGGGTGTTACAGATTGTTATCAGAGCCATGGTTATAGGGAATTAGGTTATTAGAATGCCTTTTAGCATAGTCTATAACTAAGCTTATTTTCACGAGTCCTTTCGTGTACATTTCTCTTATTTCTTATATTTTCTTTCAAGATATTTTTGTTATGATTATTTCTCGTTATTCTTTCGATATTTTGCTTGGCGAAAAAGACACTCGTATTTCATAAACGAAACGATATCATCAAGATTAGGAGTGGTATCCATACCTTGGTGATTAGTTTCACTCCTCGATAGGTTATTTATCTTAGGAATATATCTTGAGATAGGAGTGACATCCACACCTCAAAGAGTATTTCCTTCAAAAAGGAACTTAACCACTAAGCAGGGAGTGATAACCTTAACTTAGTGATTGGTTTCATTCCACAATCATTTTCAATTTTGAAACACATCTTTGAGTTAGGAGTGAAATCCACATCTCAATGATCTATTTCTACAACTCGTTGATTATGAATTTTCTTAAAATATTGGTAATCTATTACATACGTTAATTTTATCATTCACGTCATTTTACATCCTGGTCTTTTAAAACACATTCGATTTACACATACTTCATGAAATGGTTTCATTTTGCATTTTACAAACTTGTATTGCATATTTTAAAGACCAAATGTAAATCTTTTGTTTTCATATGACGTATCCAATATATTTTCGGGAGAAATTTACAACTAATAATATACCTTATAACATTTTTTTTAAAACTCGACTTTTCGTAAACACATGAAAATGTGTAATTACGAAAATTTTGCAAATGGACCTGTTTTGAACCTAAAACACACTTCGATTTCTAAAAAAATTTATTCTCATGCATCACTACTATTCTTTCAATAATATCACAAAGTCGAGTAAACTGCGAAAATTTACCTTTTACACTTATACTCCTCCGGTTGCAAAACTTTTGGTTTAACAAAACAATGGACATATCTTTTTATCAGAATGTTGCTAAATGTCTTTTATAGTATAACGCATATATGTAAAATTACTAGATTTTAACTCACATGCCAGTAGGCTATACACCCGTTCTGTGCACATTCATTTGCCGTAAATTTCATTATTTTATTCTTGCACCATTTTTATTCATAGTTATTTCTAACACGTTACTTGTGACTATTTTCACATTGACTATTTGCATTAATTCAACTCGTTTACTTTCATTTTGTGCAATTGTGCGATTTACTCGATTTATGTTATACTATTCTTTCAGTCGGAATTTTATGCTATACTTATATACTTACTTGAACGCATATTTGGTATGCATATTTTCTTTCCTGTTTTGAGCAAAACCCTGTTATACTTTACATTATTTTGTTCATCATCAAGGTCAGTGAACATACTAATTGATAACTCGTATGAGATTTAAGCCAGTGCCCACGTACGACTCGGACTAGAGTATTTCTTCAATCTGAGGGGAACGGTGTAAACCTCAGAGTCTATCAATACGGGTGTTTAGAGCCAACGATGTGAACAAAAGTTACCAGTTAAGGGTGAACCCGAAAGGGGAGAACCTCTAACCATGTCTTATACTTACATGTTATTCTCATTACGGATAAAGGGAAAACCCGAAAGGGAAGGACCTCTAACCATATCATGATTGAACATTATTTCATTACAGTAGCTTTTACATACTGGTTGCACGCATTTGTTCCTGGTATTATTTATGTTAGGGTTATGGAAAAGTATAACACCCTAGTGTAAGGTAAATCGATGATTACGGTCCGGAACGCAATCATGGGTTTACAGGTACACGAGGGTGGTGTGTAATTCTATTTTAGCTATTGGTAGACGATCAGTACGAGTCCAAAGTATCGAGAGTGTGGTGGGTCAGCCGCGGTACACCCTATATATAAGCATAAACGATACTGCGGGAGCGGACTAGGAGTTTGACTAAGAACCTACCCATTACTACTTCTTCATTAGATAGTTGACTAATAGCTAGTAATTTCGATAAGAACGTTCTTACACGAGCTTCAATACGTCTTCTTAGAGTTCTTCTCTTGACCACCCGCACAAAAAACACGAACCTTGTATACTCTTACACACTCGATTATTTGGATACTTGCTGCATACTCTAATAACATTTAGTCAGAAAACTTTTCTAAAGTAGGAGAGACTGCTCATTAGTACCTCAGTTCCTCACCAGTTACACATTCCCAAAGCCTTTTCCATTTAAACTCTTAGCTTTCTAACTTTGAGTTAACTGTCAAAGATTTTGAAGCTTTTGCTTTGAATATTAAACCACTACTTTAATTTTTGTTAAATGATAATTGATGCAAATTTTAACACCTACTTGGCTTTTACAACGCATTTTGTATCATAGTAACCTCCACATGAAGGAAATTTCGAGACGAAATTTTCTAAAGTAGGGGAGACTATGACATCCGTCACCCTCGTCTTTCATCTGAATTACAATAATAGTCCTTCAAAAAAAATTTCCATTATAGTCCCTGTAAGCTCGTCGTTTTCAAATTTAATTTTAGAGCGAAAAAAAAAATTATTATCATTTATATTTATTATGGATCGGGTATAAGTTTTAATCAAATACGTATCTTGAAACGTCTACGCAATGGATTTTATAAAAATCCAAATTTTATAAAGTTGTGTCAACATAACTAAATTTTATCTTATGTTTAAATTAAATATTTTATGAATAAATTTAAAATACTATTACTTAAAAATAAAAATGAAATGAAACGGTCCTTTCTTTTGCCAAACAATATGAATGTTAGCAACTATAGAGTTTCAATAATTCAAGGATGTTTCAATATGGTTTTGAAGGATATTTAAAAACTCATTAAATTGGAGCATATGACCCACAAATTCAATTAAACCATTCATGATTTCATTGATTGCTTTTATTATAAATAAATAAATAATGTAACACCCAAATGGAAGAGGTTCATCTTCAACCTCATCCTCTCCATGAACTTATGGTGCCAATCAAGGGAATTCTATGTTAAACCCATGGCAAACACTTACATGTTCTTGCTTTTCTGACCAACTCCAACCGAAACGCCGATGCGCGATCGCTACCACCCGTTGCGTACCCTGCTTCGACCAACATGGAACGCGACATCGCTACAATCACCCTCGAATAAGTAACAACCCTAAGCTTACTTGTTTTTATCAATGCACAATAACGTAACCTTGATGCTCTTAGTCAAAGAAAAATAATATAATTTTGGTACAACAATTTCTAATCAACTAAACTACTGAACTACAAGATGGAATAATCCTTGTGGTTTAATTTATTTCAACATTATGGGTCATATGCATTATGCTTCTTTAAATGCCTTACCAACGTCATACAATATATTACTCAAAACTTTACCCATCTTCGTTTTATATATGGACAACACTCTAACTGAAACTTTATAGATTTATTATTTTTTTTAGGCTACAAGGTATCTCCATTGTAATAACAAACTTTTATAGTATTTCTTAATTATACCACAATTTTTTGGATGATACTTTGACAAAATATTGTTGACTTTGCTTCTTTTTTTTAGCTAAATTAAACCCTTAGAACAAATATCATTTTTTTTTCTTGACTCTTATCTCTTAATTCATTTGCTTTGCCATGAACTCATAAGTCAGTAGTGGCTCATCCAAATCAAGGTTAAACCATTCTTTGAGCAAATTGTTTAACTCGTAAAATATCTTTCTTAAACTTATTAAAATATTTTGTTTCTCTAAATACTACAAATTTTGCAAATACATATGACATGTGGTTAGAAGTTAGGAAACTTATTTTGCTCTACAACTAGCTAACATAATTCAAAGGTCTTGATAAAAAGGTGATTCATAATTGAGGTAAATCATTATAATAATTACGGTCCAACAGTTTAGACTTGCTTTTATATGTATCGTTCCTATCTTTATTAAATGGTAAACCCATGATTCAAATCAAAATTTTATTTATAAACAAATTCTTTATAGACTTACGTTGATGAGATTTTAGATAAAGTAAATTACTCATATATTATCAAAAACTATGTACATTGAAAGTTGGTAACTTATTCATTTTCAGTAAAGGACAAATTCATTAAACAGAATTACCATATATTGATTAAATCAAAGGTTATATATTATACACAAACTAGAACACTATGAAACACCCCAACCGATGGCGGAATCATCGAGGTGTCACGTAGTGACGATTGTTCAAAAGCACATGGTACTTAAATGTAAATATTATTAAATGAAACCCAAAAATTGTCTTACAAGGAAATGGAAATACAAAGTCTTAAATGAAACATAAATAATGAAATAACTGCATAATAAAGCGCTAAAAGTTTCTTGATCAAACTGCACCTGAAACATGTACAAAAATAGGTTTGGTCAACATAAGAAATGTTGGTGAGCATTCCTAGTTTTGATATATATATAGTAGATTAAAAGTTATACAATTCAAGTGCAAGCTACAGTGCAAATATGTAAACCATGCATCAAACAAATGAGCGAAATCAACCCTGTGACTGTATAATGTACTGTATGAACTGTAGTGTACTTATCCAACAAGTGGATAATAACTTAACAATGGCCACGGATTCTCCGATGAAAAAGGGGGAGAATCAACCTAGGCGGGTTGTCAATCCAAATAGCGCTATCCAATGTTAAGGTCGGCTTGTACCATGTTAATGATTTCACTAAGTACAAATGTAATCCACATGTATTGTCTAAGCATAAAGCACGTTGTAAGCAATGCACATAGTACTAGAATTGTATTGTAAAAATGTAAACTTGTATTTGAAATTGTAATAGCGTACATGTAACACCCCAAAAATATATAAAAGCAAAAAGGGGGTAGGAATACTCACTGTTCACGTAGTAACTTGAAATTGGACTGGACAACGAAATATGAACTTGAGATTTCTCCCAAAAGATTAACCTAAAGTAATTGATAATGTGTGAGTGAAATAACTCTAGGATGCATGTATATCTAGGGCTTCGAATTGGGGATTACGTTTATTTGTGTTAATAAACAAATTGTTTATTAATTATGAGAAATTTAATAAATAAATAAATAAAAGTCTTTTTAATGAAATTTGAATTTAGGATATACACAATAAAGTGTTTGAAGTATAGAAATAATTTTTATAAAATTATTTCATTTAAAATAGATTTTTAAATCTATTTATTTATAAATAGTCATTATTTAACTTTAATATTTAAAAATACTAAAATTAAAGAATTCTTATTTTAAAAATCATATTTCTGTTCTAAATGATTAAAAATAATTTGTATAAAATTTTGGTGCAAAAATGATGAAAATTGGATTTGTTATGATTTAATTATGATTAAATCTAACAAAAATTGATTAAAAATATAAAATAAATGATTTTACTGAATTAAAAATTATTTCAGTAAAGTTTGACTTTAAATAAAGTCAGGATAAATTTTGGAGAAATTAATAAAATTGTTTTGATGTATAAATGGATTTTTATAAATCTAATAGATTAAAAATGATTTAATTATTATAAATATTAAATAAATGAATTTCTGAAAAATAAAAATTATAAATGATACTTTTATAACAGATTAAACAAATGTAATTTTTTTAGAATTTATAAAATAGTTTTGGTATTTTAAAAAGAATTTAAAAGATTTAAAAGGATTTAATATATATATATATATTTAATTGTTTGTTTTTAAAAAGAAAAGAAAAGAAAAAGAAACAAAAACCGGTCAGAGCCGGGACTCGAACCCGGGTGACCTCTGTTGTGGACCATGGTCACAACCACTTGGCCTAGGCCGGTGGTTGTGATGTTTCTGGGTTAAAAATAAATATATGCGCGATGTGAAAACTAGTTTATCCCCAAAACACACGTATAAACCCTAGATTCTGCAATAATGCAATTCACTCATCACTAGCCCAATTGATGTTAGGGCTTTTGATGAGTGAACGCCGGTGAATAAAACCCATCAAGAATATTAAGCTTACAGTGTGTAATCGTGTATAATTGACTGGTCAAAGACCAAAGTCAAACGTCGTGCAAGAAGGAAATCAACAGAGATGTTTAGAACAATTGGAGGTTTAGGAAGATGAGTGAGCGAGTTGTTAAGGTTCGTAGCACCTCTATTTATACTGAGGATCAAAGGTGAGTTCAATTGGAATGTTTGACCTACGATTAATACTATACGCGTTTATTGATTCAATTAGTCAACAATTGACGTGTAATGGACGTGTATACGAGTTGCAATAGGCCGATAATCACACTAATTTACCAAAAATGAATCAATTATTCGTTAATTGGACGGATTGATTAACAAGGCAACCCACAGTTGACTTTCCTTGTCAACTGTGAGGTTTTAAAGGTGTGTATTTATATAAAACGCGTCCGGGTTATAACAGATAAGATGGTCCAGCCCAGTTGGTTAAGTGTGTGTGTAGCTGTGGCTTTGGCGCGGGTTCAGACCCCGGCCAAAGCAGATAATTATTTTTATTTTTTTAAACAGCCTAAGGAAGATTGGGCCTTGGATGATGGGCCAGACATTTGGGGTTTGGGCTGGGCTTGGAGGCTGTTGGGCTTCATCAGGTGGGCCTCAACATTATTATTATTATTATTATTATATATGATTAAACAAACCCGAATTAAACGTTCCAGAATAATAGAAATGCCACGTTTATTGATTGCGGTAAAACATACAAATAATTATAAATACAATGAAAAGTGACGGATGTCACAGCATCCCCTACTTTTAGAAATTTCGTCCCGAAATTCCTTCAAGTGGTAGTCTCTGGAAAGAGGTGAGGATACTTAGACATCATTTGGTCCTCACGCTCCCAAGTAAACTCTGGGCCTCGTTTGGATTCCCAACGAACTTTTACAATAGGAATTCGGCTTCGCTTAAGTGTCTTGACATCTCGATCCATAATCTCCACAGGTTTCTCTATGAAGCGCATCGATTCGTCAATCTGGATATCCTCTAAAGGAACATGGAGGTTATCTTCAGCCAAACACTTCTTGAGATTAGAAACATGAAACGTTGGATGAACATTATTGAGCTCTGGTGGTAAGTCAAGCTTGTAAGCTACTTTCCCAACTCGTTCAAGGATTTTAAAAGGGCCTACGAATCGTGGTGCAAGTTTCCCTTTCTTTCCAAACCGAAATACACCCTTCCAAGGTGAAACCTTGAGAAGTACCATGTCCCCGACTTGTAATTCTAGAGGCTTGCGCCTTTGGTCGGCATAGCTCTTTTGTCTGCTTTGAGCAACTTGTAAGTTCTCACGAATGCGATGAATTTTGTCTGTCGTTTCTTGTATCAGTTCGGGACCGGTGATTTGTGTTTCACCAACCTCGCTCCAACACACAGGGGAACGACATTTGCGACCATAGAGTGCCTCAAATGGTGCCATGTTAATACTGGAATGGTAGCTGTTATTATACGAGAACTCAACCAAGGGTAGGTGCGTGTCCCAATTACCACCAAAGTCGATGATGCACGCTCGAAGCATATCTTCCAATGTTTGGATGGTTCGTTCAGTTTGGCCATCCGTCTGTGGGTGATAAGCCGTGCTAAGATTTAGTTGTGTACCAAGTGCGGACTGAAATGTCTGCCAAAAGCGAGAAGTAAACCAGCTATCACGATCGGAAATAATGTCTAGAGGAATACCATGACGGCTGACAATCTCACTGATGTAAATCTTAGCCAGTTTCTCAGCTGTGTAGGTCTCTCGAATGGGTAGGAAGTGAGCAGATTTGGTCAAACGATCGACAATAACCCAGATACTGTCATGCCCGCGAGTGGTGCGTGGAAGCTTCGTGATGAAGTCCATAGCAATGTTCTCCCACTTCCATACTGGTATTTCTGGTTGCACAAGTAAACCAGATGGACGTTGGTGCTCAGCTTTGACTTTAGAACAAGTAAGGCATTTAGCTACATAAAGAGCTATGTCCTTTTTCATACCGGGCCACCAATACAAAGTACGCAGATCCTGATACATCTTATCTGCACCAGGGTGAATGGAATAACGAGACTTATGGGACTCGTCCATGAGGAAGGTACGCAGGTTGTCACGATCAGGGATCCAAAGACGGTTCATGAAATAAAGTAAGCCATTTTTGGTTTCCAACTGATTTTCGGCTCCACACGACATTTCTTCGTACATGTTGCCCTCAGTGACAGAGACATGTTGGGCTTCAATAATGCGGAGTTTAATATCGGACTGGACCTGAGCACAATAAAGCTGGGCATGACCTTTACGACTAAGGGCATCGGCTACAACATTCGCCTTGCCAGGATGGTAGCGAATCTCGCAGTCGTAGTCGTTTAACAACTCGACCCATCGTCGTTGTCGTATATTCAGATCTTTCTGGTTGAAAATGTGTTGAAGACTCTTGTGATCAGTGAAGATCACACATTTTGTACCATATAAATAGTGACGCCAAATCTTAAGTGCGAAGACGACCGCTCCGAGCTCAAGATCATGGGTAGTGTAATTTTTCTCATGGTTTTTCAGTTGTCGTGATGCATATGCTATAACCTTGCCTCGTTGCATGAGAACACAACCAAGGCCTTGATTAGAGGCATCACAGTAAACCACGAAATCCTCACTGCCGTCCGGTAAGGTGAGAATTGGAGCATCACACAGTTTCTGCTTCAAAGTTTGGAATGCTTCTTCCTGACTGGGTCCCCATACATATGGTTTATCCTTATGGGTCAAGGAAGTGAGAGGTAAAGCAATCTTGGAAAAGTTGAGAATAAATCGACGATAATAACCCGCTAAGCCAAGAAAAGAGCGAACTTCCGTGGGAGACTTGGGTGTAATCCAATTCTTAACAGCCTCAATCTTAGCTGGATCCACGTGTATACCCTTTTCACTGATAATGTGTCCCAAAAATTGAACCTCTTTAAGCCAGAATTCACACTTGGAGAATTTGGCATACAGTTGTTCATTCTTCAAAAGACCCAAAATTTGTCTAAGGTGTTGCTCGTGGGCTGATTTGGTCTTAGAGTAAATGAGAATGTCATCGATGAAAACAATTACGAACTTATCCAAGAAGGGTTTGCACACGCGATTCATGAGATCCATGAAGACAACGGGTGCATTCGTTAGCCCAAAAGGCATAACCATAAACTCGTAATGCCCATAAC
The DNA here is from genome assembly GCA_028751855.1 of Ambrosia trifida. Taxonomy (NCBI): domain Eukaryota; kingdom Viridiplantae; phylum Streptophyta; class Magnoliopsida; order Asterales; family Asteraceae; genus Ambrosia; species Ambrosia trifida. The sequence goes on from CM054130.1 coordinate 40,762,280, forward strand.
GTGTACGGAAAGCTGTTTTTGGGATGTCGTCTTCATGGACTCGTAGCTGATGATATCCCGAACGAAGATCGATCTTTGAGAAACAAGTCGAACCTTGAAGTTGATCAAAGAGGTCATCAATGCGAGGTAAAGGGTACCGGTTTTTAATGGTGAGTTTATTCAACTCCCGGTAATCAATACACATACGGAAAGATCCATCCTTCTTCTTTACAAATAGGACTGGAGCTCCCCAAGGTGATGAACTGGGACGAATAAAACCCTTGTCGGCCAACTCTTGAAGTTGACTCGCAAGTTCTTGCATCTCGGAAGGTGCAAGGCGGTATGGAGATTTAGCAACAGGCGTAGCACCAGGTACAAGATCAATACGAAATTCGACAGGACGCACTGGTGGAAGTCCCGGTAAATCATCAGGAAAAACTTCGGGAAACTCACGGACAACAGGAACATCTTGAATACTTTTGTCTTTACCTTTCTTTTCCACAATATGGGCCAAGAAAGCTACGTATTTCTTGCGTAGATATTTCTGTGCTTGGGTGCAAGACATGAGTTTAAGACCACTGGATGGTTTCTCACCATAAACTCGTAAAAAGTCACCCGATGCGAGAGGAAACCGAATAAATTTCTCAAAGCAGACAACTTCGGCATGATGTTTAGAAAGCCAATCCATACCCACGATAACATCAAAACTTCCCAATTTCATGGGTATAAGATCAATGGTGAAGTCATGTTCGTTGAGGCTAAGAGTACAACCCAGAATGATAGAATCGATTGAGATAGGTTTACCATCTGCGACCTCGACTGTGAAAGGCGCTCCTAATCTAGAGCGAGTGTGAGATAATAGAGGTTCGAATGCTAATGACACAAAACTTTTATCCGCACCAGTATCAAATAAAATTGAAGCATAACGACCATCAAGTAAAAACGTACCATTCACCACGTCATTTGTTTCCTGAGCTTCTGTTGCATTGATGTTGAAAGCTCGACCACGAGCCACTGGGTTTGCTGCATGGTTTGCTGGGACAAGTGCTGGACATTGGTTTCTGAAGTGGTTCGGATCACCACAATTGAAGCAAGCTCGACCATATGCTATAGGTTGTGGGTTTTGGCGAGCTGGTTGAGGGTTAACAGGTTGTGCATTAATAGGTTGAGGTCGAAACGTAGATCGACATGTGGCAGCTACATGACCATACCTACCACAGGTGGTACAGTGGCGGCAAGGAAAATTTGCGGGGTGATGGTACTGACAGGTGGCACACTTGGGTAGATTTCCACTATAAACCTTCTTAACAGGAGGAGCCTGAACCATTGGAGCCTGTGCTATTGGAGCCTGAGTTACTGGGGCCACAACAGCATAGTTTCTAGCCCTGGCCTTCCGCTTCCTAGTGTTGGAACCGGTATTGTCTACAGCAACTCTTGATGATTCAGTAGTAGGGGTGGGGGTCTTCTCAGTTGATTTCTTGGTTCCTTTCCTAACCAAATTTCCCTTTTTGACGTGCTTGTCAGTCAAGGAGGCTGCAAGCTGAATGGCTTCTTCCACCGTAGTGGGTCTGCTTCCAGTGACTACATCTTGAATTAGGTCAGGCAGTCCCTCAATATACTTCTCGATTGCTCGAGAGACCGGGGTAACCATGTGTGGAACCAAAATACTGAGCTCATGATAACGAGTGTTGTATGCAAGATTTTCACCACTGTCCTGTTTCAACCCATGGAACTCTTCCTCTAGCTTCCTCATTTCATTCCTAGGGCAGAACTTGGCGATCATAAGTTCCTTGACCTCAGTCCAAGACAAGGATAGAGCAACATCAGCGCCCCGATTACGCTTCTCACCATTCCACCAGGTCAATGCCCCCTTTTGAAGGACACTGGTAGCATAGCGAACGCGGAGGTTATCAGGACACTCGCTGTTCACGAAGGTACTTTCCATACCTTCAAACCATTGGAGGAGGCCTGTAGCACCCTCCTCTCCAGTAAACTTCGTGGGATTGCATGAGTTGAAGTGTTTGAAGGTACACCGAGTTTGAGTTGCACCCTCAGTATTGGTACTGTTGCTGTTCTGAGTTAACTCACTAACAAGGTTCGGAATCACTGCAGCAATTTGCTCAGCGACAAGAGAAGCAAGGCGACGATCAGAACGTTGTCCAGAGGCACGAACAGTGCGTTGGCTAGCATCACGGAGCATACGGCGAGCAGACATCTACAAGACAGTCAATGAAAAGTTATGAGATTAATAAATGTAAGTGTAATATTGCATAAGAGTTATGATCACAAGATATTGTATGTGTAATAGAGGTATATCATTTGAAATATCTGTATAACATGTTTGGATTGCCCTTGTCTAGCTATAAAGCCCAACAAGAACGTTGACTTTTCAAAGGAATTGAGCCCAATGGTGATCAAAGAAGACATGCTTTAGCCTATAAGTGGACACTCACTCCAGGAATCCCCAGGTAAGCATAACAGGTCCGTAAATGGATTTATGCGCTATGCTTGCCTATGCCAGAAAACCCAGTGTACAGGCGTCCACCCTTCCAGATTGCACGTGTCCTTTTTCACACTCATTAAAGTTCAACAACTTTGAAGGAGCAAAATAAGAGTAGGCATTATGCCTAAGAGTGTCTTCATGAAAGGTACTGCTCCCGCTCCATGATGATGTAGTCTTTCCACTCCTTGTAGGACACCATCTCTATACGTCATGATGAAAGATGAGGAGAAAGGAGAAGAAAGGGAAAGATTGAGGAAGGAAAGTGAAGGGTAATGAGAATTTGGAAGTGTTGTACCTGAAAGTTGAAATTCGGTTATAGTCTAGGCTAAGAGGCATTCTAATAACCTAATTCCCTATAACCATGGCTCTGATACCAATCTGAAACACCCCAACCGATGGCGGAATCATCGAGGTGTCACGTAGTGACGATTGTTCAAAAGCACATGGTACTTAAATGTAAATATTATTAAATGAAACCCAAAAATTGTCTTACAAGGAAATGGAAATACAAAGTCTTAAATGAAACATAAATAATGAAATAACTGCATAATAAAGCGCTAAAAGTTTCTTGATCAAACTGCACCTGAAACATGTACAAAAATAGGTTTGGTCAACATAAGAAATGTTGGTGAGCATTCCTAGTTTTGATATATATATAGTAGATTAAAAGTTATACAATTCAAGTGCAAGCTACAGTGCAAATATGTAAACCATGCATCAAACAAATGAGCGAAATCAACCCTGTGACTGTATAATGTACTGTATGAACTGTAGTGTACTTATCCAACAAGTGGATAATAACTTAACAATGGCCACGGATTCTCCGATGAAAAAGGGGGAGAATCAACCTAGGCGGGTTGTCAATCCAAATAGCGCTATCCAATGTTAAGGTCGGCTTGTACCATGTTAATGATTTCACTAAGTACAAATGTAATCCACATGTATTGTCTAAGCATAAAGCACGTTGTAAGCAATGCACATAGTACTAGAATTGTATTGTAAAAATGTAAACTTGTATTTGAAATTGTAATAGCGTACATGTAACACCCCAAAAATATATAAAAGCAAAAAGGGGGTAGGAATACTCACTGTTCACGTAGTAACTTGAAATTGGACTGGACAACGAAATATGAACTTGAGATTTCTCCCAAAAGATTAACCTAAAGTAATTGATAATGTGTGAGTGAACTAACTCTAGGATGCATGTATATCTAGGGCTTCGAATTGGGGATTACGTTTATTTGTGTTAATAAACAAATTGTTTATTAATTATGAGAAATTTAATAAATAAATAAATAAAAGTCTTTTTAATGAAATTTGAATTTAGGATATACACAATAAAGTGTTTGAAGTATAGAAATAATTTTTATAAAATTATTTCATTTAAAATAGATTTTTAAATCTATTTATTTATAAATAGTCATTATTTAACTTTAATATTTAAAAATACTAAAATTAAAGAATTCTTATTTTAAAAATCATATTTCTGTTCTAAATGATTAAAAATAATTTGTATAAAATTTTGGTGCAAAAATGATGAAAATTGGATTTGTTATGATTTAATTATGATTAAATCTAACAAAAATTGATTAAAAATATAAAATAAATGATTTTACTGAATTAAAAATTATTTCAGTAAAGTTTGACTTTAAATAAAGTCAGGATAAATTTTGGAGAAATTAATAAAATTGTTTTGATGTATAAATGGATTTTTATAAATCTAATAGATTAAAAATGATTTAATTATTATAAATATTAAATAAATGAATTTCTGAAAAATAAAAATTATAAATGATACTTTTATAACAGATTAAACAAATGTAATTTTTTTAGAATTTATAAAATAGTTTTGGTATTTTAAAAAGAATTTAAAAGATTTAAAAGGATTTAATATATATATATATATTTAATTGTTTGTTTTTAAAAAGAAAAGAAAAGAAAAAGAAACAAAAACCGGTCAGAGCCGGGACTCGAACCCGGGTGACCTCTGTTGTGGACCATGGTCACAACCACTTGGCCTAGGCCGGTGGTTGTGATGTTTCTGGGTTAAAAATAAATATATGCGCGATGTGAAAACTAGTTTATCCCCAAAACACACGTATAAACCCTAGATTCTGCAATAATGCAATTCACTCATCACTAGCCCAATTGATGTTAGGGCTTTTGATGAGTGAACGCCGGTGAATAAAACCCATCAAGAATATTAAGCTTACAGTGTGTAATCGTGTATAATTGACTGGTCAAAGACCAAAGTCAAACGTCGTGCAAGAAGGAAATCAACAGAGATGTTTAGAACAATTGGAGGTTTAGGAAGATGAGTGAGCGAGTTGTTAAGGTTCGTAGCACCTCTATTTATACTGAGGATCAAAGGTGAGTTCAATTGGAATGTTTGACCTACGATTAATACTATACGCGTTTATTGATTCAATTAGTCAACAATTGACGTGTAATGGACGTGTATACGAGTTGCAATAGGCCGATAATCACACTAATTTACCAAAAATGAATCAATTATTCGTTAATTGGACGGATTGATTAACAAGGCAACCCACAGTTGACTTTCCTTGTCAACTGTGAGGTTTTAAAGGTGTGTATTTATATAAAACGCGTCCGGGTTATAACAGATAAGATGGTCCAGCCCAGTTGGTTAAGTGTGTGTGTAGCTGTGGCTTTGGCGCGGGTTCGAACCCCGGCCAAAGCAGATAATTATTTTTATTTTTTTAAACAGCCTAAGGAAGATTGGGCCTTGGATGATGGGCCAGACATTTGGGGTTTGGGCTGGGCTTGGAGGCTGTTGGGCTTCATCAGGTGGGCCTCAACATTATTATTATTATTATTATATATGATTAAACGAACCCGAATTAAACGTTCCAGAATAATAGAAATGCCACGTTTATTGATTGCGGTAAAACATACAAATAATTATAAATACAATGAAAAGTGACGGATGTCACACCCTAGATACTTTAGACTTTGTAGACTTTTCCTTATTAGTACTCTTATACATTATAGGTTGGGTTCTTCGGAATTCCCATTACTTAGCTCACGACCGCTTAAGTTGGATTTCGATCGCTTTCGCAAACTGTGAGTATATCTTTCCCCTTTTTACCGTTTTACTACTTTGGGGTGACTCATGTACTTATATATTAATCAAGTTTCAATTTCTTATACTTAATGCAATTCTCATGTGTGTTTGCTTTATGATAATTGGTGTGTCTATAACTTGTCAAAATCATTAACCGCTGGGCGGCCTAGCTTTTCAATGAATAGTACTATGGTATACCCCCTTGAGACTCTGTTGAGAGAATCTTGGTCATTGTCTTGTTAATTCATTATTCAGTTGGTTAGTCATGTGTTAGTCATTATTCTCAGGTTTGGTTTTGAACGGATATTACTTATTACATAATTGCAAATGGTACCGCACATGAATTGCTAAACACTTTTCCTACTATATTTAATCAAACAGGGTATGCTCACCAATACAATTTTTGTATTGACCAAATTATTTTGTACATGTTTCAGGTTGTTTTGAGATGCATCCTTTAAGCTTTCGGATTTATATTTAGATTTTGATTCATTGTATTTCAATTTAGTTGGCAGTTAGAATCGTTGTATTTCATTTCAATGTAATAAATTATTTAATCAATGTATTCAAATTTACACTTTAGTCCATGAGCTATTGAACAATCGTCACTACGTGACACCTCGATGTTTCCGCCATCGGTTGGGGTGTTACAAAAGGCCATGTGTTTCAACAAAGATCCGATTTTTAAAACTAAAGTAGTGAATACATGTGCACCTTCACATAACTTGATATCTATATAAGAGAAATACACAACTTTGGTTTAATGTCATACACCCATATGCTCGTAACTCCACAAACTCCCACACACGAGCAAATGGAAGCCAAGATAATCGGTCACTAGCCAAGAATTTGGAAACATGTTATATTATAAGTTTTCGACTATAAAATGTGTTAATACTATCATTTGACATTATAAGATATAAACATGTGTTAAAACATTCGTTTTTCCATGAAACAACCACACGTGTTAATTTTGGGAATATTCTACACCCATGATGACATGCGGGGACCATTTTATTAACAACGGATGCGTTTTTACTATAAAACACCCGTAATTCACGAAACCATACATTTTACAAAGTACACATGAAACATGTAACAGACACAAGGGTCCACAGGTCGGGTGAATAACTTGTATGGTAAACAACAAGAACGTACAACTTACTATGTCCTTGATAATCATAGGGCACTTATTGTTGGGACAGTAGTTACCTCACTTCTCTGCTTTACTAGACCACACAACCAATCACTAGGTGAGTTTCACGGCCCTGTTTTACCGTTTTACATTTTTTGGGGATAAAACATGATACATTTCTAGTACTTTACATTTTGGGTGATATTCTATCATGACTACCATGTGGAACATGAGATATTCGGTTCATGAGCTCAGCAGTCATCGTACTTACATTTACACTATAACCATTAACTATCATCAGCCATGGAACACTAAAATAGATCTATTGGGTTGACACCCCCACTATTGGTTAGTCGCTCTAACCGGTTACATACAAGAGAGTGTTAGTATTCTACTATATATACGTTGTCTTTATTGTACAATGCGCGAGGCACAACAGTCAAGAGGTTTGGTTATGGGACTCATGGTTTGCATAGTAATCATTTGCTTAGCTAGCTTTGATTGGTCATACACGAATTTCATAAGCACTTTACATAGTACATTAAACCTGTGAACTCACCGAAATTATGTTAACAAACCTTTTATGCATGTTTTTCAGGTATCTGATCATGAGGAGCAAGAACTTGGGAGAGGAGTTCGAGTGTGCATATCATAGTATCATCACCTACACCGGTTGAGACTAAATAATGTTAGTCATGTTACGTTTTTGACATTTGGTCCATTAATTCTAGACAATGTTACTTTTATTCTAACTTTGTATGACTGCATTTACCGATTGATTATATCTATTTGAAATTACATCTTATGTGTTGCTCAAACCTTGTGCTTGAAAACCTTTCGAATTACATCCTTGTGTTTCCACCTTGGCGGGGTGTGACATTTATGGAGTGATCCCAAGCTCCAAAGGACACCTACAAGTCCCAAAGATGGCTGAAACTTCGTGTAGAAGGTGGAGAATTTGATGGGTTGAGGGATGCCAAAGTGAGGAGTAGTGCTCTCTATTTATAGGCCTTCCAGCAAGAGCACGCTCGTGCTTTAAAGAGTGGAACGGTTGTGCATGGCACCGGGTACTGTTGCAGAGTCCTTGCGTGCAGGGGTTGTCGGAGATGTTGGTAAGCACGCCCATGCTTCTTTATGGGCACGCCCGTGCACTTCCGTTCATGGAAACGTCTTGTCAATTTGGTCGGTTCTGGAACATTCCTGGATACGCATTGACTTGAGCACGACTGTGCACCATGGTGGGCACGCCTGTGCACTTGACTTTTTGCCTCCTGCTGACTTGGAAATGTTGACTTGTTGACCCGGGATAGGTGCACGACCGGAGCGCGGCCGTGCTGCATCTGAAACAACTCTCTAAGTCTTCAATTACTTGCCTTTTGTGTTGTTTTTCTCCTCTTTTCATTCCTCGACCTCAAAACCTGCAATTATCAACAAAGAAGGATAAATCATGATAAAACTCAGATAAAAGCATGATTTTGGGTGGAAAATGGGTGAAGATGTGTATGTAAAACGTGTGCAATTCTCGGCATATCACAACACCTCACATATGAGCTTTTGCTTGTCCTCAAGCAAATCGAACCTTAGGCAATTTTTATGAGATAAAAATTGTAATTTTTACACGATGTGCCGAGCTCAACTTACCTCTTAAGAGTCACACTTAATAGATCATAGGGGTTTCGGGCTTGGTTTGTGGTAAGACTACTTAAACATTTCTAAAGTGCCCCAATTCCTTTTTCCTCACTAACTCTTGTTCACTCGGGTTTTATTTGGGGGTGAACACTCGAATTCTACCTGATGGCAAGGACGGATAATAGGCTTGTATGCAAATCACAACTCCACCACTTTCGTTGAGGCAATGTGTAACGTTTCGTATTTTTATTTGTTTTGTCATAATCGTTATTTAATAAAATCCTATGAATCTCGATGTTTTAGCGTATTTTAAATTTTCGTAACATTATTTATCACATTACGTTCGATATAGTATAAAATTAATATTATGGTCTTATCTAAAAATGCTAAAATTGGTTGGGCCGGGACTCGAACCCGCGCCCCAACCTAGGTCAGGATTTAACATCACATGAGCTAACCACTCGACCAAGGCTGTGTTTGTATCTAATTTAGAAACGAATTAAACTTAACACCTCTTTATAAATCGTGGTCAACAAACCAGAAGTCAAAACACAAAAGTCAAACCATCGTGAATCAATCCTTGAACGCATAATCGATCTGAAAATGGAAACCAAACTGATTGATTGATCAAATGCGTATTATACACGTCCAATTTCTCAAAAACATTCCATATAATCGTGCAATTACGCTTTTATAATAAAGACATGGTCAAAGTTTCTAAATTGTTAATCCGTAGGTAATACTATAAATTGAACCTTCGAATTGTGACTAAGAGTGCCGAAAAACAATTCCCCATCTTCAATTTTTGTTATTCCCTCGTTTCTAATTTGTTTTGATCGTGGTTTGACTTTCCTGTTGACCATCATAATCGAGCTCTACAACTCCTTTTAAGTAGCAATTTATTACATGCTTTCATTCCTTGTTTTTGTCCGATCGATAACGCTATGATTACAGGGGTTATTGGTTGTTGATTCGTTTAATTAGAAAACTAGGGTTCTTAGTATATAAATTGGGGAAGATGACATATAATTGATTCTGTTTATATTTTAAACAAAAAGAAAATAAACACCAACCTATCTGCAGACCAGTTGGTGAAACAGTTGTTGCTTAAGCCTTGGGCCGGCTGTGGCCTTGAATTCGATCCCAGGCACCATGTTTTTTTTTTTTTTTTTTTTTTTTTTTTTTTTTTTTTTGATAATTATGAACCAATCCTAAAAAGCTTATACATTTAAATGAAATCGATTATTCTTGTTCTCAGGGTCCAACACAGTTGGTGGCTGGGCTTGTGATTAACGACCGAACCGGCCAGAGGCCCGGGTTCGATTTCCAGCAGCCTCAAAACATTTTTTGACCCTTTACTTTTATATTTTTTTCTCTTTATCTTTTAAAATGGTTTTAAAATATCAAATCTAATTTATAAATTCTACAAAATTTATTTTATGTTATATAAATAATAAACTTTATTATACAATTTTTATTTTCACAAAAATCATTTATTTAATATATATAATATATATTACAAGTTTATTCTTAAATAAATTAAAAATTCTAGAAATATAACTAAACAGTTTTATAAAATTCCACAAAAATTATTTTAAACTTATAAACTAAAAAAATCTTCAAAACTGAATTTTATTTTCAGAAAAGCATTTATTAAGTATTTTTAATTAATATATGCTATTTTAATCATAATAAATTCATTTTTCACCATTTTTGCACCAAAACTTCACATAATTTTTTTTAATAAACTAGATTAGAAATCTAATTTTATAATATGAAATTTATGAATTTTAATATTTTTAGATCTTAATAACATGTTTTGATTAATAAATTATAATGTATTATATATTCTTTAATTAAGAAAATAATTTTATTAAAATTATTTTTACACTATAATATTTTAGCACAACACCTTTAAACATGATCTTACAAAAATCCCTTTTCTTTATTTATTTTCTCAATTTCTTTACTATTTATTTAATTAACTATTATTTTAAATTAACTATTAAACGATCGCCAACCCCAAATTAGGAATCCTATGATACTTTTAGACTTGAAAACTTAGACTTATAAGTTTTCCTAAACACTTATTTTATTGCCTTGAACATAGGGTAATACTTGACAACGTTTGGACCACATTTATTCTATTTCAAAGGATTTGATACTTTGCTAAGGTGAGTTTACATAACCTCGTTTATGCAACTTTTATGATTATAACTCTATGCTTTTATACTTGAGAAATTCTTTATACATGTCTAGTTGTAATCTTTAGTGCCACATGTCTTAGACAAAAGCTATTAGACTTAAAATTAAACTTACATAATCATTAACCCTGATCAAGCTGACGATATACAATGATAGATCTATTGGATTGACAACCCCAGCTAGATTTGTTGACCCTATGGGGAACGCGGGTGATTGTTATCATTCCAAACTTTATATTAAGGAGAACCGTGGATGCGGGATGGACCTAAACTTTGTCGGAGGATTGATTATGTGCATACTATACTTTGTGTTTTTGTTTTCACATGTAGACTTGGGAATACATTAGACATATGAATTGCTAAACTTTAAAACTTTTAAAACTTATTGTTGAACTTGGCTTATGTATTCTCACCAACTTTTAGTTGACCCCCCATCTTTTCCAAACTCAACAGGAAATACTGATGCTTGAAGTCTAAAGCTAGCAAGAGGAGTTATTTGATGTTTTAAGTTTCGTTTGTTTTGGTGTACTAGATTTCATTCAAGACTTTATTATGTATTTCAATTTGGATATTTTTATTGGAATAAATGCTTATTTAAAAATTTGTTACCATGTGCTACTGAACAATCATCAATACGTGACACCCGATGTTTCCGCCATCGGTTGGGGTGTTACACAATGCGTGTGAATCAAAAGGACTTTAAATGGGTTAGTTTAGTAAAACGGTGATGGATAGGGTCAAAATGGAGTCTACCACCATGACTAACTTCGGGTTTGGTGTTTTGAGGTGTTGCCAGAATCTTGTAATCCTTCTAATTTGGCTTTGATGACCTCCACTTTTCATTTTGGCATCCCATTCCAGCCGATTCTCCCCCACATTTCTGTTGTTTTAGGTTGTTGCAAGTGACCTTTGGAGTTTGGGATCACTCCATAAACACTTTGCTTAAGTGAGCCTAGAGAGAAACCACCTTCAATCACCCAAAATTCTCCAAATCCTCAAACAATCCTCACCATGATTTCACACAAAATCATCCTTAGTGAGCCTGTTGTAAAGTCATTGTATGGCTATGACTCTTATAGTGTTGCTGGGGTGAAGACTATCTTGTTATGGATGTATATAATTTATATTTAGTTTGAGTGATGTTTTGTGTTCTTGGTAATTCATTCTACTCTTTCTTTGTTTGATTAATTTACTAATTAATCAACTTAGTATTTGGTTTTATGGGTGTTTTGGTAGGAAGTGGAGGGACTTATGATTATACCTGTGGCGTGTAAACACCCCCACACTTGTAAGCTAACATAATTCCACGTGAAATGATTAGCCCATTTGTGAGTGAAAATATTCACACTTCGTGGTTAATATCAAAACTTAACTTAGGTTCAGTATGGTCTATATACATGGCTTGGTGATAAGCCAATATTTGGTTGATCGACTTAGCTACATGGTTTATGTGTTAGCTTTAGCGCAAACAAAAGATTGGTGAACCCGTCTTAGAAGTAAACGATCTTTATTTACTTCTATTATTATATTGCCACACAATTAATAACAGATCAATCACTTTTCGATAAATTATTTATTTCAAGTAAGGGATGAGTGTACGCAGGAGGCTGCGTCACCTTTACCATATCAAGTGATAGCTTGTTAGCCGCTCCAGTCGTTGGCAAGTTATTCACAAAAGAATAAAGTAGTTGGATGTCAATATCGCAACTTTGGGAGGTGTATTTTTCATGGTTGAGCAAGCACAATCTTGGGTGATACGTCCCTTACAGTTGAGAGGTGAGCTTATCGGGATGGAATACCCTCACAATAACAATCAAGAACATAAATCGTTTTAGGTTATAGCGGTTATGCATAATTTCGGGACATATCACTCGACTAGTATTCACTATTAGTTCATACCAAGACAAGTCGGATTTTGAAGCAACACTTTTATTTGGTTATTGGTTATTATCGGCTATTTCTACTATCTTTTATTATTTTATACTTTTTCTTTAAAAGCAACTTGAAACTGAGTAGTAAAAGTCGTGTCTTTGGGTTCGATGCTCAATACTTGCTTGAGTCTATACTATACTTGATAGGTACACTTGCTTATTGTGTGTGTTTTAGAACATTGAGTATCTATCGTTTTATTTATAAATTTAAAACTTCGATAGCGTTTTGGTAATGAAGAAACAACGAGTATTACTAGATGGTACTTACCTCATAGGAGGTACGTAGGGTGATAGACTCGTGTTGCTGTAGGATATAATCCTTTGCTCCACACCTTAGTTGGATCCGAACCTGTAAGAAAGAACCTGGGGGACGTATGAAAGGAGGCGACCGCCTAAAGTCACAAGGACTCGTGATAGCAAACACAAAAATGGAGTTTGGTCCGATAGGTTGTAAGTGTAGGATTGAGTGATCAGTAGTAGTACTCGAGAGCGTGAAGTCCTAAACAAAGGAGGTGTGAGCTCCTTTATAGAGGGAGTACACGGGCCGGTTACCATTAACCCATAACCACGAAGATAGGCTTGGACCCGAGTTATGGGCTTGCTTTCCTTTCGGCCTAATTAGTTAGAACTAGACTAAGGAAATTACAATTGAACTAGATGTAATAAATGCAGGAGAGAGGGAAAAGTGTACTGCCCTGCAAATGGTCCACGTGGCGCGTTGCTAGTGGCTGGAGGCGGATCTTCTCTGTCTACGTCAGACTGTGTCAGTTGGTGCCAGGTTGTGTCAGTCTGCTCCTTCTGGAAGGTCGTCCAAGGTGACGCGTGACACAAAGGAGAACAGTGCAGCAAGTGGGGATAAGGGGAGCCGCACCTTCCCTGCTGGTGTTCAGACTTGGTGGGCTAGCACTGACACGCGTCAGGTTGTGATTGGTCTGCGACAAACCATCGCTGAGTTGGCGTTGGGTCTTACGCAGATGGATTGCACTCCATGTGTTGGCGGAGGTTGAGACTCCGCGAAGGTCTGCTGTCTTCAAATACTTAGCCTTGTGAACGGCATTGATGAGTCTGTCCGTGGAGGTCTTGTGAGTCAACAATGTCATGGGGTAGGGTCCATCTCCATGCTAGGAATTAGGACCCTATCCCTTCAGGTAAAATATTGTTTTTCTTTGGTTTTAACACCATTGAATCTTCTTTTGAAATTTATTAAAACTCGACACATCAAATATCAATTTGGTTGTTTTTTTCCAGGTTCACATGACTACTTTAGAATGTATTAAAGAAGTGACAAAGTTGTACAAAGAATTCACTTGAGCAAAATGTGCACATGTAGAATTAAAAGTAAGTTTTATGAGTCACCGAGTGTTGATCATTTACAATTTTTTTCCTGAGAAAACGATATATTCCTTTTACGGTAAATATATTTTGTCACTTTATATTAGATTGTCTATCCTGAGAATCTCCTGAGAGATAAACAAGTAATAACTATATTTAACTAAAAATAAGTATTCATAGATGAGTAAATGGTATAAAAAGTAATAATTATTTTTAATTAAACATATAAGTACCATATGATTTTTAATTAAAAATACAACTACCATATGATCAATGGCGAAAAAACTAAAAAACTAGATGAGTTAAAATTATACTACATATTTATAAACGAATAGACTAACGGTAACGCTGTTAGTACTAAGGGCGACCCGTTTATACTGACGATTATACCGTTACTAATAGCGGCGTTAGTACTAACAGTTACGTTGTTAGTAGTAACGACGTTAACTTATTTGTTCTTTTTTTTTTTTTTTTAACAACTCAATGATAACGCTATTAGTACTAATGACATAACCGTTAGTACTAACGACGTGACCGTATAGTCATATGGAATGCTGCTACCATAGCACGTACCGCAACAAACCAAACTGTATGTCTACGTTTTGACGTAACTCTTGTTCAGATTCGAGTTGGTATAAATTTCAGTTTACGTTCTGACGGTACAAATTCGAATTACTGTATGTTTAGACGCTGGCGCCGGCGCAACCACGTAGCAGGTAACATTTGTTAAATGAATCAACCATGTAACATATAGATATAAATATAGATTTTTCATATAGACAATAATAACTACTCAAGGGTTGAGGTTTGGAGAGCTATGAGAGCACGATTTCAAAAATAGTCGCGTTTCTACTATTTATTTATGTTTTTAAATAATGGTTTGCTCGTGCTTGGCTCATTTACAAACCGAACCGAGCCGATCGGCTCGTTTACAATCGATCCGGCAACCGAGCGAGCATTGTTTGAGCGCATATTTTTTCAGCGAGCAATCGAGCGAGCGACGAGCGGCGAGTGTTTCAGACAACCATAAATTTGGGGTTTCCTTTAATATTCTCGCTGCCTAGTGATGACTGAGGTTCGACCATTCGAGAATAAAGCTCTAGTTGAGGCCAGTGAGGTGCTGAGCATACTACATGTAACAATTGTCACATTGTGGTGTAAGTTGATAGCTGGAGATAATGATGGTGGACAACTAATGGGAATATGAAGTCAAACATGTTTTTTTTTCACAACTTAGGGATTTACAATTAAATTTAATGTTAAATTATAATTAGGTTGACTGGGCCAATAACTATAAATTAATTGTATATATGTATATATTGAGCCAAACCCAATAGAGTGACATGTATAAAACTATAAATATAAATGTAATTAATGTGTGTATATATAATTATATATAATAAATTAATAAAAATTATATCGAGCCGAACCGAGCCGAGCGGACCTTTGCTCGTGCTTGGCTCGTTTACAAACCGAACCAAGCTGATTGGCTCGTTTACAACCGAGCAGAAAATCGAGCTAGCAATTTCCGAGCAAATTCCGAACGAGCAGCGAGCGATCGGCGAGCGCCGAACGTTTTGAACAACCCTAAACATGATCAAATGAGCAAGATTGACACTTTAGTCACTGCCATACTCAGCGCCCAATTATCCTCTGATAGAATAAAGTCTTCACGTTAGCAATAACCGGATAGTGTAATAATAAAATATCGCATATACTCGCCTATTTCATGTATGATGGTGTTGTCCACTGACACTGTATAGCGTTGCATTAGGAGAGGAAGTCAATATGTTAATCCAGTAAATCCTTCTCACGTCCCGTTCTTTCTTTCTTTCTTTCTTTCTCTCTTTCTCTCTCTCTCTCTCTCTCTCTCTTCTATATATATATATATATTTCTTCTCTCTCAAGCTTTTCAGTTACTTCTCATACATTCACTACTACTTTACATCCATCTACCTTTCTAAATAATAATAATCATTTCATCCATTGTTTCCTTATCCTCACACACCAAACACACACACACACACTCACACAAAACCATTCACTATAGCCATCAAAATTCACTTTCAACCGTTGATGATTTCAGTTACTTCGTAAGTTGTTTAATTTTGTATGATCCTATAGTTTCAATACTCACTCTTCGATTAAGGTGAATTTTAGCTTTTTTTTATGAGAATCTTATTTGATTATGGTTGTGGAATAGTGATTGATTGATTTCTTATTCACACACACACACACAAAACACGCACATAAGTACATAACAGAGTGAAGTGAATCGGTATAGCGATGAGAGTTTAGTTTTACGTTATCTGGAATCTGACGTAATTGATGATGATGATGATGATTATCTCAGGTGCTTTGTAAGTAATCAATCGGTTTCTTCGGTGTTTGAAATTTGAAATGATTGTTTAGTTATTTTATGAACATGCACTGTTTGATTAAGGTGAAGTGATTGCAAGAGTTTTGAGTTTTTTTAATTTGTGTTTTTTGTTTTATTTTATTTTATTTTATTTTATTTTATTTTTATAAAATTAAATTGAATTTTGGGGTTTTTACTAACTTAAGAGGTTTTATGAATAGGTTTTTAATAATGTTTTGATTACTTTGTAAGTTTTTAATCGGCCGTCTTTGTTGTTAGAATGATCATGTAGTTAACTTATGAATATGTACTGTTGGACTAAGGTGATTCACGTGAAGTGATTGCAAAGGTAGGGTTTTTGAATTTTTTTGAGGAAATTAAATTGAATTTTGGGATTCTTAACTAATTTCAGAGGTTTTGTATATTAGGTTTTTATGATAATTTGATTAGTTTCATAAAATAGGAACAGATTGAAGACTCTTAAGATAAATATAGATAATTTGAAGAATCTGGTCTACTGTTTGACTGTAGGATGTTATATAAGGTGTTGATTGTTTGTATGAGCAGGTAGTTTTGAGAGTGAGGTGAAGCTTTTGTGGATTAAAATCTGACGAAACAATGGCGTACAATCGAAGAGGGTCCGATCAGCCGCCAGGTGGCAGGCTGCTGCGAACTCAAACAGCATGGTAATTTGGGTGCAGATTCGATGATCGATAGTGAAGTTGTGCCTTCATCTCTTGTTGAAATTGCACCTATTCTTCGTGTTGCCAATGAAGTTGAACCCAGCAACCCAAGGGTTGCCTATCTTTGTAAGTTTGTTGTTTTTATTTTGGTTTTAGGAACAATTGGTTTTAACAATCTTGTTGTTTTTATTTTGTTTGATGCTTTATTGTCATCAGTAATTTATACCCAGATCATGGAAAACAGATTTGGCACTTTAAGACCTACTTTCTGTAGCAGTATTTAATTAATTTAGTGACGTGCAATAGTTTTGATAATCAAACAGAGAGAAAAAGGACTACTCTGTTTTGGACCAGGATTAAAAAAAGGATTGATCTAAGTAAATAATATTTGAGTAGTTATAACTTATTATGTAGGCATGTGTTAAAGTATCCATGGAATGAAATATGCATTGACAAAGCTTATTGTACGCATAATTAGGTCGGTTCTATGCTTTTGAGAAAGCACATAGACTAGATCCTACATCAAGTGGCCGTGGTGTTCGTCAATCAAGACAGCCCCTACTTCAACGACTAGAAAGGGTATGCGTTCTTTTCAAATGTTATCATCATTTTAATAGTGTTTTTTTTGTTGTTGGGTGTTTAATAACTCCAACTTGTAATCTATATATATAGGAAGATGAAACAACATTAGCAGGACGTACAAAGAGTGATGCTCGTGAAATGCAGAGCTTTTACAGACATTATATGGGAAAATACATTCAAGCCTTGCAAAATGCCGATAAAGCTGATCGGTAATCATCTTTTCCTCTGTTTTTTTGTTTTGTTTTGTTTTCTTTTCCTGATAGCAGAAATTTGCCTTTACTATCAGTACACGTCTTACAAAGCTTATCAAACAGCTGCTGTTCTGTTTGAGGTATTAAAGGCTGTCAATCTCACAGAATCTGTTGAGGTTTGCAGATGAGGTAAATGCTGGACATCTTTCTTCCCTTCAAGAAATTCATTTAGTGATAACTTGTGTTAATATATGTGATTCTGGTGGGTTACTAATGCTTCTATTTGCATAGATTTTGGAAGCACACACGAAGGTTGAGGAGAAGACAGAAATTGTATGCTCCTTATAATATACTTCCGCTTGATCCTGACAGTTCAAATCAAGCCATTATGAGATATCCAGAGGTTTGTTAAAATAATGTATGTCATTTTTTTTCCATTTCATGTGTGTTTTGACACTTCACATGTTCATTTTAGATACAAGCTTCTGTCTCTGCTCTTCGTAATACCAGAGGTCTGCCATGGCCAAAAGGCTACAAGAAGAAGATGGATGAAGACATTTTGGATTGGCTACAATCTATGTTTGGTTGTTCAGGTCTGCTGATTAATGTTCATATAGTATATAGAGGTGGCGTGATGACAGGTCAAAATGGTTATTATTTGGTACAGGTCAAATGTGTTTGATCCTAAACACCTTTGTTTAATTTTATAAATTATTAATGTTTCAAATTTGATTAGAAGATAGTATTTATCTTGAAAATAATCTAATCATCGAATACTTGCTTTAAAAGTTTTTAGACATTAATCGTATACTTATGAGTTACGAGAGCTATTGACCTGCTCCATTTTAAGCTATGTTTACCCTTATGATCTGTTGGAGATAAAACATAGCTGAACTGATCCTTTGATTAGTAAATATGTTTGAAGTGCCACCTTATTTGTATAAATGCAGAAAGATAGTGTCTCGAATCAAAGGGAGCACTTGATCTTGTTATTGGCAAATGTTCATATTCGGCAATTCCCAAAGCCTGGCCAACAGCCTAAGGTATTACTTAGACGCCATAAACTAGTTTCTTATGTTCTCAATTACATATTTAAATGGTTTTTAATGTGTGTATAGAGTATAGACATAAAATTTTGGTGATGACATTTGGACATTGATTCTTTTGTAGTTGGATGATGTTGCTGTGGATGAAGTTATGCGTAAAATGTTTAAAAATTATAAGAAGTGGTGTGAATATTTGGGTCGCAAGCATAGTCTTTGGTGAGTCCCACTTTTCTTAATGCTTTTCATGGTTATTGGCGATCTTGTTTTGTTGTTCCCATTGTCCTCCTTTAACACACAGTGTGTATATGTAATATTTCATGATATTTAATGATGGTAGTTTCAGTACTTCCTGTGACTTGATCTCTATATGGGAGCAAAAATGTAATTACATTGTTTCTTGGTCCAATAATTGTCATTTACAGGGTTCCCAAATATTCAAAAAGAAGTGCAACAAAGGAAACTGCTATACATGGGTTTTGTATCTTCTCATATGGGGTGAAGCTGCAAATTTGAGATTTATGCCAGAATGTTTT